>OX421975.1:113712680-114314067 GCA_949128135.1 Parasteatoda lunata
GAATTATTGGGACAAACTTAAACGAGAGGTAGGGGTAATTACAAGGATTCAGATTTGCATAGTAACCCATGGTCGGAAATGTCTTCGCTCGCACTCCTGATTTAAGCAGCATGGATTTCTTTCTTTGGAGTGCACTGAAAAGTGTTCGCAACACTCGTGAATACCGGAATTGATTTAGTAGCAAGAATCGTCTGCGCTGCTGCGGATATCCAACAAAATTCAGGTGCATTTGAGTTATTCCGCATATCAAGGACCCGACGGTGCATCGCTAGCAATGGTGGAAACGTCTTTTGAAATCAAATATTTGAGTATTAATTGCAGTTTTTAGTTGTGTTGGAAAGACGATAGCATTCAATTATTTGTTAAAATTTTATTACTTAAAATAAAGTGTTAAGGTTTATTTTTTCGCTGTTTGTATTTCTTCACAAAGTGATTGCCTATGTAAAAATGCGGACCTAAACATTTAAGTTTTCAGTTAGTATCCAGTGGTCGGTAGACTCTAATAACCCTTTTTTCTTCAAACCTAGTCAGTACGTGACTGATATCGATAGGTCCTTATCATTTAATAGTCAATATTTGCAAATTAAACTCTTTTTTTCTTTGGATTAAATTATATCTTTTGAAAAAAAATTCCAATTAAAAATAATTTAATAACCTAATAATATATAAAATTTAATTCAACATTAAATATGATATAAATATGTGATAAAATTTAATTAAGTATACTGACTTTAAAGTACTTTATTAAAAACTATCTGGGGAAGCAAAATACATTTGATGTATACATTACAACTTTAAATACGTGAATTGTTAAAGAACTCTCTTTCCACATGAGTTGTTCTATCTCAAATTTATGCATCTTTAAAAATTAAAATTTTGAATGGAGACTTTGGACATTTTAATGAAAATTCTGTTTTCCTGAGGTCTCTTTCCAGATTGACTTCTATCAATAAACGATTTCTTTTAAAAAAAGATGAGCAAAAGTGACCAGTCACTAATTTGATTTAAGTCACCACTTTTTTTCGTTGACTCACCATGTGGCTATTTTTATGTTTATAAAAGTGGAACTGCATTTACTTCGCTTTTAATGACAAACAGAAATGACAAGGAAAGATAGAAATCTGATTCAATTAACCTTTTGGACAGTTTTAAGGCATATAAATATATTTTTATTTGAGTCTAGTGGATTTTGTTTCATTATCGAAATGCAAAAAATACACTTTAAATACTATGCAAAAAATGCTAAGAACTTAAAATTATCCTTTTTTGTGTAATAAGTAAAAATAACTAGAAAAAAAATCAAATTCAGTTTAATTGATTGATTAAAAAAAAAAAAAAACTAATCGCATTTATGAGTTTACTTATTTCTATAAGTAAATATCACTTTTGAAAAACATTATTTATCATAGATATCAGGAGAATGAGCTAATTTTTAACAAAAATAAAGAATTTTTTACAAAAAAAAAAAAAAAAAAAAAACCATCTTTTTTTAAAATAATTACCAAGAAAACTGTTCATAATAATAAAAATTTTTTTGGCAATGAAGTGAAACGATCCTAAATACTTCAGAAAAGTGTAAAATTTTGAAAGTTTATATTAAAGGGGTGGAACTTTTTTCGACTTTTTAATCAGATCGAATTTAAAAATGTATCTACCAGAAAAAAAGTTTTCGAAGTTTACTGGAAACGCGCAGTTGGACTATTAAGGACTGCGTAAAAACTCAGAAATCTAAGGAGAAAAAAGTTTTGGTAGAATTACTGTTCCGTATAGTCATGTCATTTCTGTTAAAAAGATCTTTAATTCTAGTTAATAAAACCAAAATATACAGTATTTAAACCATTTATTTGATAATTTTTCGGTTCCTATCGCAACTGATTACTGAAAATTCTTGGTTTTCAAAATTTTAGTTCTTATTACCACACATTTAATAAAATTTTCACAAAACTGAAAAGTAAACTTAAACGAATAAATGTTTTTTTATGCCATGTTGTAAGGTATCATGACAAAATTATCAACTTTTACAACATTTACCAACTTTCATCACATTTTATAAAAGCATACTCTATTGTGATATTTACGAAAATAGTTACCAAAGAGCTACTGTAAAAATTACTTTTGGTCTTCTTATAGAGACAATAAATGTTACTATAATCTGGTAGTTTAACCAATTTTTTTTCCCAGCGCACCATTCGAGTGCTTAGATATTTTTCATGCTTTTAAACTTTTCGGTACTTTTAAAGTATTTAAAATCTTTAAAAAAAAGAGTATTTTTTTCAAAATTCTAGTGTTCTAGCGATTATTAGTTCTTCAATTAGACGTAATAAGATTAATAGAATAAAATATTTGCGAAAAAAAAAAACACATTTCTCAATTGAATCTTCATCTATCAAGGCATTATGTCATGAAGAACTTCATTAGTAGAATGTATCCTCCTATCTTCCTTTGATAGAGGGTCTGTCAAAAGTTATAAAATGCTTCACCAGCAATTTAAAAAAACAAAAAGTAATATAAAGTTATCAAAATGTCAGTGTTACGGAACGCGCATATCTACCAAATGAATCTTACCAGCTGAAACTTTTAGTAGGGAATGAGCCTCCGTGGACTCGAAGATCTTTTAAATCCTCCCTTAATCAAGGCGAACCCCTAAAAAAGATAAGGTCTCCAGGAAATCTCGCCCAAACTATCCATGGGACCCCTGACATCCAATTACACATTCCATGAGTCATAAGGATTTCTCCCTTCCTCCCATGGGTCAACACTTGCTGGAAAGGAAGCGATATTCTGGAAGAGAGAATGGATAAAATGAGCTATAAGAGTAACCTCCAGTGTGCTTCGTGATATGTAAAAGTGTTCGGCGTAAACGGAGAACGACTAAGATTTCGATTTCGATCTCGCCAAAAAAGCTTTCCCCTTTCTGTTATTGTTTGAATGGTGGGTCTTTTGTGATTGAATCAATGGCAGATAGATTGATTGGGAAGCAAATTCGTTTGAAGGATTTGTCAAGTCCTAGGACATTGAATTTTTATGCATCATGATAGAATTGCATTTGGGAAACTATTTCATTTTAATAGTCTGTGCTGTCATGAATTGTAATCGATACCAACTTTCAAAAAATCAAAGATTCTAGAGAAGGAACAAAGAAATGTTCAGGGATATTTTAGTGAATAAGTAAAAATCAGCATTAAAATTTATAAAAACACTAGAATACTGCTAGCAAATTTTTTTTACCACTGATATCACCTTGGCAGGATAAAATAACGTTCCATTACAGCTGTCAAACCAAACATGCTCTTAAAAATATTTTTCGAAAAAAATATAACAAATATAATGAAAAGTGAAGAAGATATGAAGAAAAATTATTAAAATGAAATATTAAAAAAAATTTATTAAAAAAAATTAAAAATCCAAAAAATAAGTTAATGAAAATATATAATCTTGCCATCAGCTCACACGATTATATACGCAAAAAAGAGTACTTTGTAGCATTGTATTAATAAAGGCAGAGTAAAATATATCAATACAATAGTGTGAGGAGCACTTAAAAAAATTTAAATGAAAATAGAGCATATTAAGTAAAAAATAAACGAAATAAAACAAATCATGCAAAAATAGAAGATAAAAAGTAAAATGCTAGAAAAATACAGAATAAATTACACAATCTAATCTATAAAGTGAGTAGTGAAGTCAAATGAACTTACACTTTTCGGTATCTCTCAAAAAGGATTTAAAATATTTTCGTAGCAAGTTTGAAAGGATACAAAATATGAAAATTGATGCGTAAATAGAGCTGAGAAGCGGGATATTTTTATGGCGCGTTTTTACTGCATTAATGAAGCGCGTTATTTTTTAGTTGCCTTGGATTTTCCAGAAAATCGATGTGCGCATGGTAATAATATTATGCTGGATAATCTAAAGTTCATAGTTTACAAGGTTATTTAATTATACAATATTAATTATTAACTAGTGGGCTGCGTCCCCTGCTCACTAACGCTCGCCAACCCCCGAAAATTGCTACGCAATCTTATATGGTTTGCTTCGCAAACCAAGCTCGTTTCGCTCGCTACTAACTTAGGTACATTGCAAATGCACAAAATTCTAAGAATTCAAAACAATCAGTCAAATCCATATAACAACTTTTTTTTAAAAAAAGAAATTACATCTTTTTAGTAAATACTAAGTCATTAAAGTAAATTTCAATTCAAATAAATGACATGTAATTCGTTAAACCTATTAGAAATGTGCTATAGTATAAAATCTTAAGATAAAATTTCTAAAACTGATATCTCTTTAAAAAGGTTGAAATTTTGGCTATAATTAAGTCTATTAAAAATTGAAGTAAGTGAATTGCAATGGAAAAACCTGTAGAAACAAAACATTATATTTAAAAAAAAATAATAACCATGAACAATTCACGACATTTAAATCTTAACTGACAGCACGTCGTCTACGCATTCTTTCACCACTACGTCTTTCATAGCTGTCACCAATGCTCTCTTCCAATCTTCGAGCACGCTTTATTTCAGTTTCCGTTTTTAAAAGCGCTATATGTTGAGCCACCTCAGCTAGATTTGGCATGTGACATTTTTAGCGGCAATCATTGGTCGATTTTCTAGCATTGCCATTCGGGGAGTTCTAATGAGGCTTTCTTTTGTCGCCGACTAAGAGAAATATATATATATATATATAGATGAAAATTATTAATATTTATTTAAAAAAAAACATGAATTGCCTAGTTTTTACAGATTTTCAGCCACGGATTTGCCTGAATTGGATTTGCACATAGTAAAAATATAAATTTAGTTAACAAAGAAGTTTTTAATAAATTTATTAATAATAATAATAAAATACAACTAATTATATTATACCGAATTTAATTACATTATTGGGGTATCCATTGTTTTTTTTTTTATTATCAAATTTTGAAAGAGTTTGTCTATTTATTATTTGGATAAATAAACATTACTACATATTCTTCTAATTCTTTTTATTTGATTAAAAATGACATTTAAATAAATGAATTTAGAAACATTAGAATTACACGTAAAGAGTTTATTTATATTAAAAATTAAATCATTTCTTTTATCGTATAAATCGAAATTGCAGATATTTTCTTCCTTTTTAATGCCTAAATCTAAAAAATTAAAATTAATATTAACATCATGATTACAAAGCAAGATTAATTCCTCAGGGTAAATATTATTTAACAAAATTGTATAATTTTGAAAATTAAAAATAATTAAATCATCTGTAAATCTAAAAACAAATTTAATATTAAGAGTAGAATTTTTTAAGAGTAGCATAAAAATAAGTTAGCTAAGAGAGATAAAAAATTAAATCCTTGTGATACTCCATCAATTCGAATAAAAATATGTTTTCGATTGTAAAGATAATTATTAAAAAGACCAATATTTATTAGGATAATCAAAATCGCAATTATTGTTATAATCATAGTAATAACTCGAAAGAATGTCTTTGACTTTAGAAATGGAAATGCTACTGAAGAGATACCGAAAATTAAAAGTCGCAATAGAATTAATTTAATTTTGTTTAATAAATTCTAAAATCAGTTAATTATTAGTGATAATAGAAGAAAAACATTCTTTAATAATATCGTTATCAATTTTACTTACGTTGTTAGAAAAAATGGTGCTAGGTTTTAGTTATGTAAGTATTAGACCCACAGGTGACTGTTCAAAATTGTAATAGAAATTTTATGAAATTTTAGACTGATAATTTGTAATATGATTATTCATTTGATAATTTGTATGGAAATTGTATATTAGTAATTTTAACTTTCCACGTCTTATAAAAAACTAAAAAAAAATTCAATGATAATATATTTATTTAAATTACTAAGCTTAACATTTTTACTGTTTTTAGCTCCTCACTTAAAAGTTCAGTAAAGAATTTTTTACGAAAAGATTGCATAATTATTGTTAGTTTTGTCTATGGGGGTGATTACAAAATTTTTTTGTTGTTTCTTAATTGATCGATCAATTTTGGAAATTTTTGTTTGAATTCTTACTGTTATTTAAATTTTCTTTATTATTGAAAATAAAGTTTTTAAAGTAATGATAAACAGCTTATTTCCATTCTGTTAACATGCCTAAAGGTAAAGAGAATCTATTTGATAAATTTAATCAAAAATTACTAAGATCACATGTCCGACTTGTCCAGAGCTTCTTCTCTGTTTTTAAATTTTTTTAAACTTCTTTCTTAAAAAAATTTTTTGTCACCATAAAGAGACGCTAGGAAAAAGCCTAGCATCGTAATTTGTTATGTTAAAACGATCGTTTCAAGTTCAGTTATGTTTTTTACTTCAAGAGTTATGTTTTGATAAAAAAGTGAGTGTTGTCATTTGAAATTTTCGTAACGGTACTGAAACGGTATCCACCTTTGTAACGGTAACCGTAAAAGCTACACAATCGTTCTTAAAATTTTTTTAGTGCATAGATCACAATACAAACGGTATTGTGATCTATACGCTCAAAACTCGAAATTATAACTCATTCGCAAACTCATATTCATATTAACTCATATTCAACTTTTAATCTAACGCAGTAACAAAGGAATTACTATTTCATTTTAATCAGGTTTTAGTTTACAAACACTACTTATTTTCCTTACTATGAGGTTCACCTGTTGTTATTTCTCGGGGTTTCGTTCTTTCTTCTAACAAAACCCAAAGGGCTAGGTCGAGCAGCTTTTTGCCACTTATTAAGAGTAGGGTACTTAGAGATTTTCCACAGCATAAAACTTTTTCTTTCTTCTTTTTTATGTGTTCAATTTAAACTGTATTTTTACTGTTCCACTAAGGCTTCTACTCTTTAGAGGCATTTTCTAAATTCAACTTGAGAACTTTTTTTTCGTGTTACGTTTAATTCTGCTTACGTATTATAGAGCTATAAATTTAGTAAATTATGAATAATAATAAAAATGTTTTTAAATGGAAATCCTATGTGCTCATGCAAAATTTGCAAAAAAAAAATTTCTTGGAACTATCCTATATTTTAAAAATAAGATAAGGCGCACATACAAATTGCAGTACATCCAAATGCAACCCACAAAACGGTTGCACCAGGTTGCGTTAATTTACGATCCCCAGCAGCAAGTGCCTGTAGCCGCTCACCGATGGGTCCCAGGGTGTAGGGAGCCCCCCTCCCTTTGCTCAGAATGACGTGTCCACCTAAGACAGAGATGTGATGTCATGCCGTTATACTATGCGTATAAACATCATTACTTTTATTCATCCCATTCCTTTGCATGAAATGGAGGGAAACTAAGGGAATGCGGTAGGGAGAAAGTTAAAAAGTTTGATTGCTTTTTCCCTCTCCGAAAATAATCGAGGGAAAGTCATTGTTTGGTGGAGGAGGAAGGGGAGCTTTATTCTGACGAGAAAGAATTGTGTTTTAATTACTAACATCAATTTTAAACCAGCGGAAAAAATTCACATAAAAGAATTAGTGAGTTGTTACTTAGTTTTTATACAATAGTGTATTAGAGAGCTAAGTAGTTTATAATATTAATAATGACAATAGTGTTCGTTTCACCTTTCAGCACCTGATAATGCTTTTTAACAACTTCTTTTAAAAGAATTTTTAACAAATTCTTTTAAAATATATATATATATATTTTTTTTTTGGTTTAAGATGGACTACATTTTAACTAACATGATTATGGTGTCTTATAAACTATTTTATTTTGTAATTATTTGCTAATAATTATTTTGAGAATTTGTTGTTCAGCTATTGGTTAGAATTGTAAAATACTTAGGAAATCTTTTTATTCTATTTAAAAAAAAATAGAGGTTTTGAAATTTTTTGTTTATTTATGATATGTAGAATCAAAACATAGAAATAATAATAGAATAAACATAGAATAGAATAACTACAAAAATAATTTATTTAAACCATGTTTTATTAAAGAAGAAAATACAAAAAAATAAAAAAATAAAATTTGAAAAGAAAACGACAGAAAAAGAAAAATTATTTGTTTTAAAATTACTACTTTTCTTTCCTTCTCCGAAAATTCTTGCTTGAAATTTTTAACTGTATTCATCATAGAGAAAAAAAGAAAAATTTAAATCTGTTCTTCCTTAAACAATACAGAATTTTTCCTCTCTTTAAATTTTAAGCATAGTAAAATTTATTAATAATCTCAACGAACACAACAATAATTTCTAACCCAAAATTCAATTTTTTTTTTTTAATTAAGAGTTTTATTTTATCCATATTTGTTCAGATTCTAATGGTCAATTGCTGCAACTTAATCTTCTTGTCAAAAACAAACCAGACTTAAATTATCTTGAAAGAAATTATGTCTTTCTACTGTCACTGTGTAACAGCATGAAATTCAGCGATAGTTTTAACATTATTAGATCTGATTCTAATAAACCAGTGTTAGTAAATGTTAAGATTTATATTTGGCGACATCTGATCTTTCTCTCTCCTTGTTACTTTTGACAACGACTCAAGCACAAGCTTTTAATATAAAGGTTTGGAGAGAAAAAAATAGATTTGTCTACAACAATGGATAATTAGTTGCATTTAAAACAAAAATATTTAGAAAACATTTAGGAATAAAGCTTACTTAAAAAGGCATTAAGTTTATAAGAAATTGGAATTAAGAAATAAAAAAAACATCGCAAAAGTTAAGAAATATGAATGGCTCTTCCAGTATGTCAATTTTTTACTTTTTACTCCGCAGTTGCATTTCATCAGGAAGTATTGGCTAAAATATATTTTTTACGGCAGGTTTAACAGTTAATAATTCTCGAACTAATTATTAAAAATATATATATTTTTATTATGTCGTACTCCCTCATTATTCTTTTTCCCATCGTAAGTTTTTATGCGTTTTAGTTTATGCACTGCAAAACGAAATGTAACGTTAAGAAAAAAAAAGTAAGAAGGAATTCGCAAAAAAAAAGAGCTGAAAATTTAAATAATTTTCGAACAAATTAGAATCATGAAAAAAAAAATCGAATTTCATCGATTACAATTAGAATTTCGAAAAAAAAAAAAAAATCTGTTAAGTTCATTAACAAATAAGGTTGTTTGAGAATCTATTTCCCGCGTGCTATTTTTTTACTACAAGTTAAACAGTTAATTATTCTCGAACTAATCACTATACGTTAATTTTATTTTTATTCTATCGTACTAATTGTATATTTTTCTACACACCATAGAAATTTCAAGCTTCTTAGTGTGCGCGAATGAAATGAATAAATAATCATTATTTAAAGCAAAGTTATTGAAAAAAAATCATAATTACTTAAAATCGCAATAACTTTCAAACAAATTTGAATAGACAAAAAAATTCCTGTTATATTTATATATGATCGTTTCAGCAAATAACATTTCAAATTCTTATTTACATTATAGATGGCAGAAGATCGGCTTACACGATGTTTCTTACAAGAAATTTAACAGTTGATGTATTTCGAATGTGTGGGTTTTATTCCACGTAGAAGGAGAGGAGCGTTGACAAAAAAACAACAATACAAACAATATCAATAATACAAACTAACTTTTAAATAGAACTATGAGGCTTACATAGTTACAAACTTGTGAAGTGCGATATCCATCTTTGAGAGTATTTATCCTATCACTCTACATTATCCAGGCTCTCTCTGAAAAATAGAGCGTTTATTTGAGAATTTGTCATTATAGGTGTTGGTATATCCATACATATACAGGCTTGTGTATTCACTTACATAAGTACGTCTTATAAGACTTTGTCTAGTAGAAGAGCAGATAGCTATATTCCGAGAAAGACAGTCTATATCCAAAGTTACAGCGGGATTCAAACCATACAACCACCACATTATAGTATGTTTGAAAAGCGATACCGTGCGGCCAGGGATGCTTTTAAGTGTTTGTCTGAAGTCTAATCTCCCATTTTTATACCTTTATGAAAGATGGATCTTTCTGCTCAACCTAAAATTTCTCATTTGTAAGAGACTGAAGTTAAAGTTTATAACTTGAAAATAAAATGTCTTATTTGTAAAAGACTGAAGTTAAAGTTTATAACTTGAAAATAAAATTCTATCATAATCGGATCTTAAATTTTTTTTTCTTTCCACGTGTAGTAAATTTTTCTACAGGCCATAGTAATTTCAATTTTTTTAAAGTCTGATAACTTTTGCGCAGCAAAGCAAAATGTAACGATAAGTTGAACACCTGAAAGAGCGACGTTTCTTTCGATTTTTTAATATATAGAGAAAAAAAATAACTGTTTTTACTTAATCTATGCAAAACATGAATCGTCTTTTTTTTAATATCAAAGAAAGTAAAAATTCATACTTTAGCGAAAATAGTTTTAAAATATAATCTTGAAAATGATGCATTTTTGTGATTTTTTAAAAAAGTATTTGTCAATAATTTTCAATATTTTAAAAACTCGAACTTATTGGAAAATTTGTTTTAATAAGCGGCCGTTTAAGTTTTGAAAACTGATTAAAAGTAAAGAGTTTTTTGAGACTTTTTGAAAAATTTTCAGTGTTTCACAACAAAACAAATTGACAAAATTGGTGATCCGCACAGTTAAAAAGATTAGGAACCACTGTTGTAGAGGAGCTTGGTACTTTCTAACAGGCTAAAATGACTTAACTTTTGATATCTTTTTTTAATTAAATAATTTGTTTAAAACACGTTTATACTGATTCTCTTTTTATTCAGAGGCAAATGAAGCAAAGAATGATTCATAAAAATTTATTTTAATTACCTAATTTAAAAACAAGATAAAAATATGCTGCGCTTTCAAAACTTATTTTTTTAACTGATTTGCATAAAAAAATTTCTAATTAAAATTGTTTCGTTCGATAAATTTAATACTGAAATTCACTTAATGATGATAGATAATTTAAAGCAAATGCTTTGATAAATAAATCCAATTTAGAAGTCTATTAAAAGTAAAGAGCTTATAAACGAAATTACATGCTTTTTTTATTTTCTTTATTTTTGTTTCTAAAAATGTAACTCAAGAATTTAAATTAATATCATTTCAAAAAGATACCTTAATTTTTGTTTCGAGGTTTTAACATCATACAAACAGCAAGTCAGAAAATCTTTTAAAAAGTTACTTTTCACCGAAAATTTCAAATAATAATAATAATAATAAATTCTTTTTGAAGGTTATTATAGTATCTCCTGTCATTTCTATCCTGCAAAATAATAACAATATTAGCTACTGGTGGTTTATGATAATTATAACTGATATACTATTAATTTAAGGCCTATTACTTAGAATTTAAATATTAAAACTAAATTGACATAACATTTTCTAATGTTATATATTTTTCTAATGTTTTAATTGCTTATGATAATTATAACTGATACACTTTTAACTTAAAAGCTGATACTTAAGCTTAAAGATAAATAGTTTTAGTTCAAATTGACTTTTTTTTTAATGAAATATAGTAATTTTAGTCGTTCGTGATACTTATTACTGATAAATTTTTAATTTAAGTCCGAATACTTCTTTTAAAAATTGCTTTAGTTTAAATTGACGCCAGTTTCCTTAATGAAATATAATAATTGTAGTCGCTCATGATAGTTACAACTGATAAATTTTTAATTTAAATCCTAATACTTCATTTAAAGATAGTTTTAGTTTAAATTGACGTCACTTTTTCCAATGACGCATAATAATTTTAGTCACTCATAATAATTATTAATGATACATTTTTAATTTAAACTCTAATACTCAGTGTAAATATTCAATCTGACTGTTCGAACTGCTAACATTTAAGCACGATTTATTCTACCTTATAGTTAATTAGTTACTCTATTAAGTTTTTAATTGTTTTCCTTTAAAATCAATACTCTCTAAATTTTTTAAATATTATAATAATAATATTCTAAAGTTATAAAGATGCTTTTGTAAACTAAGTAAGTAACTGATACAATCAAATATGTTACTTCTTTATTTGATATTTGATGTCATAAATGATATAAAAAAATTTGGAGTTGATTTGTTGATTAACAAAGTAATCCTTCCAAGAATTTAGAAAAAAAAATTACATTAAATAATAAAAATTTAGATGATTTAGCTTTATAAATTAAATGATTTGCTCCGAACCTCAGGCGAAATATGAGTTGGTTAATACAATTCAATCAGATTAAGATGTATTTGATTGATCAGAATATTTGAGTTAAAATGAGGAATGAACTTTTGATGCTTGAAATGTGGTCAAAATTCCGATTGACGAAAAAGGGTTTTGAGATAAATTCTATCAAATACTAATTAACCATACCTACCTAATCTGAAACGATTGAAACTTATATTTTCAACAATCATCCAGGTCCAGTTGAGATTTGAGCACTCGAACTAATTGATTAATTTTCAACCATAAATTGACTATAAATTCCCCCGATGAAAAAATATCGTTATATATATATATATATATATATATATATATATATATATATATATATATATATTTGTAGTAGTCTTAAAAACGATTGAAACTAGTATTTTCTTTTGGCTAAGAGCTCCAATTAAAATATTCAGTTAGTTCAAAATTGATCAAAAGGTTGATTAACGAAAAATTACCTTTAGCGATAACATGATAATATATATTGTGTGAGCCATGGTGGCTCAGGTATAGAGCACTTGAGTTTCAATCGGGTGTGCGAGTTCTAATCCCAGCGACGGCTGGTTGATACGAATTCCGCACTTGGGGCGCACCGACTACAGTGCTGGTTTAAAATATCTTCAGTGGTAGAATCATATGTTAGAGTACCATTGCAGTTAGGCTAACCTTCGATGCTTTTTCTTTCCCTATAACGCAAATGTGGAACTCAAAATTGGATCGGTTGTAAATGAATTAAAATAAAATAAAATAAAATAAAATAAAATGAAATGAAGCGAAGCGAAATGAAATTAAATAAAATGAAATAAAGTAACACATTCAATGCAAGGAATTCCTGTTAGAATTTGATTGCTCAGACAAAAATAAGTCGAAATTTTAATTTCAAGATTACATCTGACAAACCATAGTAAGTTAGTGAACAATAGTTTAAAAATATAGTAATAATGAACTACTAGTAATAATTTCGTTATGCTAGATTTATCCATACTCATGCAGTTGCATACACTTGCCTTAGTAAAATTTATCTGAAAAATCGCTTAACGGTAAAATGTATTCAAAAAGTTCCTTATTAAATTATTGACAGAAATATTTTTTTGAACATTGACAATTTATGGAAATACCAGCAACTCTACTTGGTACCATTTCTTTTTATGAGATTTTGTTCAAATGGCATTGATTGTTAGAAAAGTGGGGGTAAAAGGGATTTAAAAGAGATTGTCAGAACATTCGAAGTTTTGCGGAGTTTTGAAAAGGGGTAAATAAAAGTTTCTTCTTTAGAATTGCGTAAAATAAGCCTGTCTAATCTGCTAGGGTGGCAAAAGTGAGTGAAAGTTTCCGTAAAACTAAGTTTCAAAGTTCCGAAATTGAAAGGAAGTGAAAAGAAAACTGAAGATTAGAATGTTAAATTTTTAAAGAAAATGCCATTTCGATTTTAAAAGAGCAATCTAATTGAAACTTTTACAATGATATTGATTTTTGGAAAAATTCTAACTTGGATTAATCAAAAATAGGTAATTATCTAATTTTTGACAGACAGAAGTAACGTAGACAACAAAATTGTAGCTCGGGAATCGTTATTCTGGAAACTACGTGAAAAGACAATGGTCTAAAAACATTTCTCATTGTTGTCTGTGTTTACTTAGTGGACAAAATTTATATGATGGGATTCTAAGTTAACAAAGATCGAGTAATCTTTAGCTATAATTAACATAAAACTAAAAAGAGTTACTGTAAAATTCATCTTTAGAATATTTATTTATCACTAATTTAATGATATTTTTACTCTGTTCTATTTTTTATAACAGAGATATTAACATGTTTCTTCGAAACTCCTTCGCCAGGGAAAATAAAAAAAGTCACAGTTTAAGTGCCTTAAGCTTAACTATGATTTTAAACTACATATGCCATCTTGCTGTTAAGAATTAGCTGGGCTTTAAAACAGACTTTGAAAGTTATAAAATTTAAAAAAAAAAAAATTTCACCCCTTAATTGGCGACTTTTTCCTCCCTTAATGAAAATTATCAAAATCACTACCCTATTGTCAATTTTTGCAAATTTTCAAGAACCAAGATAATGCAGCATTGGAATAAGTTCTTAAATGATAAAATAGTTACAAACTGTAACTTTCTCCATTTTTACGTTTCACGCCATTTTTAGAATAAACATTGACGGCGCTGGCTAAATATAGGGTAAACTTAACCTATCAGTCTAACTGTTACAAACTGTTAACCTAACAGAGTAACTGTTACAAATTCAAAACATTTATGAAACTAGCATATTATTGGCCAAAAAGCATTATTCCATGCGACTAAAAAATAGCCTTAAATATATGTTTGATGAAGGTATCTTCATTTCTTTTTAACCATTATATTATTTATATTTAACTTACTTTATCATTTTTTTATTATTTTATTTTATAACCGTCGTTGAACAGCCGACCCAATTTCATGGGTTTACGACTACTAGTGTTCAACTCCGTAGCCTTGTAATTTTGAACCAATCCTGAAGACAAGGAAACTCCTGTTACTTTATCATTGCTGAAGTACTTTGTACAACTAAAAATTCTTTTCACAACACTTTAAAAATATTTAATTTATTTTCTTCGTATATACAGGGAAACAGCCGGCAAAGAATTCTGCTAAGCAACATTACAAGTTAAAAGAAACATTTTTCAAAGAAAAGAACGAATTCTAAAAGAAACAAAATAAACAACTTAAAGAATAAAAAATGCTGTTGCCCTGTATATACGAAGAAAATAAATTAAATATTGTGTGAAGTGTTGTGAAAAGTGTTGTGAAAAGAATTTTTAGTTGTACAAAGTACTTCAATTGCAGTAATGTTTTGCTTAAAAAGGAAAGTAGCGAAAGTTTATTCAAAATTATTGGCTCAGTACTAAAGCGTTGCTCCTTTACTATGGTATGAAGCAATTTTATAATAATACCTGATTTGAATAAACATTTTAAGACAAAAGTAGAGTAAACCTCCTATAGCTCATAGCAGTGTTTCCTAACGTGGGGCTCACGCCCCACCGGGGGCAATTTGATTGTTAAGGGGGGCAATTCGAAAATGGACTCTACACGAGTTTAACCCTTTTGCTTCGGGCCATTTAAATGCAATGCCAGATTTCGGAACCAAAATTGAAAGAACGAAGCAAATTCTTAAATAATTGCGGCCAAATAATATTATAAATTCGCTTGACAAGACCAAAATATCTACTGAGTTTTAGGCGTCGTCAAGTTTACCTCTCTGCGGCAGATGGCAGGCTTCGCGTTGACCCCCAGAAAAAACCATACTATAGGAGAGAATTTAATAAAACCGTCAATATCAGCATTTCTTAAAATTGTTTTTGAGAAAGATGCAAAAGCTATGCCACTCAGTAGCAATACTGTTAGCTGAAGAATAGACGAAATGAGTGAAGATATTGAAAAACATCTTGTTGAAAACTAGAAAACTAAATGGATGAATCAACTTTAAAAGACAGTTTGGCAGTAATCATAATTTACATAAGATATATTGATAAAGGGCATTTTGCTGGAGAAATGCTGTTCTGTTAGAAAGTAACACTCCCTCCAAAGATATAAAGCTAAAAAACTACTTAGATGTCAATAATATACAAATGAAAAATATAACATCTCGTGCTGTAGATGGTGATCCTAATATAATGGGAAAGAAAAATGGCTGCTAAAAATTGATGAAAGATGAGAATCCAGGAATGATTTTTGTGCATTGTGTTATTCATAGGGAAAACTTGGCAGCTAAAAACAGCTCGCCTGTTCTAAATGAAGTACTACATTCAGTAAATGAAGTACTACATTCAGTGTATCTATGCTATTAAAACTAATGCCAAATGAGAGCGTCTCTTCAAGCTATTTTGTGAAGAAAAAAATGCAGACCCTATGAGACTTTTACTTCACACTGAAGTAAGATGGCTCTCTAAAGGGAACTGCTTGAAAAGATTTAGGAAACTGTTTGATACTCTTAGTGATTTTTTAAGCGACAAACCTGAAATGAAGTATCTGTTAGCAGTCGATGATAAGGCATTTGTGAGTTATTTAGCCGATATCTTTGAATAGCTAAATATATTAAATAAGTAACTTCAAGGAACAAATAAAACTCTTGTTGATGCAAAAGCGAAGATATTGGGTTTCATTACCCTTATTGAGTTATGTCAGAAATATATTAACAACAAAAACTTTGAACAGTTTCATTGGCTCCAAAAGTGTGAAGTAAATGGCACTGCTTTACTTGTTATTGTCGATCATCTGAAAATTCTGTCGGCTGATTTAAAAGAAAGAATTTCTAGTTTAAAACAAATTGATTTTCCTAGATGGATGATACAGCCAATGTTAGCGGATTTGTCTGATATATCAAATATGCAGGATCAAGAAGAACTCTCAGAAATGCAAAATGATGAGTCAGTTAAAATTTTATTTAATATAAATAGAATGATGGCATAGCTTTGTGAGGAAACAGAAATCAAATACCCAAATTCAACCAAATGTGCAAGAAAACTTTTGTTAACGTTTCCATCTTCATATTTAGCTGAATGTGGATTCAGTGCTGTAAATGATTTACTGGTAAAAATAAAGAAATCGTCTGGATATAACACAACTGAGAGACTTGAGACTGAAGCTAACCAAATTGAAGCTTAACATAAAATCTCTGTGCACCAAGCGCAAGGATCACACTAAATTAAAATATTAAATTATTATAGAAAAATCTTTATTAAAATTATTTTTAATTTGAATTTTAGTTTTTCATTATATGTTTTGAAAATTTACTGTGTTTCGTTAACGTTTCCTAGGGATTTCTTCCTAAAACCTATCATTTAAGTTTCTTAAGCGAACAATTCAATTTTTTTAGTATTTAAAATTATGTATATGTTACATGGGGGGCATAAGAATTTAAGAAAGGCTTAGGTGGGGCATGGCACAAAATAGGGTTGGGAGAAACTGGCTTATAGTTTTTAAACGACTATTATAGAATCAACATTTTAAAGATCTCGAATAAATTTTTGAATTTGTTTTTAAAAATGTCAAAATTGTTATAAATTTGTTATCACTCTTGCGTCTTGTAATAAAATCATAAAGATTGCCCAAAATGTGAAAACTATTTTTTTATGAGACAAACAAAAAAATTAAAATGTTTGATGTAACATAAGTATTGTGCTGCAATATTGAACCAATTTGGTTTACTTGAAATAAAACTTTCCGTACTTAATTTTTTTCATCATTTCGCTGTTATTAGTATTTTAAGGAATTTTTAAAATTAAAACTGTGAGTAAAAATTGCATATAAAATAAAAATAAGTTCCGAACGCAAATTAACGTAAATTAACTAAAATATACTCTCCTTAAAACTACCATTCAAAATAATCCGATCGCATTTCAACTCTGTAGATGCATTTCAGAGGACCGTCGATTGACCGGAAAGTTTTTTTTTAATTGTAAGTTTAACAGTAAATAATTCTCGAACTAATGATTGAAGAGTAATTTTTTTTATTTCATCGAACGTTTTGTAAACTTCTTGCACACCTTTGTAATTTCAACTTTTTGAGTCATATAGATTTTGAGCTGCAAAGCAAAATGTATCGTAAAACAAAAAGAACAGTGAGATAAAATTCACAAAAAAGAAGCACTTAAAATTGTAATAATTTTTAATTAAAGTAGAATTTAGAAAACATAAATTTTTGTGTTGAGTTTATGAACAAATGTGGCCCTTTTAGAATGACAAACTTCAACTCTGTATTTGCATTTTTGCGCCATGTGTAGCTGTCCGTATGGTATTTTATCCAACAAGTTTAACATTTAATAACTCTCGAACAAATTATCGAATGCAAATTTTTTATTTCATCGTAAGTCTTGTATATTTTTCTACACACTTTAGTAATTTCAAGTTTCTAAGCATCTCAGTATTTGCGTAGCAAAATAAAATGTAACACTAAGTTGAAAACCCAAAACAGCGACAGTGGCACTAACAGCGGCCTTTACGATTTTTTAATTTTGAGAGAAATAATTCGTGAATATTTTTTCATTAAAAAAAATGCATAACATCATAAATTTTCTCCAATTTTTTATTGCATTGCTAATTTTTTTCATTTTCTTAACTTTATAAAAACTTCTTAATATATTATTTTTTATCACTTAAAATTTTCAGATTTAAGATCTAAATCAGTATGTCTATGTTTTTCAAGACGATAATTGTTCAAAAATATTCAATAACTGGACTAAAAAAAGGGGGTGGAATTTCATTCCAAAGGAGGCAATAAAGTTCCGACAAGACCATTACTTTTCAAAGCCCCATTAGCTTCATTCTTTTAATCCTCTTTCCAATCCCGATTAGCATTTCCCACTTCTGACTCATGGGAATCACCCCCGAACACCCCTTCTGGAATAACTGTTTAGAGTACGAACTTCGGTGCCCCCCCCCCCCAGGTCTTATGATGCTCTACTGATTCAATACCTTACCATCTAAGAAACAAGACAATCAATCGACCTGACTTCACTTTGACTTAATGATGTATGGGTAACTTCTATGGGTATTTGGAATGACAGGATGTTAGGGGTGGAAGTTTAAATGGTCTCCTTTTCATACGTGAAAATGGAATTTTTTCTCTCATTAAATTGCTCTTTTTAAATTTTTAAATTCTAGTTTTAAGGAAAATAATCAGAATTTACCTTTTTATTCAGGTCATAACTGCCAATATTTCTGATCTTCGCAAAAGTTTTCTCAGTGATTTTATTTCATTTCATAATCAGCATTGAACGTCCAATCTATACCGAGTATACAGTTATTAAGCTTCAACTCCGTAGCGTTGTAATTTGGGACCTATCCCAGAAGACAAGGGAACTCTTGGATCAAGCATTCGAACAAATTAGCCTTAGTAGAGAACTTTTTGACAGAACTAATTAGCATTTGTTTTACAAGGAGAGGAAAACCCCATGGAAATCTCCCACGGTTTGCCCGACGACAAATGGATTCTAACCCAGGATCCGTTTGCCAATGAGGATATTTTAAGTCAAAACTGTGGTCGGTGCAAGCCGGGTGCGTAATTTATATTGACCAGTCATCGCTGGGATTCAAACCTGGGTCATCTCATTGACCCAGGGTCTCCATTGGGAGTCGAACGCTCTATCTTCTGAGCCACTGCGACTCTTAGAAATATTAAGATGCCTATTTAAGTAATATTTTAAGTTGACATTCAATTCACCTTTAACCAACACTTACAACACAATTAAATAACTGGCAGGTCTTCTGTAAGTCTGATTAAACTATTTAAATGTAGTGGTAGTCAATAATTTAAAATAAATTTATTATAACAAGAAACAAAAATGAAGAAATTTTGCTACCACACTAAATATAAAAATAAAATCTTCCGAAAAATGCGGAAGACTTTGTAGTCTGTGAATAAAATAGAGAATGCTTGACTCCGTCTTAAATTCTGATTCCGAATTTTCCTGAGAGTACAACTCCTATTTATGCTTAATTAAAATTTCAATTAAATCTAGGATAAGTATTGATATTATTAAGCAATTTTTAATTTAATCTTATACCTTTCTTTTTTTATGTACGAGTAAAGTAAAAGGCAATTTTGAAACTTAAATTTTGTATTTCATTGATTAAAAAGTACATTCGCTTCAAAAATATACAAACTGGAAATAACAGCTGATATGTTTCAAGCGCTCAAAAATAAGCGACCATTTTCAAGATTTTCCAGACGTGAATGAGAAGAAACAAAAGTGATTTTAAATATAAATATAAATATAAATTTGACAGCAAAAACTAAAGTGACAAACAAATCTGGAAAAGCCACAGTAGCCGAGAGAGAAGAAAGATAAATAGAACAAGAAAAACATGCTGATTTCTTTGTTAAGAACATAGCACGTGGAAGAGTATTTTACCCTAATTTGCTTATCTTGGTCACTGCTTTTTATTGTTCTGTTTTCACTCTTTATTTTCTCTCGGCTACGGCTTTTCCAGATTTGATTCTAATTTAGGTTTCGTTGTCAAATTCATATTTATATTTGAAATCACTTTTTCTTCCTCTCACTCACGTCAGGAAAATCTTGAAAATGGTCGCTTATTTTTGAGCGCTTGAAACATGTCAGCTGTTGTTTCCAGTTTTTATATTTTTGAAGAGAATGAAATTTTGAGTCAATCTTAACGCTCTTGGGATTATTCATTTAATATTTACATTTGGCATCATTATGTAGCAGGTGAAGAAGTTATTTAAAAAAAATATATCTGAACAAAATATTTAAATTATGCAAAATCATTATAAGAAAAAAACTACAAATCAACATCTCACACTCGCACTCAAACATAAGCATTTCGATGGAAAAAAAAAATATCATGAAACAGGAAACAATCCCAATTGATTCATTAAACTCATTCGCATAACTTAATTAATTGAATAAATTAACAAGATAAATTTAAGTTTAGATTTTTTAAACTTATTGATAATTCCTTCATTAATTTTGATTTTTCAATACTGATTTTCTGTACTCTTTTTCAATAGTTAGGTTTAAGGTAAGCTTAAAGAACTTTCGAATGAAATTAAGTTTGTGATAAGTAATAATTTTATCATTCGTTTAAATAATTTTCATAAGATCAAAATCTTTTTTTCTTCTTCTTTTAATCTATAATATCTAACTCGCCAAAAATCAAAGCTGAGCAAATTTTCTTCAGACCTGGTTATAATATTTCAATCACGAAAGTATAAGTTTTTAGGAGGTAAGTTTTGAAAACCTTCAATTCCAGATTGCATGCCATACTTTGCTATAGCTCAATCACCGTTTTCGGAAATTAATTTATTTCCATATATAAACCAGTGAAATAAAAATCAAAACTAGCATTGCAATTCCCTTTTTATCCCTAATAATTCCAGAGCAATATCTGATCCAAATTGAAATCAAAGCGCAACTCGGGATTCATTTACTACAAGAGGAGAGGATTTAGGGAAAAAGATGATGGAACAGAGTCTGCAGTCGCAGTTAGAAGATTAATTAAATAACGCCTTCTTTATATCTGGGTGGCTTTTGGTCTAATTTCGATACTTCTTGTTCCACCTGAGCCCATGATCTGAGTAGCACGTGCGCTGGCACGTGATTTGATTTGGTTCATTATTGACTGAAGTGTTATAGGTACGGTTATGTAGAATTTTAGAGCTATTGTATTTTCTAGAATGATGCAGCAAAGGAAATTCTGCTTTAGAAATTTGTTTTATTGAATGAAAAAGGTAGGCGTTTATTGAACTATGTAGAAATAACATTTTATTGCTTTTTGCTTATTGAAATATCAAAAAAGAATATTTTGATGCATGAAAATATAATTTTTCTTCTATTACTGAAAGAGCGAGGTTTTTATTTTATTTATTGAAATTCATATATAAAAATCAGGAATATTTTATTTATTCTTTATTGCTTATTGAAATATCAAAATAACATTTCTTTTCATTCATTTATTGAATAATTGAAGTAAATTGTTTAATGATAAATGAAGTTTGTACGGCTCTGGTTAACTGGGGAATAGCTCTTTTAATACTAAATTTTTATTATTATTTATTAAATGCTCATCGTTTTATAGTGTTAACGGCTTTTTCCGCATCATGTAATAATATAATTAAAATTCATGTACAGTAGGAAAAATAATAATAAATAAATCGACCACCCTGAATAACTTTTAATCCAATGATTGATCGAATCTTAACGGTTCTTGGGGATGACCTAAAATACGCAAATTTATTAGAGCAGACGATATTTTAGGTTACGAAATAAAACACAAAATCAGAACTAATTACTTAATATATTTGAGATCATCTACTCGAACTATTAAGATTGAGTCCTAACAGAAAGGGAAGATCTGATCATTAGAATAGAAGTTAATCAGGGTGATCCGTTTATATTTTTGCGCACTGCACGACACGTGCTTAAACTTTGTATAAAAATTTTATACAAATTATAAAGTTTTGATGCGTAATTATTATTACTCTTAACATATATTTTGATATAACGAAATTAAAATTCTGTTTAAAGAAGCATTTAAAATTTTACTCACTCATAAAACTGTTAATGTAAAATTTTTATCTATCCAACGAAACATTAATGCGTAGATAACTTAAATATAAAATCTAAGAAAAATAAACTGAGATTTAAATGTGAAAACGATTAAAAACGATTAATTTCTGCCTTTTTTCCTAATAGCTTATTTCCTGAAATTCTGTTTATTGCATATTTAAATATTTGTCAAAATAAAATATGTGAAGAAAAATATTAAATTCTACAGTATTACTTTTCTTTTTAAATTCAGCAAATTCAATATTTAAATTCGAAGAAAAATGTATTTTATATAGAAAATGACATCAAATGGCACGAAAATTGTACGATTAGAATGCGAAATTTGCTTCATTTCCATAAAAAATTGTTGCTAAAATAGTGTTCGTTTACTTTTTTATTTAAATATATGTCAAAAAATATAATATCTGAAGAAAAGGAATTATTTTATAACATTTATTTTTCTTTTTTAAAATTCAACATATTTTATTTTTAAATTTGAAGAAAAATTTAAATGTACTTATTTTTAGAAAAAATGATATTGTAGAGGTTTGGTCTAATTTATTTTACGTAGGTTAACATGAATAATCTATTTAAAAATGTGTAAAATTAACTTTTCGTTCGGAATGAATTTTCCTATTTACGAATATTCGTTTAATTTATATTTTTGAAGAGCAATTAATTTAAAATGTTCGGAACAAAATATTTTAATAAGAATTTTAAATTAGAATCTCAATCATGAGCAAAAAAAAAAAAAAGAAAAAAAGATTTTTTTTGTCGTCTTTAAACATGTTTATAAAAAGCCTAAAGCGCCACCTGAAGGTTTTTCTTCGCAATTAACATAAACAGACATTTCTTCTGTGTAATATATCTTCAATATGGCTCGTTCATTAATGAAAAGTCGAGTACATCTTCGGATTTAATTATGCATCACCATTTCAAAAGTAAACTAATTTCATTGTATTTCCCTTCCTTTATCTGAAAGTTAACTCAGCAAAACGTATTAAATAACGAAGTTTGCCCCGTAATTATTCTCTAAATTGGAAGGGGAATTTTAATTAAATGATGTTTGTGCAGTTTGAAATCTACCGCCCAGAACTTGAATTTTAGAATATTAAGTTGTAATGCAATGACTGAGGTTAATGGAACGGACAGAGAATCATATTGCAGTGGCATAAAATGTTTATTTAACCGCAACTCTAACTTTTCTTAATTAAATATAGAGTAATGCGATGCGTCTTAATGATTTAATTTCTCAGATGCTGATATTCTTAAATTTTAAGTTTGGAAGATCCAACCTTCTAGTTATGATTGCACGCATATCAACAGTTTACGCTTAATTCCTAAATAAACAAATAACTTAGTGTAATAGACACGGTTTAAAAAAACACACATTTAAAAAAAATCAAGACGATATTTTTATTAATTACACGACATTTTAAAAAATCAAGATTGCTTTGTTTATTTTGTTTAGATTAGTTTAACCAAATGTTGATGATTCATAAATATTCTATGATAGTTTTGGAAAAGTATGCTATGTGATATCTTTAAATTCTGAGATAGCTTTGCTTATTTGGTTTATTTTAGTTTGAACAAATGTTTGTGCTAGAATCATAAATATTCTAAGAAAATAGTGGAAATGTGTGACGTATGATATTTAAAAATCATATGATTGCTTTTTTTATTTGTTCAAATTTGTTTAACCAAAGGTTTATGTTAATTTCATAAATATCCATTCAAAGTAGTGGAAAAGGATACTATGTGATATCTCTAAATCCTTAGATAGCCTTATTCGGCTAGTTTGGTTCGGATATAGTTTATTTGATTTAGATTAGTTCAAACAAATGTTTATGCTAATATCATAAATATTCGACGAAAGTAATGGAGAAGCGTGTTATGTGATCTGTTTAAATTTTAAGATGGCATTGTTTATTTGTTTTAGCTAAATAATATGGTTCTAACATGTAATTAAAATGACAATTTCATAAATTGTCACTCTTCTTTTTCATATGTTGAGTAAGAAAACAGTGTCTGATTCTTCCTTATTGATTGTTTGAAACGAAATTGAAATCATAAACATTTTTAAAAACATAGTAGCGAAATTTAGCCAAAATTGGAGTATAAATAGCATTCATTCAAATAATATATTTAGAGAGTTTTAAGTGTAATTATAAAAATTTTGAGTGCAAAAGAAAATAAGAAAATTTGAACATGGAAAAATCTAATATTTAATATCTATTAATTCACCATAATTCATAATTCTTAGTATCAAATAATTATATGAAATTTTAAGTAACTTCTATAAAAAAAATTGTATTTTTCGTTTTTAAAGTCTGTTATTGTCTTTATTCCTTTAAGAATGTAGTTTATACTGTTTACTGGATAACTATAAAATTCTTGTATGTTGAATCATAATTGCATGCAAATTTTCTACGACCTTAATACAGTGTAAAGTTGCATCAAATTTTGAAACATAAAAGTACTGAGAGGTCTTAGGGCTCAATTTTTAGGATTCAGTTAAAAGGCTTGGGGTAATGTAGGGATAATAAAACCCTTTTTTATGGTGATTTTTGTTTATATCAAACTGTTTCAATGTTATCTTTCCAAACAGTTATTTTTCAAATTTATGGTATTTACCCTAGCTAATAGCACAGCTATAACTTATCGTTAAAAAACGGTAGGAAAAACCCCGGCGGTAGGAAAAATTGTCTTATTTTTGTAGTTCATTATATTTACAACTCATTTGTGACAAATGAAGTTAACTACAACTACTTATTTCAAATGTACTTATTTCAAATGAGCCGCGATGGCTCAGGGGATAGAGCGTTCGCCTTCCAATGAGGCGAACCGGGTTCGAATCCCAGTCGATACGAATTCCGCATCCGGCTTGCACTGACCACAGTGCTGACGTGAAATATCCTCAGTGGTAGACGGATCATGGGTTAGAGTCCCCTTGCCGTCAGGCAAACCGTGGGAGGTTCTCGTGGTCTTCCTCTCCATGTAACGCAAATGCGGGTTAGCTCCATCAAAAAGTCCTCCACGAAGGCAAATTTTCTCCCAATACTCGATCCAGGAGTTCCCTTGTCTTCTGGATTGGGTTCAAAATTACAAGGCTACGGAGTTGAACATTAGTAGCCGTAAACCCATTAAGTTGGGTCGGCTGTTCAACGACGGTTATAAAATAAAATAAAATAAAATGTAGTGACTCAGGGGATAGAGCGTTCGCCTTCCAATGAGGCGAACCGGGTTCGAATCCCAGTCGATACGAATTCCGCATCCGGCTTGCACTGACCACAGTGCTGACGTGAAATATCCTCAGTGGTAGACGGATCATGGGTTAGAGTCCCCTTGCCGTCAGGCTAACCGTGGGAGGTTCTCGTGCTCTTCCTCTCCATGTAACGCAAATGCGGGTTAGCTCCATCAAAAAGTCCTCCACGAAGGTTAATTTCTCCCAATACTCGATCCAGGAGTTCCCTTGTCTTCTGGATTGGGTTCAAAATTACAAGGCTACGGAGTTGAACATTAGTAGCCGTAAACCCATTAAGTTGGGTCGGCTGTTCAACGACGGTTACAAAATAAAATAAAATGTAGTGACTATTTTGGAATCGTACTTCAAGGAACCGAACTTTGCTGGAGAAATTAATTTACATCTGTATAATTTACACTGCTGGTGAAACTAATTTACACATTATGTTAAAAATGTTTTGGAGTAAAATATAGGCTTATATTAAATATGAGCACTTATTTAGAAATATTTATTTATGTATTCAGGAGACCTTTTGTTATTCTAAAGATTTTTTTTCGAATCCTTTCATTTTGGCTTCAACTTTTTACGTCCTTTTTGATAACGAATATAATTTCCTTTGGAATTTAAGCTATTGAAATGTTTTTAAGCTAATTTTTTAAGCTATTGAAATTTTAGAGATGCTAGAAAATGATCCAACACTTGCAATTTCATTAAAAAGTTTAATGCTATTTTATTTCCTCTTAGAAATTAAGTACATTGAAAATATATTTCCTTCCTTTGAAATAACATCACTGATTCAAGAGTGTTATATTCGCATGAGTAAGTGTGACCAAAGTGATAAATTATCTATTATTCGTGATGACAGATTAAATATTAGTTATACGTGACCACAAATACGCAATTCACAATCACAAGGGCATTTAAAATTGCGTCCTTGGACAGACTCACGAAGATTTGTACCCATCAAATTCGAAAAATTAGCTGTGTTAGAGCCCTTTTCATATACTAAACTAAGTTAAAAGTAGTTGCCAGGAATAGCTACAAACTACTTTTTTTTATCGCTCTACTCACTAAACTACTTTTTTAAAAAAAAATTACAATATTATCGAGCAACATTAAACAGATTTTACTTACAGACTATCTAACTATATGAATTTATAGATAAATTAAAATTTTATAATTAAGTTCACATGCTTCAATGCAAAAAACTGCGTACTCTCATCCAAATTTGAATTATAGTATTAGTATCTTTAACAATAATAGGATGCTAATTTGCTGCAAACTCAAGTAAGTATTAAATTGAAAAAAGTTGCAACTCAAGCTAAACTGTTTTATCGCATATTGAATACAAAATACGACGATATGTTTCAGTTTAGCTCGATATTAATGATGCGGCCGATTTGTTCCACATTATGTTTCAAGGTAACGATATTATGGTATGACATTGAACGGATTTTATTGATAAAGCATCATAGTATATGAATTTATAGCGGAATTTATGCAGCATACTTCATAAATTAGTAATAAAGTAAATTTACATCTTTTAGATCACGGAATTATAAATTTTCAAGAAGAATCGGTTCAATGTTGAACGATAATGTTGGTATGAATTTTAATATGGTGCAAATTTGTTGCAAACTCAATAAAGTCTTAAATTGAACCAAAGTATTGTGTAAACATATTTAAGAAGTATGGTAAACAAATTAAAACATGTAATATTAATAAGTTGATGCTAAGTAATATTTCAAAAGCAAATACCTTTGCAAGTAATTGCCCAATTAACTTCAATACTGTTAACAGACAAAATATTTTAGTTTCAATCAGACAAAAAGCACATTATAAACGAGTAATAAGAACATATGTAACTGAAATTCGACAAATTAAATTAAGCAATTAAATTTTTTTGTCATACTGAATACTAATAAAAAAACAAATATAAAATGAAATAATGATTATGTTATCAATGATCAATAAACATTTTTGTCAGAATTGTTATAAAAAAGTGAAAACAATGAATTAAAAATTATTTACAATAGATCTCTGAATATTCACAAAACCTAGCTATGAGCATTTTTCATTGATCTTTCTTTTCACATTATTTTGTGTACAATTGATTTGCACTTTTATGCATTATTTAAGAAATATCTCAAATATGAACTGTTAATTAATATTTCTGACTGAACAGTTTTTTGAAAGTAAGTAAAAAACAATTAAAAATAAGTAAAAGATATTCACGCCGAAGATATTCACGGCGATCCATTTTATGTAACAAAGATATGAGTATTTCAAAGTAAACTCTGATCGTAGAGGAATCAAAATATATTTCACACATTTCATACAAAATAGAAATCGCAACAAGCTTTAGCTGGTAAGTTTAGTTGTAACATTTCTGCTGCAGCATTATTAAAAATTATTACCTTTTCTCACATATGCTTTTTCAATTTTGATTGGCTGTTTTGTGCGTCACTAACCAGAAGTCTTCTGTGGTTGGCTATGTGTTATCATTCCACCCTCTTCTTATATATATATATATATATATATAGGTTCAGGTGGCTCCATACATCATTTGCGGCCCATTGGCCTCACCAAAGCATGACGGCTAATACCAAAGCATGACGTGGCCCATCCTTGGGGGTATATATATATATATATACATATATATATATATATATATATATATATTATACAAAATATACAAAAAAACCAGATACAAAATACAAAAAAACCAGAAAAAAATAATTAAGATTAATTCACTTTTTCAAAAATTAAAAAATTAATTCACTCTTTTTCGGATATAATCGTGTGGGCTGATAAAAAGATTATATCTTTTATTTTCTGGTTTTTTAAAAAAACTTTATTTATTATTATTTTTTTTTAATTAATTCTTTTTCTTTCCCCAGTTGTTTGTTATTATTATTATTCCCCCCCCCCTTTTTTTTTTCTTCATTTGTCTGTAATTTACCTTTGTTTTATCTTCATTTTGAACTTAACAAAGCTCAACAAGCTCAAAAATTTTTCACACAGTGTTACGTTTGGTATTTATATGCGAGCTCAAAGCTCCATCCATCTTCTTTTGTATACTAACTCTTTCGGCAATATAACCTACATAAGATTATAGAGACTGTTCTTTTTTGTTCTTTATGGCATTTTTGAAGTAGCCCCATTTCGCCTTAATGGGCTTAAAAAGTGAATCCAATCTAAATAGCCTGGGTACTCTTATGAATCGCACGTGCTTGTGGTGGAGAGGGGGGTTCAGGTGGCTCCATACATCATTTGCGGCCCATTGGCCTCACAACCTAATACCAAAGCATGACGTGGCCCATCCTTGGGGGTATCCTATGACGTCATGGCCACAAACAGAAGGATCTTATTTAGGAATAGCGATGGATGCTTTAGTACCTGCATATTGTTGGAATTTAGGGTCTCTTTATTCCTTTCTGACAATTGGATCATACCCCTCTTTTATGGGGAGAGAGACCACTTTAGATTGCTATTTTTTTCTTTTCCTTATGCATGAGAATATTTCGCTTAATGTTCAATTCTTGAACTATCACAAACTTTTAGAAACAGTTATAAATTATCAAAATTATAAATCAAATATACTGAAGCCGTTGATTTTTTATAATCAAAACAAATGGTCTTCCAATTTCTTTAATAGCTCTTTCAAAATATTTTTTCTCAATCAAACTATTATTTAAGAAATGATGTATTTTTAGGATATTAAAAATTTTACAGGAAATAGAATATATTTTTTTTACAATATATATATATATATATATATATATATATATATATATATATATATATATATATATATATATATATATATATATATATATATATATATATATATATATATATATATATATGTACGTATACTAAACTAATATATATAGTCCCTGGTCAAATTATTAGACGCACTAAAGATTCTATGTAAAATCTTAATTATCAGGTGATACTATACAGCTTTATTGTTCTTACGCGGCTGAAATCAGTTTGCACTTGTTTACTTTCGTATATAATTATTGGTTAACAATATAATGCAATACATTAAAAATAAATACAAATAGGAAGCATATAAAAAATTGCCTGAATAAAACCCATTACATGTATGTTTAAATATAAAAGTGCTGCATGTAAACTCGTGCAAAACATGTCATTATTAAAAAATTACGATGTGACTAATGATTTTTTTTCGAATTATTATAATATACTAATATCTGATATAATAAGTATTCTATATTTATATGATATATCATATAATTTATCAAACCGTCGAATTTATATTATATATCGTCAAATTTAATCGATTTATACACGAACGTAAACAAGTGCAAACCGGTTTCAGTCGTATAAAAACAATAAAGCTGCATAGTATCACCTGATATTTAAGATTTTCTATAGAATCTTAAAGTGCATCTAATATATATATATATATATATATATAGCAAAATAAATAAATACAAAAGAAAAACAGAAAAAAATTAGGATAACAAAAAGTATCATTTATTGCGCATAAGCTGCAAGTAAATAGAACTCATAAGATAAGTTTAAAATGAAGATTAAACAAAGGTAAATTACAGACAAATGAAAAAAGGAGGGGGGGGGGAAATAATAATAATGACAAACAACTGGGAAAGAAAAAGAATTAGTTAATTTAAAAAAAAGGATAAAGTGTTTTTAAAAAACCGGAAAATAAAAGATATAATCTTTTCATCAGCCCACACGATTATATCCGAAAAAGAGTGCTTACTAATATTGTATCAATATAGCCAAAGCAAAATATATCAATACAATAGTGTGAGGAGCACTCAAAATTTTTTTTTACAAAAATTGCGACCAAAAAAAAAAAAAATTAAACACAATAAGTAAAAATAAAACACAATAAGTAAAAATAACACGTAAAAACAGAAAATAAAATATAAAGGAAGAGCAGAATAAAACAAAATCTATAAAGCGAGTAGTGAAATATAGCGAACTTACATGAACGGGAAATTTTTCAAGAATGATTTAAAATGTTTACGTAACAAGATTGCCAGATTGCAAAATATTAAAACTATGAAAACAAAAGCGCAAATTGAGTGTAACTAGAGGAGTTTAAAGTGCGTTCTTGCTGCATTACACGTCCGTTTGATTTGGTAGTTACCAAGGATGGGTCAGAAAACGGATGTGCGCGAGGTAATATTATACTGGATAACTTAAAGAAGTTGACTATAAATAATTTTAGAAAATAAATATTTATTTAAGAAGAAAATATAAAAGAGAAAGAAACATGAATTGCCAGTTTTGCACATAATTTTAGCCACGGATTTGCCTAAAATAGATGGCACTCTTTTTCGGATATAATCATGTGGGCTGATGAAAAGATTATATCTTTTATTTTCCGGTTTTTTAAAAAAACTTTATCCTTTTTTTTAATTTTTTTTTTAAATTAACTAATTCTTTTTTTTCGCAGTTGTTTGTCATTATTATTATTTCCCCCCCTCCTTTTTTCATTTGTCTGTAATTTACCTTTGTTTTATCTTCATTTTAAACTTACCAGCGGGTTACCGAGCTCGGCTCGGAGAAAACAGGTATCGAAGCTAACTCGAAGATTTAAATTTTCAATTGTGATTTATCAAAACAATACATACCATAAGAAAATTTGTGAAACCACTGGTGAAAAGATAACCGGTTAAAGTGCACCATTGTAAACTATCTAAACAAAGTTAGAGTTTGGAAAGGGAACTATTCTATACAAAGGTAAAGTTTGAAAAGTCATAGGAAATAAAATGTAATTGATAACAAAAAACTATACAATTAAAGAAATGGTACAAAGTGAGCAGTGTAAAGATTGAAGTGTGTTGAAGTTCAATATGTTTGACAAATTTATTTAGAAAAACCAAACATATTATAAACCTATAACAGCATAAACATAATAAACATTAATCATCGATTGCAAAGTCTTCCATGTTGTCCAGGTAGTTTCTTGTCGGAGAGGCAGGTGCGGCTGGTGAGTTTCTCTTGTTCAGGACTTCCTTCCATACGACGTTTCGGGTGTGGGTTGGATTCTCAGGAGGCAGCAGTACCTTCAACGCACTTTGACGCTTGACTCTTGAAAACGCGACGTAGAGCATTCCGTGCACGAAGACCGTCGTGAGGAGAAGCACGCCGACGAATTCGAATGTTTGGCCTTGTGACTTGTGTATCGTAATGGCGAATGCTGGAGTAACTGGGAATTGGTGCCATTGCATAGTTGCGCCAAGCTGTGATTTGCTGGAGTCGAGCGTGATCCTTGGAAGGTGTACTTGTCGGCCTGCGTGTTCACCGGTGATGATCTTAGCCTTGATGATGTTATTGCAAATTTCGGTGACAATCAATCGTGTTCCGTTGCACATTCCTTCAGAGACGTCCAAGTTTCGGAGAAGCATGATGATGGCGTTCTTCTTGAACTTCAGATTGTGTGGAGGCAAGTCGGCGATGTTGATCGAGTTCAGGAATTCAGGCGCGAATTGAATTCCCCCTTCATGTTGATCCTTTACCGAGTCGAAACTTGTGTATGTCTTCTCTTCGCCTGGAAGCATAGCGATAATCTCGCAGGCCGAGATTTCGCAGCTCTACGGAGTCTTTCATTACGGCGGCGTTGTTCCTCTATGCGAATGTTGCGGCCCCTCATTGTTTCGTTTTTTCGTCTGCGTCTTTCATAATCGCGGTATTTTTCTCGTTGAGATGCATTAAGTTCCATCAATATATCCGAGATTCGTTCCTTGCTACGCTGCTTGACTGCTCTTGTCGGGCGCAACGGCATTATCATCGGGTCTTGGATATTCAAAGCGTGCATATTGGTCGAAGATGTGAAAGATGCGGTTACAGATAGTCCCGACATGTTCAATTGGTTACTGTTCACAACGAATTCGTAAATTTGCTTCCGTTCATCCGCTTCTTGCAAATTCTTGTCCAGGAAAAGGCGTCGATGAGAGAGGTATTGTCGAGCATAAAAGACGATGTAAACTCCGCAGGAAGACGCGTCATCTTGGTGGTTGTAAGCGTTGCGAGGTTTCACGATGCATCCTTTCAGCTTTTCATTCGTAACAACGGTATTCAAAACGTGTCGCAGTATTTTTCTCAAAAAAGCATCGATGGGCAGCGGGTTGTCGACTGGATCGCAGGCTAATAGTTGACGTTCTCCATAGCTTGCTTCGTAAATTCTTAGCATCCAGTGCTCGCCTCTATCCATTTGAGCTCTCTTGTGAATAGGAATAAGTAGCACGTCGAATCCTTGTTGAACGCCGTATAGATAGTTGGAAGCCTTGTTCTGGTCGCTGATATCGTTGAGAAGAGCCATTCCTTCATAAGCCCCATCCGCTGTTGTAACGTAGAAGCGTGCGACAAATTCAGGGTGAAGTACGGCAACTTTGACGGTCGGGTAAGCTTGTTCGGCGTAATGGAGAAGCGTTCTGACAATGACGGTATCTTCTAGTTGTCCATTTGCGGGTAGAATTGAGTTGATCGCTTGTTGTTCCAAAATTCCGGCTCCTTGAAGAATTTCATGTAGAGGTGCGTTCTGCATGTAAAAAATGTAGCTTGAAATCTGATGAATGTTGAAATGTCGGACTTTGTTGACGGTGATTTGAAATCGAAATCAGTTCCTTAAATGCTTTTTTGGAAATTCGAATATTTGGAAATTGGAATTTTGAACGAATCTTTTTAGTTAACGAACGAGCGCTAAATTCAATTATCCCTTAATCCCTTAATAAAATCCCTTAATAAAAAGCAGTGGAATTAGAATCGTACTTTTTCAAAAGAAAATTTAGTAAAAATATTAAAGTTATCCTTATTTTTTTCTTTTATATTTGTTTTACCTTAATTTTGTGATTTAAAAATAATCGTGTGGTCATCAAACTTTATTAGTTCGCCATATTGGCTATAGATGGCAGCACGTTACCGCTTGAAACTTATTAGGCAATAGACAAAGAAAATTTTAAGAATTTAAATCGTGGAAAGACTTATAACAATTATGAACAACGACAGCTAAGCGTTCTATTTACGTATCTAATATGTTGCCACATTTTTAATACAAAAGTTAAACATTTCTCCACTTTGATAAATGTAAACTAATGCGATCCTTACAATTAAATTATTAATTCCTTCGTATATTATTGGTTTAAGTTGTCGAAAATTAATATTTCAATTGTAAGGTTCGCATTAGCATACATTTATAAGAGATATGTATTTTTTTAATAAGTTTTTTGAATATGGCACTTTGAAGACGAAAAAGTATAGATTTTCTTACAAAATGACTGATAACTAAAAAATTAATCCAAATTTTTGAAAAAGAAAAAAAATACTTCTTCATTATGTCAAAACACAATTATGTGCTGAGTTTCGTGCCTGGGCGAGGCTTCTGGGGCGATATATTGTAATTACAAACCGACTAATACAGAACTAATAAAGTTTGAAAATATCCTATCTGTAACTCCGAACTGCTCGACCGTAGCGCTTCAAAACCGGCGCCAATCGATTCCTCGTGGCCAAAAACCCCAGACCCCCAAGTTTACCGGAGTTTATTAATTCTGGGGCGATTTTCGACTTGGCAACCATTCCTCGTATTATAGTATAAGATATATATATATATATATATATATATATATATATATATATATATATATATATATATATGCTGTTAATACGGGTAGACTTTACTTTTATAAAAGAAGGTATTAATTAAAGATAAAGTTTATAAACGACTTTCTATTCCTTCCTGAAGGTTCTGATTTATAAATAATTGATTAAAATTTCAAGATCACAGGTTAATGCAATTAAGAGAAGAACCATTTCAAATGTGAAATACTGGTATATTTATAGTTGATTTAACCACAAAAATTTTGAATGCAAGCATGCGAATTGTGTCATGCAGATACCACATGTCATTTTGTGGGATGGAGTTCCATTCCTGTTGCACTTGGTTTGTCAATAATGGGATAGTTAATGCTGGTTGTGGATGACCCTGAAGTTGTCGTCCAACTATAACCCATACGTGTTCGATTAGTGAAAAATCTGGGGATATAGCAGGCCAAGGCAACATGTCGACATTCTGTAGAGCATGTTGGTTTACAACAGCAGTAGGAGGGCGAGCGTTACCCTGTTGGGAAATACCCTATTGAGTTCTGCCCATGAATGGCAACAAAACAGGTTGCATCACTAGATTGACATGCAAATTTGCAGTCACGGTGCGTGGAATAACCACGAGAATGTTCCTGCTGTCATAGGCAATAGCTTTCCAGACCATAACTCCAGGTGTAGGTACAGTGTGTCTAGACCGGAGACAGGTCGGTAGAAGGCTCTCACCTGACCTCTTTCTGACCAATAAACGGCTATTACTAGCACCAAGACAGAACCAAATTTCATCAGAAAACACTATAGATTTTCACTCCTGTGAGCTCTAATTCAACACCACTCACGTCGTAAATGGCAGTGGTTTGGAATGACTGAAATGCAAGCTACAGGGCGTCTCGTTCGGATCCGTACTTGAAGTAGCCGGTTTGTAACAGTTCGTTGTGTCACTGTAGGGCTAACTGCAACTCTAATTTCTGATGCAGACGCAGTATGGTACGCCAAGCCACACGTCTTTCACGGAGGTCTTCCCTCTAAGAAGTGCCACATGACCGTCCAGATCCCGGCCGTCTTGAAACAGTAACTTCTCTTCATCACTGCTGCCAATACATTCGCCTTCCAATGAGATGAACCGGGATAGAATCCCAGTAATGACTGGTTGATATGAATTTCGCATCAGGCTTGCACCGAATACAGAGCTGACGCAAAATATCCGCAGTGGTAGACAGATCATGGGTTAAAGTCCCTTTGCCATTAGACTAACCATGGGAGGTTTTCGTTGTTTTCGCCTCCATGCACCGCAAATGCGGGTTAATTCCCTCAAAAAGTCCTCCACGTGGGCAAATTTCTCCCAATACTTGAACCAAGAGTTCCCATATCTTCTGGTTTGGATTCAAAATGCCAAGACTACAGAGTTAAACATTAGAAGTCATGAACCTAAAACATTTCTTTGACTATTCAACGATATTATAAAATAAAAAAATCATGCACAATGGATATGTTTCTCCCCAGTTTTTCTGCAATATCGGGAAAGATAATCCTTCTGGCAGCCTTATTACACGAACATGTTCAAAATCAGTGAAATGTTGATATTATCTTCTTCGTCTTCTTAAAGGCATTAACAGCAAATCGTTATGTCAAAATTTAACGAAAAATAACGTTTACGAACTGTAGAGCGCGTATTTAAAGCAACCCTGATTTGCATATTAACAGTGGTGCTACTATTGAAAAACTTATCGCTCCAAATGTCACTATTACTATTACTTATTACTATTGCTCCAAATGTCAAACTGAGCAGACTTCTCCCGAAAAAATCCTGGACTGTTTGGGACTTTCCAGAGAGAACATATACTCATCCCGCTTCCTGGTCTTCGATTTCCTTAGAGTCAACGGTCTGATGGACCTTGTCTAACCTCGTCAGACATTTGGAGGATAAACCACAACAACAACAAACCTATGCGCCAAGCTCGAAATTTGAATCGACATCATATTTTATTTGTATAAACAAGCCTATCAAATTTATTTGATTCAGCACATCTCTTTGTTGGTGTTGGGATTTTTTTTTACGTCAGTGCATTACTAATATAAATGTTTTTTTGAATGGTTTAACAAGTTTAATGCTATTTTTATTGAATTTTATAAATTTCTTTTCCTGTTATGGGCTTTATTGCTTAAATTTTCCAATTATTAGTATTCTAAAAGTTGATCTTTCATAGATGGCAGCACTGAATTTTAATTTGATATTTTTATCCATTATTGTATACCATAAGCTTAAAGCACATTTATTATACTTTTGTTTTCTTGTTAGCAATTTTTGTTAACTGTTAGATTAATCAACCTAAATTTAACACATTTTATATTTTATTTTACTTTATTCTGGTAGTTGTTTTCCGCTTTTCTTCTTTTATTTTAAACTTATATACAATTAAATTATTTTTTGTTAATTTTTATTTTGTTATTTATTTATTTATTTTGCGTTTTGAGGTATTGATCCAATGTAAAAAGTAATTTTTATCTTAAAACTGTTATTTTTTTTTGTTGAAATATCTAAAGTCTAAGCCAAATTTCAAAGATCTGAGTCAAGTTTCTAAAAACTAAGACCAATGTAAATCTCAATTTTTAAGGATTAATTTTTTTCCCATAGGAAACTTCAAATTTAAATGTAAATTTACTTTAAATCGAACTATTTTACAGAATACAAATTCAAATCAAGAGTCATTTTACTGTTGGGTACAAGTAAATGAGCAATAAAAGGTAGAGGATAAAATATGTAGATGTTTTTTATCGTCAGGACTTGTTGTTTATCTTATCAGTAAAAGAAAAAGGAGTAGGTCGTGGTTAATTTTTGATGACTTCATTATTAGAGCAGTAATATAAGGATAAACCTAAAGCAACATTTGATATTTTTTTTAGATTTTGACTATCATTAAAATAAATATATTTCAATTTAAATAAAATGTTTAATTCCTTAAGTCCTTTAATTCTTAGTTAAAGAATTTGTATCGTCTCACTTTATTTTTTACTGTCGTAGTTGTAATAATTCAGAATAAAAAGGATCGAGGAAGAAGATTAATTTAAATAATTTAATTCTACTTTATTCTGTTTAATTGGTTTTTATACTAATCACAGAGATTTTTTTACCGAAATTTTATTGGGAGCTTAGCACGTTCATTGTCAGCCGAGTACCGGTGGTTATACTATATCGTTGAAGAGCTGTAATCTATAAAGGTAAAATCAAATTGAAGTTTTCTTATTTTAGCAACCATTTCAGTTTTTTAAAATTTATAACAAGTTCATTTTAATAAACTATATATTTTGGTCACAAGAAAAAAATATTTTCTGCGAAAATAGTTGGATGATAATATGCATCTCTTTCTACCACCGAATATGTTTTATTGACAGATGCAGAAAAGAATTTGATATCGAGTGATCCGACATAGAACAGGTTAATCTACGGTTCAATAGATACGGTAATTACGGTAGTTTGTTTCATGCTTGCATTACCTGAGTTAATTCTATTGTTTGCATAACGTATCTAAGGAGAATATTTGCAATCGATTAAAAACTATAAGATTTGTTCAGAAAAATCCACTTTGGCGTAATTTTCATGATCGAGAGGAATATATATATATATATATATATACAGATGGATGAGAAAATAATACGAACACCTGTGAAAAAGTTTTACTTATTTCACACCTGCAGAACGGCCGCGCCACCTGCAACAGAAGTCTGCCACCTAGTGAGCGTGAAGAGGAAGCTATCAGTCTCTCAACATTAGTCACCTGTGTTGTATTAGTTTATCTAACTAGCTTTTATAAGGTGAAATGTCTGACCTGTCAGAATTCCAAAGAGGTATGATGGTTGGGGCGCGTTTAAGTGGAGCATCGGTGGCAAAAACAGCAAACCTTTTGGGGTTTGCAAGAAGTACTGTATCAGCCGTTATGACAGCGTATATGAAAGAAGGTAAGACGAAGTCTTCAAAGCAAAACAGTGACCGAAAGTCAAAGCTTGATGATAGGGATAGACGTGTCTTGCAGCGCGTAGTAGCTCGAAAACACAAGCAATTATTATCCGAGATAACAGCAGACATGAACAGTCATCTTCAGGACCCCGTTTCAGCAAGAACTGTTCAAAGAGAACTTCATGCAGCGAACATTTATGGGAGGGTGGCAATTCGCAAACCCTTGGTGACAGCAACCAATGCTTTCAAGCGCCGTCAGTGGTGTAGAGGTCACAAAGGCTGGTCCCCACAGCAGTGGCAGCAGGTAATATGGTTCGATGAATCATCCTTCACCTTATTTCAGACCACCAGACGCGTTTACGTCTGGAGATTACCCAAAGAAGCGTTTGATCTTGAATGCCTCTTACCAACTGTGAAACATGGAGGTGGCTCCTTTATGGTTTGGGGTGCGATATCTTGGCGTGGTCTTGGGCCACTAATACGTCTGCATGGGAGAATCAAATCTAATGACTATCTAAGCGTTCTAGCGGATCATGTTCATCCTTTTGTACAGACTGTATTCCCTGGAGAGCGACCGACTTTTCAAGACGACAACGCCCCTATCCACACCGCTAGGTGCGTTCAAACATGGTTCGAAGAGCATGACAATTAAGTTGAGCATCTCGCCTGGCCCCCTCAGTCTTCGGACTTAAATATTATTGAACATTTGTGGCAATATTTGGAGTCTAAACTTCGTTCCCGATTCCCACCTCCATCAAATCTTTTAGAATTAGAGGCCGCTTTGTAAGAGGAATGGCTTAATATTCCTTTAAACGTTGTCTATGACCTTTGTGCATCAATCCCACGTCGTATTAAATCTCTGTAATTCAGTCAGAGGGTGGTCCAACTCCCTATTAATAAAGATTTTCTGATATTTCACAGGTGTTCGTATTATTTTGTCTCCCATCTGTATATATATATATATATATATATATATATATATATATATATATATATATATATATATATATATATATATATATATATTATATATATGATAACTGGACTCCAGCCCCGTTATTTTTGGATGATTATTAGTCAAATTAGGAGAATTCAGAAAGCCATACTTCTTTACAAGCTTTTATTGAATTGTTCGATGGTAGAAGCAGAAGTCTCACCCACTCTCCCAGATGGAGGGGGGAGGACACAAATACAGACAAATCTGACGAAGCTTAGATTTAGTGTACATCATACGGCAAAAGACACACATAAACAATTGCTCCCGCATTAAATACTAACACAAAGATATGTGAAAAGGCTCAGTCTTTGCATACTTTAAATCCTTACGCATTAAGGAAAATCATTTAATGCTTTCTAATTTGGAAGTGACAGGGGGACAAGATTCTAAAAATAACTCCTCCTTTGAATTATAAATCCAATTATAATTCATTGGTATGTTTTCAGCCTTAAAGTCCCATAATAGAATTTACACCTATTCTTTAACACCTATTCTTTAACAAAGAAATTTTATGAAAACGAAAGAGTTTTACTGCTTTTATTAATATAAAAGTATTTAAATTTTGTATTACATCCCCCCCCCCAAAAAAAAAGAATTTGGTAAGTTAAAATAAAAATAAATTTAGAATACTTTAAATTTATAAAATTTAGGTTGGTACGACTATCCTTTTCCCTACTACAAATAAAAATTTTTCAATTATGTGTAAAAAAAAACAATTTTTTACAATGACAACAATAAAAACATGATAATGCAATTTATCTGTTTAGTCATCTAAACAGAAAAAAAATGAAACATTTTTATATAACTATTCAACTAAAATTTTCAAAAAATTTTTTCACGCCAAAATATACAAAATTTTATGCTAACGAACTGGACAACAAGTGTCTTTAATCAGAATTTAAGATTCTGTATCGATAAAGGTGTTATTTACTTGATAAAAATCTGTATTCCCCGTTAAAATGGAGGAAAACAGAATTTCATGAAGCATAGTGATATTGAGAGATCCAGACGGGTCAATACAGAAATAGCTTATAATACTTTTCTCAACTTGTTGAGAAAAAAAAAATTTCAACTTTCATCGCCCTCACATCCAAATGATGCTGAAGTAAACATCTCCACACGCGATTCGGATCTCCCCCCCAAAAAAAGGTTTTACTTCTTCCGTTGAAGAAAGTAAAAAACAATTTCTTTTGTTTTGGACACTATTCATGTATTAATTTTAACATTTGTGGGCTGTGATATTTCCTAAGCTTAGATACATGTACTATTTCAAAATTTTGTTTACTTAAACTATTCTTTTTATTTATTTTGTAATTAGTTTCTGAAATATTTTTAAGATTTTTAGATTTAAGATTTTAAGATATTACGGTCCACTAAAAGGGGGTGACAACTTCCTCGTATTAGGATAAGTAAATTCTTCAAATATAACTAATTCATAAATTTTTAAGTCCATATTGAAAAATCTAGCATCAAAATAAATTTTATTTCTTTCATGATATTCTTTAGTTCTTTGAATTGCTATTTTTTTAGCTTCCTCAACCGGTGGATACATTTCTTCCTTTAAGGGATTTTCATAGGGGAGTCTACCATGCATGAGGTATGCAGGTGGAAATTTTGTTACAGAATGGGGAGTTAAGTTATAAGTATTAACTATATCTTTTAACAAAGTAGGCCAGGGATTTTTAGTAGGTGTTACATTAATTTTACATTTTAAACGCGTAATTATTGTTTGACCAAGGCGTTCTACATTGCCATTAGATAGTGGATGATGTGCAGTTGTCAATAATTGTTGAATCTTATTATTCAAAATTCTTTTTAAAATGAGACGAATTAAAGGCAGCGTTTCTATCACTCAACAAGGATTTAGGGATTTGATTTTGAAAAATTTCATGTAAAATATTTGTATAAGTTTCTGAACTAATGGATTTTGACGCAAAAGCCCAAATGTATCGTATTAGGTGGTCAATAATTAAAGTTAAATATTTTTTTGTTGAATTATAATAATTCAATCCACCAACACTATATATTGCTAGTAAGTCAAAAGAGTGATTCACAGAGGGTAAGGATTGTAATAGTCCAAATCTTTTTTGACGCGGATTTTTATTTAATTGGTCCATATGACAATGCTTACAAAATTTTGTTATATCTGAAGTTATGTTATTCCAATAATAAATGGTTATTAAGTTAATCATTTTCTGCACTCTTGGATGGTTAAATTTATCATGAACAATTAGCAGAAGTTTTAATCTCAACGAAAATGGAACAACTATTTTAGTAAAATTTTTCTTACGTACACATAATACATTATTGATATCAGCAAAATTACCTTGTAAGTTATCATTCCTTTCAACTTCAATTATTTCATTCAATTTTAACAAATGTGAAACATGAACATTATTATTTTTACTATTACCTTTGACAAGTGAATGTGTTGCATCTCTCGAAAGCCAATCTGCTTCAAAATTAGCAGAACCTCCTTTTGTGTATTTAATATCATATTCATACATACTTAAATGACCATCTAAATAATCTGCCTTTTAGATTTTTAACATTTTTTAGCCAAACAAAAGCAGCATGGTCAGTATGTATGGTGAATTTTTGGCCAAACAGGTAATGATGGAGTTTATTTAAAGAATCTACTGTAGCAAGACATTCAAGTTCTGTATTTGCATAATTTATTTCATAGTCCTTTAAGGAACGTGAATGAAAAGCTACAGGATGCAATACACCACATTCATCCGTCTGTTTTAACAAAGCACCAATTCCAGCTAACGATGCATCAACAAAAAGATGACATTCATAATTAGGATTAAAAATTTCAAAATTGGTTTACAAATAATAGCATATTTTAAAAGTTGAAACGATTGTTGACATTTTTCTGACCATACCCATCGTACATCTTTCTTTAATAAGATATTTAAAGGATACCTAATATTTGTATAACTATCAATAAATTTGTTGTAAACATTTATTGATCCAAGAAATCTTTGCAATTATTTTACATTTTTAGGAGGAATTAATTTTTTAATCACCTCAATAGTATGGTTATCTGGTGACACAATCCCATTGCTTATTTCATATCCTAAAAATTCTATTTCTTTTTGCAAAAATGAACATTTTGAAAGTTTTAATTTCATGTTTTCTTATTTACAAATATAAAAAATCTTTTTAAGATGGGTTAAATGTTCATCATAAGAATTAGAAAATATAATGATATCATCAAAATAGTTGTTCAGCCGTAGTTGAATAAACGAACAATCACTTATGATCTTTTCTTATCTTTCTTTTGAATCTTTTCTTGTTTGTTATTTGTTTATTTGTTACGAATGCGCTCTGAAACTCTTGCTAACTTGAATATTTTTTACCTGCTTCAGTTGAATTAGCGATTTCGCGACCGCATGTTTACTTTGGCTATAAGAGAGTTTCAGGGCGCAGAGCCTTTTTCCCCAACTACTTTGGAAGTTTGAGGTATGTTCTTATTCAGTTTTTATTTTAAAGTTTTTAATAAATAGTTTATTTTGGCAATTTAGTTTTATTTCGTTATTCGATGGCTCATATTAGTTTTAATTCATGTTAGTATTCCCCCACATCTGGTCCGTCTCGATCGGGGCCATCGAAATTAAATTTTTAATGCTTTGAACTACTTTTCATGAGCTTTCAATATGCCAAAATTATTAGAAGAGCTACTTAAGCTGAAAAGAGTAGTTAAAAGTAAAGTTACTAGGGTAACTAATTCTATCTCTGACTTGTTGCAAGATACTGAACTTAACCTTGAACATTCAGATATTTGTTTACGTCAAATAAGTGAACTCAATTTGGAAGTTTTGAATCTTTTCAAAGACATCTTAGTTGCTTGCAATGAAGAAAATTATTCAGATTACGAAACTGAGCTTTTCGACTTACTGAATAAATTAGATAGTTTTAAATTGTCTTTAAAGAAACGAAATAGTAATTTGACGAACGCACAATCTCAAACTTCGGTTGTAGCTGAAACTCCAAAGGCTTACATCAATCTTTCAAAGCTGGACTTACCTACTTTCTCAGGTGATTTATTTTCTTGGATATCATTTCGTGATTTATATTCCGCTACTGTACGCAATAATGAGTTATTATCAAATTCTCAAAAATTGCAATATCTATAATTATCAGTTAAAGGTGAAGCACTATCGTTAATCAACTCTATACAAGTTTCAGACGCAAACTTTGAAAAAGCATGGAAAGCACTTACTAATAGGTATCACAGTGAAGTCGACTTAGTTTATTGTCATTTAGATAAGTTATTTACGCAACCTAGTTTGCAAATTGAATCCGCTAAAGGTTTAAGGAAACTTCTGGATTTATCAACTGAATGCTTAGAAAATTTACGAATTTTAAACCAATCGGTTGATAATTGGGATTCAATCTTGGTTTATTCATTAAGAAGGAAAATTGATAACGTTTCATTAAAAGAATGGGAATTATCACAGACGAAAGGAAAGATGCGGACCTTTGAAGAATTTCGGTCTTTCTTAGAAATGAGGGCACGCGCACTTGAATCGACAAGCAAGCTGCTTCAGAAACCGAAAGTGAGAGTTGAAAAAGCGAAGATTTTCAAAACTCAAATTTCGCCAAGCAAATTGGAATGTTGCATATTCTGCGATGGGTCACATAATATCTATAGATGTGAAAAGTTTCTTGCTAAATCAGTTCAAAAAAGAAAGACTTTCGTTTTTAAAAGAAAACGTTGTTTTAATTGTTTGAAATTCGGACATATTGTAGCGAATTGCAAAAGCAAACACTGCAACTTTTGCTTAGGAAAGCATCATAGTTTTGTTGCATGAAGAAGTTGAGAATTCGAGATTAGCGTCTGTTGAAAATTCTGAAATAAAATCTTCTGCTCATTATTCAACAAGTGAGAAATTTAATTGTAGCATCCTTCCAACTGCCATAGTTAGGATTTTTGATTCTTCTGGAATTGGTGTTGATTGCCGAGCACTTATAGACTCTGGATCTGAATCGAGTTTTATCAGTCAAGACTTGGTTCAACGTTTGCGCTTAAAAAAGATGAACACAATCATATCTTTGTCAGGTTTATCAGCGAAACCCATGACCAAAATTAAAAACTTTGTAAATGTTACAATTGGCTCGAGACTGGCTCCGAACTTTTGTTTAAATATATCCACGTTAATTCTTTCGAAGGTAACAAGTAGTTTGCCGCAACACAAGCTTGACTTTAACGAGTTTACCTACTTCAAAGGATTTCAACTTGCTGATCCAAATTTCTATCAGCCAAACAAGATAGACGTGCTATTAGGAGCAGATGCAATTCCTAATGTTTTTCTTAGTGAAAGACATAAACCAGCTAAGGTTGATATTGCTGCCTTCCGAACTGTATTCGGATGGGTGGTCACAGGAAAAATGAGTTTTTCCTCTGCAAGGAAAGGGAGAAATTTGCACGTTGCTTGCTGTGATATCGACAAGAATTTGCAAACCTTTTGGGAGCTAGACCATATTCCATGTAACAAAATTCTTAGTGAATCTGAAAAGTATTGCGAAGAAATCTTCCAAGAAACTGCGACTAGAAATGAAGAAGGAAGATTTGTTGTTCGATTACCATTTAAAAGATCAAGTCCTGAATTGGGAGCCTCTAGAGAGTTTGCCATTCAACATTTGAAACGCATAGAGAGAAAATTGAAATACAACCCTGATCTAGACAGAGCATACAAAACTTTCATGTGGGAGTATATGTCCTTAGGGCATATGGAATTGGTACCTCCAGAAGAACTATTAAAACCTATTCACGAGACCTTTTATTTGCCGCATCTTGCTGTTACGAAATGTGAAGCTAGCGCTACAAAATTGCGAGTGGTTTTTGACGCATCGGCTAAGTCTTCAAACGGAATATCTTTAAACGATAAACTACTGGTCGGACCTGCAGTGCAGGATACTCTTGATGACATACTTCTTAGATTTCACATCCACCAAGTAGCTATTGAGGCAGACATCGTAAAAATGTACAGACAATTCAATGTCGAAGATATGGATAGGGACTATCAAAGAATTGTTTGGAGGGATTCGTCGTCAGATCCAATTCAAGACTGGAGGTTACGAACAGTAACATACGGTACAGCCTCAGCCTCAAGATGTTTGAAGCAACTTGCCCTCGACGAAGCAAAGGACATTCCATGTGCTGCTTTAATTGTTCAACGAGGCAGGTCTGGGTCGACAGCAGTTGAGATTCAACCTCTGGGATCCACCAAGCAGCCTCCAGCTGGAAGGCCCGCACGGCTCACCGCCCCTCAACCAAAAACCACATTAAACCTTTATTAAAAACAATTAAAAGCATGCGAGACGCAGCTCGCTGAAGAACCATTGCAGTTGGTTTTACAAAGTTGAGGTTCGCCCTAGGGCTCACAAAGCCGGAACGTCGCCCTATGCTAAGTGTGGTATCTGGTACGTCTTTGAATCAATCCTATTGCCCTCTGGACCGAGGGGCAATTCTGTTGATACGCACTATGGTTAGTACTGAGTCCCAAGTGGAACTTCATGTTGGCTTCTTTACAATTAATACAGTTGCTGCTATTTTTGCATTCAGCTTTCTTGTGCCCACTCAGTCCACAGTTTGCGCAGGATTCTTCGTGCCCACAGTCTCGAGCCATGTGGCCGAGCCTGTTGCATCGATAACACTCTAGCGGCCTGATGTACTCTCTAGCTCTGTAGGACTGCCACCCAAGGTTGGCGCGCCCTTTTTTGATTATCTTCGAAAAGGAACGGGGGTCAAATCTAAAGACCCAGTGAGTGCCTTTTTTCCATTGATAGAGAATAGTGGCTCTATATCTGCTTCTTCGAGTTCTCTATTTGCGGCTTTCAACTTGGATACGAGATCCTCTTTTTCATAGGTGTCTTCGATTTCATATAGAATCAATCTTGGCCTCCATCTCTTTACTACCTCGTAGTTAAAATTTTTATTCCAATCGGCTTGATTTATTTCGCTAACTATTGTATTTGTGTCGCTTTTCCTTTCCAGCTTTATAAGCGCACCGTCTTTTATACGTTTGATTCTTTTGACACCAATTTGGAGTTTAGTTAAATCCAGATTCTCTTTTACAAGCTTTATTGGGTCTTCATCGACACTCTCATCGTTCCTTTTCACTTTGACACAAAAATCTGCAGTCACCTTCGGGGGTCCAGACGCTCTGTTTTTCTTGAGCACTTCTGCATAGGTGCTCTTTTTATTTTTATTATTGATTTTCAATGCTGTCTTCAGAGCCTCTTCTGCTTCATCATGGAGCCCCTTCAGGTACGAGACATGTTCGTTTTGCCGACTGAGTAGATCGCCATATTCGAGGAATATTGCCCACAGCTGTGAGTCCTCAACCACACTCAGCTTCTTTGCAAAATTTTTGTTAAGCATGAATCTGCTAAATTTTTCTCTCAAGTATGCTCCGGATGTCGCCCATTCCTTCTGAACCAGTTCAAAAGAGTCATCGAAGCTATCTGGTATTATTTCCTCATCCTCCTCGCTGTCCGACATGACCCCACCGATGCACTAAATCAAATTCGCACACAGTCGAATCACCCAAGTCTCATGAAACAGTTAAAAGACTAAATCACCGCCAAAAGAGCACTAATTCAAATGCAGTCTTCGGTTCACCGTCCCCTCCGTCTGCGTTGGCCGTCCTAAGACGTTTCTCCCTCGAATCACGAAGAGGTGCAGAGCGGGAAAATTGCTAGTAGAGGATGGTAATTGGTGAACCGTTTTAAGAGTTTGACGCGGGGAATAGACTCTGGGCCTTGTTCCACCGCGGGTATTTGCTGGGCAAAGTACCTTGTTTTGCTATTTCAAACTCTAAGAGACCCGAGAGAATTCACCCAATTCACCTTGACGTCCCTTCACTCGTTGCATCCCTTCGGGGTTCCTTTTGGTCCTCCTTTGCCGTTCGGCGTGACTCGTGGTGCTCTTTTTCGGGCGTGACTCGGGGCCTAGTGCCAATCGAGTCCACCTCCTGCTTGGTCTCAAATACTTTGCAGATTTCTTCGTGGCGGCGGGGCATCAATTTATTGTGTATGGGCCTGGGTCGCGGAATTAATTTCCTTTAATTGTTCAACGAGATTTCTACGTCGATGATTTAATGAGTGGTGCGACTAGTGAAACAGAGGCGTTTCAGCTTGCACAAGAAATTATATCTCTTTCGAAAAGGGGTTGCTTAGAACTGAAGAAGTGGTCATCAAATTCACCAAAGATTCCATGAGTTTTCCATGAGTATATATACTCATGGAAAACAAAATACATTTCGACATATTTAATAATTTATAAAAGTAAAAAAACTTATTAAATCAAAACTTAGGTGGGGAGCCAAAGGTGGCTTTGTTTTGAGGATTTTCCGAATTTTCTGGTTAAGTCTGTGTGGCTGAAATTTTTTGTAACATCTTACACCTATCTCTAACACATATCGCGTATACTTTTAATTGTAAAATAAAATTTCATTTATTTTATAGTATAACTTCAAAATTGTAGCTTCTGCGCCCAAGGTTCCAAAGGTGAGCCATATATTGAAATCACTTTTTCCCTTACTCAAATTGTCTTTAGAAAAGACACTTAGACTGGCAAACGTCTTTTAAAAAGGCACTTTAAGTGTCTTGCTAGTAGGGACAAGTTTTTCGACTTTCAGAAAGGTATTTGTTTTTAGAAAGTATAATTTGTTTATATATCATTTACATTGATAGTTCTTGTGTGACGTCACTAGCGATTTTTTTTGAGTTAACTCATTAGAATAAAACAATAATTACTGAGTTAGTTCTTTCAAAAGGGTTAACTAACCATAACTAATAAGTAAGAGTTAAATAACCATACTAGAGGTAACTAACGTAACCCATAATTAGTATAAAAATACCCAAATTTACAAGAAAATATCAGAATTTACCACAAAAACACTCATAACTACCATGAAAATATAAAAAAAATTAATTTTAATGCAAACAAAATAAAAAACTTTAAACAAAATATCGCAGACTTTACTAAAGTACAGAAAACGTCAAAATATCATAAAAAATTTAAAAAATACCTAAATTCCGCATTTGCTTAAAATGAAATAAATCAATCGGTATTCAATGAAATCATTCCTTTTTGAGAAATAATATACTACGCACTGATTTATAATGAATTCTTTTATAAATTTCACGTTTGCTTTCGAAGGTGGCCCTCGTGTCTCCAAAGTAGCATCGGTGTCGGGCCACCTTGGAAACATGCATACGGTCACCATTTGCACGACTTAAGACTATTAATCTGATAGATTAAATCAAATTAAAGTAATGTGGTTACAGAAAAAGAAATAAACCTTCAGAAAACACATCTTAACTCAAAGTTCTACGAATTTAAACGCATATAAATTACAATATCTTCTTACCCGGAAATTAGAATGACAACTGCAAAAAATTAAATCACTTCATACAATGAAGGCCATTGAAAGAAAACTCTTCCACTTCAGCCACGTGCACCTCAGATACAAGATTTACAATGCAGCAGGGCCATCTTGTGGTTCAAAATAAAAATAATTCTACTTTGGGGCTGGGGGTGAGCTACGTTAGGAACACTGGCCACCTCAGGCTCACCCTCCTTACTTCATCAACACATACTAAATTAAAAACAAATTTAATAATTATTTGTGACTTCCTTGGGCCTGTCATGCAGAGCCAAGTTTTTCGAGGTAAGGCTTAATGTTAGAAATAGCCACTCTCAGTTCTGTTTCTATATTTAGCCGAGATTTATATTTTGTCTTCAAAGAAGCCACAGCAGAAAATCTAGTTTTACAAAAGTAGGATGTTGAAAATGGTAATAGAATACGAAATGCCCTTGTTTTTAGAGCAGAAAATCATCCTTTACTTCTGCCCGAAATTCAAATAGTGATTTATTACTAAATTGTCTTTTGGTTTCGCCGCTTGTCGTGAAGTCTATAAATTTCTCTTCCTCATCAATTGAGAGTCCTTCGGGAGTCTTATGAAATGAATCCCTAACCCCCTCGTAACTTGCTATCAGTTTGTCGTCAGCAAGAAATACTTTTTTAAAATTCTTTGCCAGCATAGCTAAATGATTTTCAATGGTTACAAAAACAGCTTTTACACGTTCTTCTTCAGCCTTACAAGTTTTTGTATAACCATTTACATTTGCTGACATTGTTAGGTTTTTTTTTTGCTTTCAATTTCTGCCCCATAATTCCAATTTTCTACAAAAAGCTTTAACTTAATCACTCGTATCCAACATATGTGTATTTGCTCCTTGGAGTTCAAGATTCAAGTTATTTAATTTCGCGAATATGACGACCAAGTTGCTCAATTTCATCATAAATAAACAATCGCGAAAATTCTCGGCTTCCGTTCTGTTATCTTCTAGGAAAATGGCGATTTCTTCTCTTAATTCATAAACACGTTTCAAAAATTTCTCACGTGATAATCATTTTGCCTCGCAATTAAATAGTAAAGCTGAATGTACTGAACCCATGTCTTTACAAAGTAGGGAAAAGGTTCTCGATCTGGGTCTCATTTTTATATTTACTACGGTTACAACCGTAGTTAACACAATATTTAAACCAGGACTCATTTATTTCGAAGCCAAAGCTTATCTGTTAATCATGCAATGTGTCCAGACGCATTGAGGCCACTTTTGTTTTACAAGTGCTTGTATACTTTGGAATCTTCCGGACATTGAACGATCACTATAGGTTCATATTCCGTCGCAATTTTTGCATTCTATGTTTGTCTTATTCATAAAATCATTTAAAATCGAAAATAATGCTGTTGTTTTCAGTAGTTCTACTACTGACATATTATCTCAAAATCGAGCATAGGCAATTAAATGAGCAGCTTTATTAATATATGTTGCTGTATCTGCTGCCTGTTCATCAATCTGTATTGAAAACAATTTGTCACGCAACTTCGTGAAAAGATGACATCTTGAGCTATACATCTTCAGCTATATCACCAATTTGATTAGCAACACTACCATTTGAAAGAGGTATGGACTGAAATTGTTTTGAAAAATTATCTCCAAACATAGTTTTTACAATCTCAATTGCTGCTGTCTTTTACTTTACTTTTGTTTTGGCAGTTAGTTAAAAATAATTCAAAGACAGAATCCAAGATACTGCATATACATTATTGTTGTATACATTTTACTGAAAGCAGGGGGCGCGATGAGAATTATGATTGAAAAATGGGCCGCGAATACCGAAAGGTTGAGAAACGCTGTATTACATATTTTTTTTCTTACTTTTGTAGTGAATCTGCAACTGACAAAAAAAAAAAAATCGATTAGAATATCTTAAATTCTATTATTTGTAATATTAATACTTTTTTTAAAAGAAAGAAAGCTCAAAATGTTAAGGGGTTTGCCACAAATTTTATTTTCTACTATTAAACAAGATTTACTAAAAATGACACAGGCATTGTTGAGAATCATCCCCTTTAAAAGTATCTTTTCTTTCACATGTTTTCGTTCCTTATACAATCAGATTTCAGTGTATGGACGTTTATTTTAAGGTATTGTCATTTGTTATTTACTTTTGTTTTATGATACAAAATAATATTTGTAGAAAATCCCTTGTCATTTCGAGTTTCCTTTAAAAAGTACAAAAACCGCTGGAAGAATTGTCTGAAACTTTTTAAATTTTTAAGATATTCAATTTGGACTTTCTTCATAAGGTGCAAAATACAATTCACACAAAATTAATAAAAAAAAAGGTAAGTTTTTCCCCCTGCGCAATACTTAGAAGCGTGCATTTGATAGAAAATATATCTTAAAAAATATAATTTTCTCTTTGAAACCTATTTTTTCATAATGAGCATAAGAAACGTTTATAAATTTTTGCCATGGCATAAATATAAAAATAATTATTAAAATTAAAAATAAAAGTTATATAATAAAAAATAATTAATTTCAATAATTTTAATCTATTGAATATTTTAAATATATAATTCCAAAAATATTCATTTATATTAATATAAGAAATATTTTTTAATTTACTTAAATTACTTCATTTTTAATTTAGTTTTAAGTTAAAAAAAGTTATAAGCAAAAGTAATGAAATACTTTTTTATATTTTTTATACTTTAAAATATTTTTTAAAATTTTTTAAAAAATAATTTATTGAATATATTTTCAAAAGCATTCAATAATATTAGTAAATTCTAGGAAAATTTAGCCTAAAATATTATTTTGCGGCTCTTCTTTTCATTGATAATCAAACCTTCTCTCCTAAATTCAAACTCGGTTACGAATCGAATATTTTTTTTTTAATTGTGGCTCCGTAATCTAAACTTTATTTGAAACTATAACGTAAACAAAAAAATTTCACTCGAACAAATTCTCGTTCAATTTATTCAAATGAACAGGAACAATTTTTTCTCGTAAATTGTTAAGTGTAAGCATATGATATGGTTCGAACAAATTCTTGTGCTAACAAAATATTACAGTAAATAATTTATCTGTTTTTTTGTTTTTTTTTTTTTTTGTTTTACGTTTTTATCAACATGAGTTTCTTTGCTACAAAAAACATTGAAAATTTATTTATAGAAGACACATCAATAATTTATGCAAAAATAACTGTTAATACCGTTACGATAACGATATTTCAGTTATACAGGGTGTTAGGTAGTGACCACTTTTTAACATGTATTTTTATACAAAAAAAAAAAAAAAAAAAAAAAAACAGATAAATATATAACACATTGGAGACCTCAAATTAATCCTTCAAAAAAAAAAAAAAAACTTGATAAAACTTAGAAATCCCAAATTTAGAAAGGCAAGTGTACACAATATAAGAACCTGTTTGATTGCTGGAAGAATAATAAGGAAGCTATAAGACCAGTAAAAAGACTTTCAAGTTTGAACCAGAAATAACATTTGTTTTTAAGCTCAGTACAGATTCCTGCCTTCATCACTAGTGATTCGACAGTTTTCAATAGCGTTTTTATATCAAGGACGGACGCTTCAAAATACACTGTCTAAGGTTACGTTACTGTTTAGTTGCCCCTTAATTTAATTCATTCATTTATTTCTAAATACAGATAATTAAAAAAATTAAAAAAATTTTCTTCAGAAAAATGCACTGACCCTAAATTAAAGCAGGAAATGAAATTCCATTTGAAGTAAAATTCAGATAATATTTTCAAAAATAATACTTGAAAGTTAATTTAACATGCTTTTTTTTAAAAAAAAACAGAATTCTTTTATTTCTTTTAAAAACATCTTTATATTTCATTATTGATTCATTTTCAGGATTTGTAATATTCTATTTCGTACTTTAAATTTACATTTATTTTACATCATTATTTTATAATCCCTCTTTTGTTTTTACATCATTAAAAATAGTCAAAATTCAAACTGTTTGCTGTTTAAGCTATTCTTCTATTTATATAAACAGCAATATATGCTCTAAAAATTGTTTAAAATTGTTTCTGAAATTCTGCATTCAAAGATAAATAAGCTTAATAATTTAAAAATGTATTCGACTTTCAAATACAAAGACTATGAAAGATATAAAAAGGGAAATAATAAGAATAAAAATACGCTTCCCAAATCCATAGTTATTTCCCGATTTATAATAATTTTAAAACTTATTTAAAAAAATACTCCACCGACTATCTCCCTTGAGAAGTTTTGTATAATCAGCGTTTTGCAGAAAATGGAGTAAAATTTTAAGGCATATTTTTTTTTAAAATTAAAAAATGGAAATATGTATAATTTGTTTTCAATGCATAAAGTAGAACTTTTTCCTAAATTGTAGACATTAGCACTTTTTCATTTGAAAATCCTAAAATAAATAAATAATAAGCTTGCAACGCGTAAATTCAATTAATTCATTGTAAAAATGTGTTCTAATTTTAATGTCTATATTTATTAACTATTTTATAATTAAAATTAACAATGATTTATTCTATTTTTAACGCATTGATTTATTCTATTTTTGACGCATTGATTTATTCTATTTTTGACGCATTGATTTATTAACATGAAAATTTATTCTATTCTTAATGCTTAAATTTATCAACATATAAATAATTTTCTATTTTCAACACATAAACTTAAACACATAATATCTAAATTATTTCCATTTTCAAAACATTAATTTGTTAATGTGTTAATTTTAAAAGTGAAATTTTTGATAATAGAAAAAAAAAAGTATTAAGTATATGACCAACCGTACCTTCAGAACCATATAGAAACCTATCAAAGATAACAGATCAAGACAAATCAGACAATTTACTTCCAAATTTACTCAAAAAATTTATAAAGTATTTTTAAACTTTAATTTAATTTTTTAAAGCTAACAAAAAATATTAAATTTCAATCTTGTTGAATTTATTTTAAACATTAAAAGCAAAATTTTCTTGAAACAAATAAAACTATGTCATTTTTTTTCTTCAAAATTAACCAGAAAATTTTAATATTGAAGCAAAATATTTTCAGTTGTTTCAAATTCAAAAAAACAACAAATTAAGAAAAAATGCTGTTTAAAATAACTGTATTTTTTGTAAAATTTTAGAATATAGTTTTACTAAACAATATTATTACAAAACACTAACAATACATGCTCTTTTAAACAAATTGCATAAATTTGTCCCGAATCCCATTAAATATATTAATATGAATAAAACTCATGCAGGAAATTGTATACTAAACTTGAATATCATCTCATAAAAATGTATCATTATAACATTTTCATCTAGAGTACAATGAAGTTACACAGGAGAGAATACTGAGTTCCCACATAGCACCTTTCATAATCCAATTGATATATTCCCTCCATATATACTTCTGGTCCCTTCCTGATATATATTCTTTATATGGTTTACCAGCCATACACAATTGAATCCACTAAAATTATTCACTTTGGTCATCGTGTTCCAAAATCCCAGTTTTATGATTATTCTTTTCCCTTCTCCCTCTTTGATTCGCGCAAAATCCCCAATCCTCTTTACAATTTCTAAGCAAGCTATTTCTTCTGTTCTTGGAATTATAGCCCCTTAATCTTTCAATTGCATATAAAAACCATTGGAAATGGAAATACTGTTGCTAAAAAGGGAAAAAAAGAAACCGGAAAAATTTCGTCTGAGTTTTGAAAAGAATCGTCTGATATCAAACGATAAAAGGAGATTAGAAAGGAAATGAAGAGTTTTATTCTCTTTTAAAATGATTTATTGTTAAATAGCTGGGATTATTTCCGTTTGAGGATGTTGAAATTTATTGTTAAATAAAATAAGTGGCATACATTTTTACTTTCTGCTACAAAAGAATTTTTCACAAGCTCGTATATTAGGTTTAAACTTTTTAAAACAATGAAATAATATGTTTAAAAAAAATTGAAAATTAAGCAAATTGAAAACAAATACATCGTATTAGTGGCATATGCAACGTTTAATGCATTTGTATAAACTGGCTCATTTTTAAAAATAACTCATTTACAAATTTGAATTTTTTAAAAAAATTACATTTTTAAAAGTAAATTCGAATTATAATTTTTTTAAAAGAAAGTTCTAAAATGCCAAAAAAATCAATTGTATTAATCACGTTTTTTAAAATATCTATTATATGTAGTTTAATTGCTTAAAATTTTATTTAAAATAACTGTGAGGATCTATTTTTTACTTCTAAAATATGATATTAATATTTTATTATTTAATTATTCAAATGAAAATGTTTATATAAAAGTGCTAAAATACATAAAAAGGAATGTATTTTTTTAAAAATATAGCCTCATAAAATATCAAACGATAAATGAAGGTTACAACTTTTTCTATAATCGGTTTAAAATTGATTTCACTTCAATCAATGGAGAAATGAATCAAAATCGTTTTATTTTTTTAAAGAATTGTTTGCTATGATAAAATTAGAAAAGGAAGGCTTTGTTCATTAAAACTCTGAAACAATTTTCGAATCAGAAACAGATGCTACGTGGCATAAAATAATGCAACCGATTAAGTTGCTAATCTGGTTCGATACCCACGCGTGGCGCCGCTTACTCAATTACTTTACAGGCACTGCCTCATAGAGTTTAAGGGGTATTTTGTTACTTATAAATTTTCGTCATTGAATTTCAGTTTTGGAAGCAGTTTTCTTTGACTTTTAATTTTCTCCAGTAGTTGCATTAAAATTCTAATCTTAATTGGGTCATGGAATGTGCATCATTTGAAGCTATATCCTACTTATTATACAGTAAAAGTTTGCATCAACAATATGTCATTTACTTCTTTTTAAAGAAGAACTTTTTCAGTAATTAATTTTAAAAAATGATTACTTTAAAAACTATATAATTTCTTATAAAAACTATATAAATTTTAAATTTTGTTTAACAACAAAATGCTTCTATATATTAAACAAAATTAAATCTATTAAATAAAGAATTAAAATCTGTTAAAGGCTATGTTTTAATGGTAGGAAAATTTTCATACTCGTTTTCTATTGGAAGTAGATTCTAAATCTTAATATAAGCCTTAAAGTTTTCATAAACAATAATAATATTAACTATATATTTTTCGCAACTTTTATAGCTTTGAATAAGTTAAAAAAGCTATTTTTAATTGACGATTTTAAGTAACAATATTAAAAACTCGCAATCTTGAATTTAAAATATTTGAAAATTAATTTTTTGTATATTGAATAAATTTTAAAAATTAATTTCAGTATGTTTAGGCAGAGTGTAGTAGAGTCAAACTGGTCAATAACACTAGGTATCGATATCTGAAGTTATTCTTAATATCGAGAAGGTTAAATAACACTTGAGAATGAAATTTATTCGTTTTCTGTTACGTGAATATTGTTTTAACAGTTCTTGGATATTTTCAAGTCGGGATTTTAAATCTACAATATAATCGATATCGGAGGAGTTAGAACACATCATCAGGGTTAAAACTGCGCTTTTCTCTTATGAACTGTTTCTTCGCGTGCTTCTGAACAGATCATAATAGCGAAGCGCCCCTAGCCGCGCATGACGACATCTCCGAGCACTAGTGCCTATGCAATTTTAATCCTGATGACGCGTCCTATCTCCCCTAGAATTTTGCAGCAACATTTACGCGACCCCATGTTATGCATAACGTTTTTAAACTTGTATATTTTACTAAAAAATAGCTTAAAAGTCCCATTAAAAATATTTAGCTGTAGGAACAAAATTAATTCTATATTTGAAATCTCCTAATCTAAATCAGACGAGATCATGTATTTGTATGACTGCAACAAAAATTTTATTCCTCTGTGTAATCTGTAAATCCGTTTCTCCTTCATAATGGTTCGTCGCAGGGAAGCAAAACAGCAGCAAACTGAATTGAGAAGCCTGAATCCAATTTAGTTACTAGACAGAAACCGTTTTTTTCCCCATATCATTTAAAACATTCATACATAAATTACATTAACTTAAAAATATTTTTTTATTATTAGTTACTTAAAAATGAACTCAAAAATTAAAAAAATTCCAGCATTGAAATTTTTTAAAATTAACTAAAACGAAATTTTAAAACAAATTCCTTTTATAATTTCAAACATTTTCTAATCTTTATTTACTGTAAAATTACTATATTTTAATCATTATCTTATACATGCTTTATTTTAAATGCTTTATGCCAAAAAAATATATAAAATATCTTAATTCCATAAATGGTTCAGAAGTATTTCAATACCTTTGATAATAAACGTTTAAAAACTAATTTTTAATGCTCTTTAAAGTATTTCTTCAGAAATTGAAAAAGAAATTCATCCCTCAAATAATAATGGGTTTTGCATAATTTATACTTACCTCTTTACATTTACATGCAGCTAATTACAAATTCTGTTTTTAACGCTATACTTATAAATAATAAGCGATGCATATTAAGAATGCATAATGGGGTAGTATTACGTTGCTTATTTGCATTTCCTTTAATAAAAAAACTTAAATTAATTTGTACAAAGATTTTTATAAAAGCAAGGTCTTTTTCGTAAGCAATTTCATAATTTTCTCCTGATTTTAAATTGCCCATTAATATTTCTTTTTGTGTAGTTTTCGATATTTTAAAAATGTATCATCGATTTTAATAAAATTTTACGTCATTGTACCTTTTGATTTTAAAAATTTACAATACTAAATTTACAGTTTAATAAATTAATTCAGGTAATCTGTTGAATAAAAAAAATTCATGGCATATTTAATGGTGTCTGTTATAAAGCAAAAATGAATATACGCAATGAAAGTTTTATAAAATCTGCTTTTTTCTACGTTATACATATTTACAGACGTATATAAAGTGATTTTTATTTACGGATGTCTATGAGTGGATCTTAACTTTGTAATTCTTCTACTTTTTGCTACCTTACATAGTATTTGTCAATTTATGGTTAGATGTTATCTTAACATTAAGTTTTAAATCGGTTAGTCTGTCTGTGTCTGAATGAGAAATGATTTTAAGAAAATTAAGTAAATTTATTTTTAACGTTTGCATATATATATATATATATATATATATATATATATATATATATATATATATATATATATATATATATATATATATATATATATATATATATATATATATATATATATATGCTTCGTTAAAAAAATCTCACTGTAAGGACATATTTCAGATGAAAGGAATAAATTCGCAATCAATTCAAACTTCATAGATATAAATTGAAAATAAATCCACAGTTGAGGGTGAATTTCTTTTTAAATAATAACTACTATAATAAGCGTACCAATAAATCATCCTAAGATGAAGAGCCTGTTGAGCAGGCATTGCTGGGGATAAAATAAAATATGCAAGTCCCTGAAAGCCAGCACAACCCGCAAACCAGTGATAAAACAGAGGCTAACGGATTTAAAGACACGTCATAGCCGGACATTAGCCCACCCATAGCGATAGAGAGAAACACCCCCCACATCTAAAGCACCCTTCCATAATAGGGGGTTTCTTTTTCCCATTGTTTTCGATCCCCTCTCAGTGGGTGGCCGCATTGAGTGTATAGAAAATAACATCTGTTCCGTTTCTGTGGATAATCGAATGAAGGTGATAGAGCCACTGTCTTTTCAAAACTTGTTTTTTTAAGTATGAAGTTATTTTGGGCCCATGTTTTGTATGATAACAGACAAGGCAGGGGTGGTCCGGTTTCAGAGTGTACCTGATTTGCATGTATCCGGAATTAAATCCCTGACAGCATTTTTTTTTTTTTTTTTTTGAAGTATGATTTTTGATTCAAAAGGGGGTTTTGTTTGACATGGTATCATACAGAGAAGTGTCACTTTCTAAAAAAGTAGGATTTTAGAATGATTGAGAGATAAAAATGATAGGGTTTGAGTTGGCGATGTAAAGCAAAAATTTGACTTTTGAAAACGATTTTTTATTTTTTATGAATGATTCCTAGTATCTCAAAGAGATTTATTTCTAAATGTCGAAAATGTTATCAAATTTTTTTTATTGGATTGATTAAAAAAAAAGCAAAAATATTAAAATGTACACTGTAGAAATTCCAGATCAAATTACGGTATAAAAATCCGAAACTTTTGGAGCATCATTCGTAAAATCCATTTTTACCGTAAAATAATGTACCGTACATTTTGCAGCAATTACTGCAAATATTACAGTTTATCATATTTTTTTTCCACAATATATTCCGGTAAAAATTAATCCGTAACATGTTCCAGAAACATGAAATGGTAACATGTTCCCCTAAAAAGTGGAAGCACCCTTACGCCGCTACTTTTTACCAAAATTTCTTACAGTGTATTTAATTGCCAGTAAACTTAAAATGTCACAACCTTCCCCAAAAAACACACTTGATTTGAAATAGAAAGAATTAGATCAATTAAATCTAATGAATGCAACACTTATTGTGGTGAATTAATTCCTTTTTTCAACTAGAACTATTTTTTCAAAATTGTATTAAAATTAAACAAATTATCAAAATTGTCAATATTCTTCCACTAATAATAAGATTTACTCCTTGAGAAAATTTTGTTAATGCATAGATTATGGAATTTTGTATTGCATTAAAAAATATAAAGTAACGATAGTTCCGTTAACTTATTATTCCTTACATACTAATGAATTACATTCGAACAAATTTTCAATTACACTCATGAGTTGGATTCGATCGTCACATTTAAATAAAACAAATAAATTAATTTCTGTGTCAGAGTTGCATTACAATTTTAGTATAAAATGACTTTTTTCAAGGACTTATTTCCGTCGTTTTATTTGGATGACAAAATAAAAATTTTATTAAGAAACAAGCCAAAATGCTATAATATTCTGATAGTATTTTTTTCTTTTGTCTTTTCCCTTAAATTTATCTTATCCTTTATTTTTACCCGTAATTTAATGTAATGCTTTAATTATGCTCTCATTTATTATAAATTTTATTACACTTGTATTTGAAACAAAACCTTTCAAAATAGTTTTCGGATTTTTTAAATTATTTTATTTTTATTATTAACTTTTGATAAAACCTAGGTATTAATCGAGCTTATTTATGATGTGAATATTTATTTGTTAAACTTGATCTAAAGTTCTATTTATAGGTAAAGTACACTTTAAGCCAAATAGTTAGCTATATGTAGTACCTGAAATTTTTATGACCTAATCTAACAACTAAAATAAATTTAAATATTCGAAAATGTAATACATTTTGAAAATAAATAATTAAATAAACATAAATAAAAATAAATTAATTAATTTTTCTTTAAGCGTTATTTCCTGATAAAAAAAACATGCTCAATGGTGGATTAATTTTAAGTAAATTGCAGAAATCACTAAATTTTTTCTAGGATTCAACCAATAAGAAATAAATAACACAAATGTTTTAAAATTTAATAAAAGTATTTGACAATTAGATAGGTAAGAGCCACGGGATCTCAGCGGATAGAGTATCCTAGTGAGACACCCATGTTCGAATTCCAGCTGTAGCTGGTTGATTCGAATTCTGCATCCGGTTCGCACCAACCACAGTGCTGACGTAAAATACCCTCAATGGTTGACGGATCATGAGTTAGAGTCCCCTTGCTGTCACGGGAGGTTTTCATGGTTTTGCTATCCATGAAACGCAAATGTGTATTAGTTCCACCGAAAAGTCCTCCATGAAGATTAGTTTCGCCCAATACCTGATCCAGGAGTTCCCTTGTCTTCGGCATTGGGTTCAAACTTACAAGGCAATGGAGTTAAACATTGATAGTCGTAAACTCAGAATATGGTCAGCTTTTCAACACCGGTCATAACATATAAAAAAATAAAGAAAAATTTGCTAGTAAATAAATGTAAACAAATAATTCAGCATTCAAATATTCCAGATAAAATATATTCCTCAATTCTATATTTATTGAGTAACAGGTAGAAAGAAATAATAAATAAATATAAGTGTTCAAAAATAAAAGAAATAAATAAAAATCAACAATCAAACATTGAAGATAAAATATAATGACGCTGCATTCATATTTAGTTAATAAAGATTTTTGTACCTCAATCAATAAAGAAATAAAAAAATTCGAAGATTAAATAAATTGTTGACAAAAATGAATTATTGCTTAATAAATGAATATAAATGAAAAAAATATTTTTTTTCAATACTGCTTCCATATTTGGAGAATCCTAAAATATTTTATCATTCAACCAAGCGAGAAATATAAATATTCGAAGAGGTAATGAGTTTTTGACAAGAATAAATTAATAAAAAAAAAAAAAATCAACAATCAAATATGCCATATAAAACTTATTAATGTAATATCAATGTTTATTTTAAACCACATTTTTGAAAACTCAATCTAACGAACGCATTAACTGACTAATATTAAATTCTGAAATAAGAACTCTTTCTTTCCAAATTTACTATCCATTTTTGAAAAATAAAATATCCTTTTATGACCATATTTCATTTTAAATATTTCCGAAACATGACCCTGCCATTAACTTTCCGAAGTTATAATAAAATTATCCTGCAAGTTTTTTTTCGCCAAACTTTCTCCCATATTTTGATTACTCCAGAGTAATCCAACGCTAGTAACAACGATACCGATGCAAATGGATTACTAACGACATGGAAGGCGAGAGCCGTTTTATGTTGTTGTTTTCCTGAATTATTCGCCAAGCTTTAGGTTTTCTCCTTTTTTACGCGGAGACGTTAGCTTTGTACCATAAATGCAACGAGGTCTTTATTATTTAAAACCTAAATGCGTTGGATAACAAATCAATTTACTTTGGCAGTTGCTTCTCCGTTTTAGATGCATAATGCTAAGGGAATATCTTTTACTAGAAATATTCTCTTAATATCCACCTCGTTTTGATTTATAATCTTCTATTTTAAGAGGAAGTTAATGGTTGGATGGAGATAGATTTTTCTTGCTTTCAGGATGAGCTATTTTTATAGATGAAATGTTTTTCAGCGTATGAAAATAATTATTATTGTTTATAAAATGCATTCTCACAAAGACAGTATTTGGGTGATTGGACCTTATGCGTTTTTATTAAGAAATCAGTTAAAAACATTATTGCAAAATTTGTTTTATTACTTCATTTTATTATTTTGCTTTTGATGCGTTGCGATGACAATAAAAATTTGTTTCCGATTCGGTTAACATTGATTTATAGGAATGTTATTAATCAATAAAATTTTTATTTAATCATTCAAAAGAGGTTTTTTTTTAAACACACACACAGTTTTTAAACAATTTGTAATTTAGGTTTTTTAAGTAACTCAATTTTTACACAATAAGTAACTCATTGTTTAGTTTTTTTTAACAATGAAAAACTCAGATTTTTAAAACTGCGAATGACTTCAGTTTCTTAAACAAAGACTTAAATGACTAAACTAAACTCAGTGGCGCGACAGCCTATAGAGTCAGCCAAGGACTACTGTGCCCATCTCAGTTTTCTTGACCTTGGGCTCTGGGGTGCAGGAGAAGATGTTCCGGTTAGGTATTCAGCTGAACGCGGGACCCCCAGCGTTTAGTTCTCAAGCATGGTACTCATTTATCAACCCACTGAAGGGATGAAAGCCGTAGTCGACCTTGCCCGGCCCGAGGATCGAACCCAGGACCTGTCACACGGGAGCGCATAGCGCTACCACTCAGCCACCGGGCGTCAGACTTAAATGAACAGAGAGTTAATTTTCAACAATGAATAACTCGGTTTTTTTTAATAAATGAGTAACTTGTTTTTTAAACAGTAAGTAACTCAATGTTCTTAGACATTGAATGGTTAATTTTGTAAGCAATCAATAACTCGGCTTGTTAGCAATAATTTACTCAATTTTTTTGTTAACTATGACTGTATGCTCTAAGAATCAATATTCAAATTATTGAACAATAATAATCACTTTCAATAATAATAACAGTAATAAAAGATATGGCTTTTCACTTTTCATCAGAATGACTTTAGGTATGCGGATAAATGGTTGGAGGACATCTGCATCCAAAGAATTCTTCATATTTATTGTGATGAGGGGAGAAAATTCTTTTTCCCGGACTCTCCATCTTTTTTCTCTTTCTCTGATTGTAGCATTCCATTTATGTTCTTGTATGTTTTTCATCATACCAAGACTTTCATTAGATACAAAGCAGGGGGTTCGCAGAATCGATTTCATCTAATGTTACAAGAAACGAATAGATTGCAATCACTTGAAGATAATGGACGTGTGAAATAAAAAGATGTAAAAAGGAATATTTAAATAATATCTTAGTTTTTATGTGTTGTACAGTGGGCCAAAAAAAGTCAATACCCATGAATAACTTTTGATCTTATAATCGGATATTAACGCACTAAGAATCAATCTTAATCGTTCGAGGGTATAAAATTAAATATGCTAATTAATTACACAGGTAGCAAAAAGATATGATCTAATACTGGCAAGATGCAATATAATACTGCCGTGCTAGAAAACGCAATACTCTCGAATCCTATCTTCTAATGTTTGAACTAATTTGATATAAGATTATATAGTATTCGATCTAACATCCGAAATTTCAAATTAATCATCTATTTCTTTACTTTTGGTACAGCGCCACATTTTTGCGAAAGGCTATCCCATATTATAAATAAATAAACATTTATTTATGAAAGAAAACAATAAATTAAATGTTACTTAAAATATCATTTTTAGCCACTTCAAACTTATGCCAGAAAACATAAAGATAACATTAGCAGAAATAAGCTGTTTCCGCCAGTGCAATTGTTGAGTTGTAACTTCCTTAGGAATGGGAATGTTTACATCGCCGCCGCCATTGGTCGTGGTAATCAGCTAGAATGACATTTTTAACTTCAAAAGTATTTATAATATAGTAATTTTTTAGTAAACTTTATAAATTTCAATGATAGATACATAAAACTTTAAAGTAGTATCGTAGGTAGTGTTTTTCCTGTAGAAACATTCAGTGTACTTAATAATCTTGACCGCTTCTTCAAAACTTTCAAGAATTAATTTAATGAATCTCTCAATAAATATTATGATTGTGCTCATTTTTAATAATGTTTGCTTGTAGTAGTTGACTACTCTGTTAAAACGTATTGTCCGACTATAAATTACAAGTATTGTAGTTAGTTTAGAATAGGCTCGTAAAAACAATGTTTACATGGTACTTCGCATCTGACAGAATTTCACTGCAACAATGATAAAGATAAAAAATCATATTTAGTAAAGAAGTTTGCCATGTTAAAATAATTATTAATTCATCGGTTACTTTTTAGTTAAAACCATTAGGTACATTTTAGAATGTTTGAAATTTTATTCACAAGAAGAACACTACTTGTTACTGAAATCTACTTGTTAAATTTTAGACCTATTAAAATTTATTTTAAATGATTTAAGTTTTAAAGAAGAATTCAATGCTTAATAGTTTTAAAATTACTAATTTAATGTTTTCAATGTAAAGTAATGTAGAGTTTTAAATTTAGTGTTTTCAATGTAAAGTTTAACTCTTCTTCTCTTATAATTTTAGCTTCGTCTGAGGCTGCTGTATAATGCAAATGGAGAATGACATACTGTCAGAAGACGAGGGCCCGTAACTTCGATTCTGACAGAAAACAAAACAACTGCTGTGTATATGCTGTTCGATTCTCTTTAAATCTGCCGGAGCTGAAATTCCTCTTGTTGTTGTGTAGAAGTTTGACTAAAGGTGTATCTCTGTGTGATTCATCCCTGCTGTGTGTTTTACACGTTATTTACTGTTGCTGATAATTTTATAAAATCTCTCAATAAAGCAACGATTGATCAGTTTATTGCTCTGAAATATAGTTGCACATAAGCAAAAAGTTGCAAGTGAAGGGAAAAGAACTTTGAACTGCATGAAATAAATGACTGTAAAGTTTTGGAATTCTTTCTATTTAAAAATAATAATTAAATGATAACACATAGTCGAACTATTGCTTTTTGCATTAAAAATAAAAATTATTTTATTTAATGACAAATATGTGTTTGTAAGGATTATGTTTATATTAAACAATAACGGTAAGAATATATTGCTTTTATAGTTGAGTGAAGTTTATATTGTGTTTTGTTTTAAAATCATATAATTAAATTGTGAAATAATGTTTGTCATGATTTGGTTTGATTAATTTTTTTATTCTTAACTACTGCATTGTGTAATTTATACTGCATCTTTGTAATAAATCTTCGAAATTTTAGAAAACGGGATAGGCAGATATGTGTTCATTAATAAAACTTAATAAGATATAATATTGGAAACTTTTTTATAGTCATGACAGTAATGTTTAAGCATTTTTAAATTAGATGTAGATAAAATTCGGTTTCTTTTAAAATTTCAAAATATCGGAAACAATTTTATTTTAAAATCATTGTTAAACAGTAACTCTAGCTTATGGGCATTTATACTACTAGCATTGTATTTTTACTTTAATTTTGAATTATTTAGTTCAAATTTGAGATAAGAAGTGTATATATATATTTTTATGATGTTTAAAATAATAATAATAGTAAAAATTTATTTGGCTTAATATTAAAAATTTAGCTGAACATTTATTTACATTATTGTTAAAGCAAAAAATTTAAACCAACGTAGAGTAGAATCTTGTTTCAGTTTTCATCAGTAAGGTTCTTTGCAAGGCAGGTTTTTAAATACATATATATATATATATTTATGGCTAATTGATCAATACCAGAAAATTGACTCTAGGGTCTGCTTAATTTTTTAAAATTTATTTTCTGAAAAGCTCTGTTTAAAATGTTCACATATTACACCTGATTTTTTCTGAACCTATTTATGTCATAACGCATAATCTATAATCAGCGAAATGAAAGCAATGGAATTGTTTTAAACAAAAATCATTATTTTTATAGCAACGTTCCCAAAAGATTGTAGTCAAATTTTGATAATTCATACCAAAGGCAACTTTTAAAAGATACTGCTAAAAATGTTATTATTTTTTCGTCTCGTTCTTGATTGCTATTATATGTTTGTGCAAATTTAATTTAGATTAAACATAATATTTACAGACAGTTTTGAAATTAAAATATTATGTAAATTGTTTGCAAAGATTGTTGGTTTAGTACATAACACCTTTAAGTAATTATATAACTGATGATAATTTCTGATGTGCCCCTAAAAGTAGTTTTTACATTACAAAAAATAATAGCAATTTTCATAATATTAGTTGCTTTCCTGGTTTCACTCCCTGGAAAAATTTCCACGTTGTGTTTGGGTTTTGTTTTAGGTGTTTTGTTCAATAAAATTTCAGATACTTAAAGAATAAAGCTACGTAAGTATTTGTCCATTTAATTTCTGTGATGATATCGGAAGCAATTTTTTTTTAATGCTGATATTAAAGTATAACTCAAACTCTTGAGGATTTTCATTATCAACATTGTGTTTATTATTTTAATTTTGGAAATTTTCACATAATTATTCATTTAAAATTTGAGACAAAAATTTCTGCTTTTTTATTTTTATCATGTTTAAAATAATATAATTGCAAAATAATTATAGTCGTAAAAAGTTCTTTTGACTGAATAACATTTATATTATGATAAAAATTCCTAACCAATTTAGAAAAGAATATTGCTTATATTATAGAGAATATTATTAAAGAATATTTTGTGATCGCAAGGTTTTTCAAAAGTAACTGATGGTAGTCAAATTTGGATCAATATAAAAGCAACTTATAGTAAAAAAGCATTATGTTTTTTCGTCTCATTCTTGTGTGCAATTAAATGTTTGTGCAAATTTAATTCTGATAAAATACAATATTTACTAAATTTTTTTTTGGTTTTGACATTTAAATGTTATCTAAACTTTAAGTAAATAAAAGTACATAGTACTTTAACTGATTATTGAAACGCTAAAAATTTCTGATGTCTCAATGTAAAATTATTTTTACATTACAAAAAATAATTGCAAATTTTTTTAATAGAAATTCATAAAGGCTTTTTTTGTTTCCACACCCTGAAAATATTTCTACAGGTGCCTTTAGGTTTTGTTTCAAGTGTTTTGTAAGTAAAATTTCAGATTCTAAAAGGATAAAGTTGCGTAAATAGTTCTCTCTTTAATTTCAGTGATAGAAGTGAAATAATTTATGCCAGTAAATAATTTGAATATTTTTTCATTTTCTTTATTGTTTCAGTTATTACAAAAAATAACAGTTTAAAAATTCGAGATATAATTTTATTGTAATATTTTTGGAAATGAATGATTTAGTTATATAGTAGGAAAAAAAGTTAAGCTAAATTTTCGACTCAATTCAAATGTAAATCTAACTTAGCAATTATGTGGTGTTGTTTTCTTAATTTACAATTTCAGAATATAAATAATGAATAATAATTGCAAATGGCTCAAGTTACTCATTAAAAAAAAATATTTATATATATTACAAACTAACAAATTCAATTGAGATTTTGATAAAATAAGCTCATTTTTTAAAAAGAGAATTAAGAGTACATTTTAAAATTAAATACTTGAAAATTATTAATGATATAAAATTTGTCAGAAAACCCATTGCATAAAGAAAGGAAAAAAATATCAATAAAAGTTGTTATATAGTATTATTTCTTAAATAAATTTGAAATATTCAAAAAAATCAGCAGAACATAAGATATACTTTGGAGTAAGAGGGAGGAAAATGGATGGTAGCAGAGTTCGCTAAAATAACTTTATTTAGTATTTCTGCATTGCTATGTAATAATGCATGGAATGACATTATGAAACTATTGTTCTATGTTTTACTGCTTCACAGCAATACAGAAAATTAAGTAAAATTATATCGTCGAATTATTCTACTACCATCCAAATCCTCCTCTTGCTTACTCCAAAAATAAAGAGCAAAGCAAGATAATATCAGAAAATACAAAATCTAATATTATAAAGCGTTAAAACTAATGCAAAATAATACTATGGCGAACGCTAGATAATCTTAGTTTTCCTAGAATCTAATATTATGTAATATTACAGCGAACGCTAGATAATCTTAGTTTGCATTGAATCTAATATTATACGATGCTGAGCAAACAGCGACCTCTTGTATCTTTCTAATCTTAGAAGTTGTGCAAGATAACGTTAGATTTTACCGATTTTCTGATAATATCTAATATCAGGTGCTACTTGGGTAGTGCCAATATTTATTAAGTTACAAAATTATTCGCAAAAACACAACTCTCTGAATAAATACACCTTTTGTTTCGGTGAATGTAGATTCTTTTTCTGAAAAATAAGGGGGAATAGAGAAAATGTTTATATTCTACCCACATACAATCCACAATCTGGAAAATGTTCAAATTAGCTGGTTTTCACATATTAGCTGGTTTATACATATTAGCTGGTTGGAAAATATATAATCTTTTCATGTTAGCTAGTTCCAATAGTTTAGGCAGAAATACAGTCGAGATTTTAGACTGATTTTTGCTAATTTCTTTTAAATGTTTCCACAACATTCCAAAACTCATTTATTCAAAGATAATTCTCAGTGAAAAAAAGATTTTTTAATAATTATTTCTTATTTCTTATGTGTTTCTTTAAGGGTAATTGAAAGAATTTTGACTTGAGAATTATGCTACTTTTTATATAATTTTAAAGTACCTAATTGTAAATGACAAACTACGAAATTTGAATGAATAGTTATTTATAATTCTCGAGAAATTAAAATTTAAGTTCACGACTTATTTTAAATTGCATAATTCAGAAAGTGTTAAAACTATTTCTTTCATATTGTTCGAGATATGCTCATTAGAATTAATGTGGGTACGGTAAATTTCTTTTTGCATGCAGTACTGAATTTAATTATTTCAAGAGCAATATGACCGAATTGCTTTCAATTATGTTCGACACAGTTATAAGCAATTGAACATAAATACCAGTGATTTTAATCAACAACTTTTTCAAGAATTTTTTAAAGTCTATTACTGTAAATTTTTTCAAAAATAGAAAATGATTTGTTCTTGAAAAATTTTTTTTTATTTGTTCCGTTATTTTGTGACGGTAATGTTTAAAGCAGTTTTTTTCGGAAAGAGAGTTCTTTTTTTTAAAGAATTGGTAAAAAAAGCTACTAAAAATATTATTTAAAAATTTAAAATCCGTTGCACTGCCAAATATTTATTAGCTTATTGTTTGTTGATGACAATTAACAGAGATTCTTGGCATGTTTCTTACACATATTTTAACCGTTTGACTCAAAAATTTTACTAAACATATTTTTCATGTTTTTTTCATTATTTTGCATCAATTTAGGTCAAAATAAATGAAAAATATTAAACTTAGCAGTTAAATAATTTATGCTTATGAAATACAGCATGAAACACCAATGTCTCTTTCTATGTTAAAGGTAAGATCTTCCAAACACGACTCACTTCCAAACAATAATTTTTTAAATTTGCACTTATTTACAGTTTTTAAGATCTAAGAGAAGCAATAACTCAGTATCGAAATCTCTCTAATTTACAAAATTAATTAAATATTGGCAAATTTTTATTAGATTTTTCAGACTTTATATTTTAATAATTATTTCAGACTTAATTTTTTAAGTTCAAAATGTTAAGAAAACATGGAAAAAATTACAGAACAATGTAAAAACAGAAAAAAATAATAATAAAATAATAATAATAATAAATTGATTATTGGGTTAATGCTTTTTTTTTTTTTAATTTTCTTCGTTTTTTCTTTTTGCCCTTTTTGTATTTATTTAATGTGCTGCTATATATGGGCGAATCTCAAGATTCATTAACTTATATATCTTCAAACTTTTCTTATAAATGTCAAACCGTAACCATCGAAAATTGAAAAAAAAGTATAAAATCCAATTCTGCGAGTTAAACTTATTATACAAGTTTGTTCTACTTTAAATAAGCTTTTGGAATATCACTAACATAAAACTCGCAGAATTGGACTAGCAGAATTAGAAAAAAAAAAAGGTATACAATCCAATTCTGCGAGTTAAACTAATGATACAAGTTTGTTCTACTTTAAATAAGCTTTTGGAATATCACTAACATAAAACTCGCAGAATTGGATTGAATACCTTTTTTTTCAATTTTCGATGGTTACGGTTTGACGTTTATAAGAAAAGTTTGAAGATATATAAGTTAATGATTCCTGATATTCGCCCATATATATATATATTACAAAAATTATAAAGAATAGTTTTGTATTAATAAAAGCATTAAAACTCTTTCGTTTTCATAAAATGTGTTTGGTAAAGAGTAGGTGTAGAGATATTTTACTTTGGGACTTCAAGGCTGAAAACATACCAATGAATTATAATTAGATTTGTCTTTCAAAGGAGAAGTTATTTTAAAACCTTTCCCTCTTTCACTTTCATATTAGGAAGTATTAAAGGATTTTCGATTATGCTTAGGGAACCATTTGGAGGAAACAAGTTATGCACGACTGGGCCTTTTTACCTCTTTTAGTTATAGTATTTAATGCAAGAATTATAGTTTTTGCATGACTTTTGTTGTATGAGAGTGCTAATGTAAGCTGTGCCGGAACGGTTGGGATTGTTGTCCACCCCCTTCCATTGGGGCGAGTGAGTAAGAACTGCTGTATTTACCATAAACCATCCAAATAAAATCTGTGAATAAGTGAATGGCTCATGACTCTTAATATGATGAACTAATAACTACCAACAATAACAGTGGTGTAGCCCTGTTATTATAAGCCTCGCAGGATTGGCTTTGCGGAGGAAACCATTTGGAGGAAACCATTGTTTATCCATTTGAATCTTAGGCCTAACGTCCGGCTGGCTGTCTACGTCGAAGGTTCCTCATCCCATCGTTCCCACTACCTGTACGCTCTTCGCTTTTTGAAGAGACGTTGGCTGGAGCTTGTCACATCCCTGAAACCATTTGATGTCTGTCCCAGGAATTCTCAGAGGCGATTTGCGCATTCAAGTTGGAAGAAACATCATCCATGGTAGTGATTCTGTACATAGCGCTCGAAAAGAAATTTCACTTCGCTCAAGAATGAGATTTGGTGAAAAATTTTAGTGAAGTGCCATTTAGGTGCGAGTGCGAGAAATCCCGATTATTCGTGAAGGAGAAAAAAGTGATATTTTTTTCTTCATAAGTAGTGAAACTTTGATGATTACATATTTTTGTGATAGTACATATGATTAGTGATCTAATTTTTTTTTATTATGAATAATTGAATAGAGTAATGTTGTTAATAGCTAGATTGCATTTCATATGTTTACTTTGCTTTTTTTAAAAATTATAATATAATATTGTTACTTATCTTGCATTTAAAATGTTTCTAAAAGAAATAAATGTGATTCAAACTTCAATTAAATTAGTAACCACAAATAAAATTAAATTATTGTTTAAACCTTTATTTCATAATGATTTATCAAGATTAAATCGTACTAAAATAATGAATTTTTCTACTAAATAATGAATGAAAAATAATGGCACGTACTAAAATAATGAATGAAAAATAATGGCACGAAAATGTTCACGATTCAATTCAATTTTTTGAAAGAGAAGAACTTTTCAATTTACTGTCAACAACACAAATGAAGCTATAATGGTAAATCGTCTGCTGAATTTATATTTAAAAATATCAAACTTTCGATTAAAATCGTCTGCGGTCGCCTAGCAGCACTTACTGTTGCCAAGGCCAGAAATATAAATAGCAACCCTCGTAACATAACTTCAGATATAACTAAATTTTGTAAACATAGTCATACGTGCCAACTAAATAAAAAACCGCGACAAAGAAGATTTGGATTATTACAATCCATACCCCTTGTTAATCAGTCGTTTGACTTACTAGCAATGGATAGTGTTAGTGGATTAAATTACTATAATTCAACTAAAAAATGTTTAACTTTAATTATTGACCACTTAACACGATACATTTGGGCTTTTGCGTCAAAATCCTTTTGTTCAGAAACTTATACTAATTTTTTACAAAAACTTTTTAAAAATCAAATTCCTAAATCTTTGTTGAGTGATCGAAACGCTGCCTTTACTTCGTCTCATTAAAAAAAAATTTTAAAACATAATAAAATTCAACAAATATTGACAACTGCACATCATTCACTATCTAATGGCAAGGTAGAACGCCTTGGTCAAATAATAATTACGCGTTTAAAATGTAAAATTAATGTAACACCTACTAAAACTCCCTGGTCAACTTTGTTAAAAGATATAGTTAATACTTATAATTTAACTCCCCATTCTGTAACAAAATTTCCCCCTGCATACCTCATGCATGGAAGACTTCCCTATAAAAATCCCTTAAATGAAGAAACCTATCCACCTGTCGAGGAAGCTAAAAAAATAGCAATTCAAAGAACTAAAGAATATCATTAAAGAAATAAACTTTATTATGATGCTAGATTTTTGAGATATAGACTTTGAAAATGATTAATTGGTTATGCTTGAGGAATTTACTTATCCCAATACAAGGAAGTTGTCACCTCCTTTTAGTGGACCGTATTAAATTCTTCAAAATATTTCAGAAGTTAATTACAAAATAAATAAAAAGAATAATTTAAGTAAACAAAATTTTGAAATAATACATGCTTCAAAGCTTAGGAAATATCACAGCCCACAAATGTTAAAATTAAATCATGAATAGTGTCCAAAACAAAAGAAATTGTTTTTTACTTTCTTCAACGGAAGAAGTAACACCTTGGGGGGGAGATCCGAATCGCGTGTGGAGATATTTACCTCAGCATCATTTGGATGTGAGGGCGAGGAAAGTTGAACCTTTTTTTTTCTCTCAACAAGGTGAGAAAAACTTTATGAACTATTTTTGCTTACTCCAATATGGATCTCTCAATATCACTGTGCTTCATGAAATTCTGTTTTCCCCCATTTTATCGGGGAATAAAGATTTTCATCAAGTAAATAACCCCTTAACCACACAGAATCTTAAATTCTGATTAAATGACACTTAGAGTCCACTTCGTTCGCATAAAAATTGTGCATATTTTTGCGTGAAAACTTTTTTTGAAAATTTTAGCAGAATAGTTATAAAAATATGTTTCATTTTTCTTTCTGTTTAGTTGACTAAACAGATAAATTGCGATATCATGTTGTTATTTGTGTCATTGTAAATATAGTTGTTTTTTTTCTTCACATAATTGGAAAAATGTTATTTGTAGTAGGGAAAAGGACAGTCGTACCAACCTAAATTTTATAAATTCAAAGTATTCTAAATTTTTATATTGGCTTACCGAAATTTTTTTTTTTTTTGGGGGGGGGATATAATACAAAAATTATAATGAATACTTTTGTATTAATAAAAGCATTAAAACTCTTTCGTTTTCATAAAATGTCTTTGGTAAAGAATAGGTGTAGAGATATTCTATTCTGGTACTTCAAGGCAGAAAACATACCAATGAATTATAATTAGATTTATGTTTCAAAGGAGGAGTTTTTTTAAAATCTTTCCTTCTTTCACTTCTATATTAGGAAGTATTAAATAATTTTCGATGATGTGTAGGGATTCAAGGTATGCACGACAGGGCCTTTTTACCTCTTTTAGTTATAGTATTTAATGCAAGAACGATAGTTTTTGCATGACTTTTGCTGTATGAGAGTGCTAATGTAAGCTGTGCCGGAACGGTTGGGATTGTTGTCCACCCCCTTCCATTGGGAAGAGTGAGTAAGAACTGCTGTATTTACCATACACCATCCAAATAAAATCTGTGAATAAGTGAATGGCTCATGACTCTTAATATGTTGAACTAATAACTACAAACAATAACAGTGGTGTAGCCCTGCTATTATAAGCCTCGCAGGATTGGCATTGCGGAGGAAACCATTTGGAGGAAACCATTGTTTATCCATTTGAATCTTAGGCCTAACGTCCGGCTGGCTGTCCACGTCGAAGTTTCCTCATCCCATCGTTCCCACTACCTGTACGTTCGTCGCTATCTGAAGAGATGTTGGCTGGAGCTTGTCCCATCCCTGAAACCATTTGATGTCTGTCCCAGGAATTCTCAGAGGCGATTTGTGCATTCAAGTTGGAAGAAACATCATCCATGGTAGTGATTCTGTACATAGCGCTCGAAAGGAAATTTCACTTTGCTCAAGAATGAGATTTGGTGAAAAATTTTAGTGAAGTGCCATTTAGGTGCGAGTGCGAGGTCAGTATTGAATTAACATTTAGACATTAAGTAACAATCCGGAAAATTTAAAAAAATAAGATTTATTTTTTCTATCACTTGTAAACCTTTTTTTGGCTATAGAAACAGTCAATTAAATATGGTTCACAGACTCAAAGATGGTACCTTGAATATTTCTAGCTGCTTCTCTAATTAACTTTAGAAATTAGTAACGGACCGCTCAACAAGAAAATGTCCCACATTTTGAAAAATGTTCAAAATTAATCTTTCATCTCAAGATTGTTTTCTAAAATGATTATTGCCATATGCATAAAAACAATACTTGTAGTATTATCTACTAAGTAATTTAAAAAATGCTTATTTTCAGTAACTGACTTGACATTTCTCTTGAACAACACAAAGTATATGTACCAGTAAATTAAAAAAAAATCAGATTCCTTCTAGATTTATCATGAACTGAAACACTTGGACCAGCCAAGCTCGAATTAAGTCAGGAATATGCGCAATTTTCTGACAGACAAGACATCACCGCACGGGTGAAAGTACGTTTTTATCTCTGAACTCCACGGGGAGATGGCAGCACCATTCGTTCGTGCAGCTACTTCCTCAATCTAGCCAGATCTGATGCAGAAGAAATTTTCCTCTAGATCCCTGAACGCATGATATTGCTCAGCGACCTGCCGTAGGGTTTTTAATTTCAGAGATTTTACGATCACGTATATCGCATGTATTCGATGGGTTTCAGCAAAGTCGGGGCTCGAACCCCTCCGTTCCGGATTCTCTAACATCTGGGATATCACGGCCCTCTGAATATTTTAAACTACTTAAGTGTTTCCAAGTTATTTTACATATTGGAAAAATAGTAATATATAAAAAGATTTTTGACATAGCATCCCTGCCAATTACTAAGTTTTTTTCAAAATATTTTATAGAGTGGTAGACATTTAATAACCAAAACTTTCAAAGTTTTTGCTAATTTTACCTCACCCACGACACATCTGGAACAAAGTGGCATTTATATCATTTATGTGTATTAGTGTGGAAAATAAGTTTAACTGAATAAAAAAATAATACATAAACCTACTGGCGGTTCAGCTAAAGGGAAAAATTAGGAGAATGCTTCTTTCCAATACACTAATTCCCTATCTAATAACATGAGAAAACTGGATTTGTTGTTAGGAGAGGACTGTTGGTTAAAATATGACTTTTTACGTGCAGAACAATCAGTGGGTCAAAGCATAAACTTAGCTACCGCTGGAATAAATTTTTTCAAAAAGCGTAGAAAGTTGTCACCTTTGTGACTTTTTTGTTTTGAACAGCCCACTTTCCAGGATTTCTTTTAGTTAAAAATTTATAGAAAATTAAACGTTTGATGAATTCTTAAAACATGTATAGTCTTAGCAAATATACTACTAAATTCTGTAGTAAAAATATTCTTTCGTCGGGCATCAAAAATGCTTTATATCTCCCTCTAATATGTTACTTAAAAACAGCTATAAAGAGATCTCTCTAATTCAACGGATATTAAAGTTAAAACCTTTTCAAGATTATCCAAAATTTCGTTGACATATGTTGATATGCATACTACCTCATATGAATAACTACTTTAGTTCTTTACAATTATTTACTCTTAAATTAGCCAAAAATGGTCTTAAACATAAATTTCATTTACCGAAACGCGGAGAAATAATTACACCCAAGGATGTAACTCAGAATCCATTAAACAGAGCTCGCGGTATATCAATTGTTGTAGAAACGGGTGTCTTTTATAGCCAGTCATTACGAACTGTAATGATTTGAACGAATACGTTTCTTCCATTAGCCTGCCACGAAATATTCTGAAAAATTATCATAATCGTATTGCAACAGCACCAAATGAAAAACATATTTCCTATTATTTTCACATCGCCAATTATCTGTATCAGCCAAACTTTGTTTCTTCTGGACCAATTATCTGATCATCTGGACAACAATAGGTTTTGGCGATAGGGAAAAGTTTTTGTTTCTTTTGTCCCTAATCAGAGTGAGTGAGATTGGACACGCCTCGAATATGAATTGAGCGAATGGGTAGATTTGGAGCCGTGCTTTCTCTAGCCCAGATCATAAGAACAGATGAATAGCTATCAATAGTCCTTCTGTTGATCGAGAAATGAAGCAAGTGCACTTTGGATGATGAAGCTTCATGAAGAAGCACTTATTTATAAATGCGAGCTTCCTTTTGACTAAGAACAGGAAACTATTAATCCTGCTACTGAATATTGGATATCTGAATTGCAAGTTTCTTGTGAATCTGGGTTTTGGTTTATTTTTTAATCATATTAAATTAGGCTAATGTAACCAAAGCAAATTGAATAATCATTGTAATTCATGTAATAATTTTGTAATATATTTTACAAAACCAATGTAATTGAATTATCAAATCAGTTAAAACAGTTCATGCATTGGACTAATGTAATTGGAATAATTAAAGCAATACTGTTTATACAATAGTAATAAAAATAATTAGATTAATTAAATGTAAAATATGAATAATTAAATGTAATGCATAGGTAATTAGATGTTTTTAGTATTGAATTAGCTGACAGTTACCAAATTAATTAGAATATTTAAAGGTTAATTTAGAATATTTCTTCACTTCCACTCCATAGCACGTTCAATGAACGTCAAAATAGTTTAATAAATTTAATTTTTATGACTAAATGAATTTAATTTAAACTAAAGATTTAAAATCATTCGAAATCTTTACATATTCTAATACGTTTTTTAACAAGAAAATCAAGTCTTATTAACATAAAATCAACTTGGAATTCCTCATAATGGAATTTGATATCATAAAATTCAAAATATGAGCGCAATCAAATAGGTAATTCTCCAGAAAAAACACTGATTCTTTAAAATTTATTGCTCCAAAACTATTCAATCAATTCAGTTCATATTTTAAATTTTGTCCTTAACAAAGTAAAATTAACATTAAAGAACTTCTGATTACTCTTCGATGAATATCATACTATCCAGATTGCTGCTTCCGGAATCAAATCCATTGAAAAAAAAAAGAATGTTTATTTTTTTTGCCTCTGATTTCATAGCTTAAAATATCGTCAGCTATATTAAAGTCTATACTTTGGACTATAAACCTTGAAAAATTTAATTAGATCACATCACATTAATCATTAGATCACAAGTTGTTAAAAGTGATCAATTTTTTGTTTTTCTACGACTGTTCAAGTCTTTTTAACTATTAGTTTTTTTGTGTGTAATTTAAATAATGAGAAAAATGATTTAGTGGGATTTGCTTTGTAAGCAGGGTATTAAGGGATTTTGGACATAACGAACAAAACAAAACAGAATTAACAAAAATTACAGAATTAGAAATACTTTTCCCATGCAGACAAATAAAAGAAAATGGAGCTACTTCATTTAAAATAAAGTAGTGTGTCAAAGTTGGAATAAAATATTTTTACTTCTTGAATGTAAGTAACAACAAATTTTAAAATTATTAAAACAAAAAGTTTGTATTTTTATTTTACAAGTACAAAACGTAACTAATTCCTTTTGCTGTTTTGACTGTAAACAAATGGCTCAATAAATTCCACTAATAACAATTAAACAAACTATTTTTAGAATTAAAACTTTTGTGACTTCAAATATTAATTGGCTTTCGAGATGGTCGCTCAAACGTCGAATGAAATGACACATTAATTAAGAAGAAAGTCTTTGGAAGTTTCATTAACTGCTTTAGGAAACAGTTATTTCACAATAAAGAAGCTCATTTATTTGACGTTATAAAACAAATAGAATGCAATCTAAATTGACTTTTATTTTACGCGAATTGCAATTGCGCTTTAATGACGCGTTTTGAAATTGGATTTTATTTTAAAATTTCAAGCTATCTTTATTATTGTCACAAAATAAAACTTTTTTTTAAAATATCATTTTGTTCTCGTAAGTATCAGGCACATAATGTGACCAAATAGTTAAAAAGATTCATTGTTTTTTTCCCTTCAGATAATTCTGCAACATCATTAAAAGTAGACTCTTTTTCGAAAAAGTATGCACGTTTGTTTATTTATGTTTAATGAAAGTTTGGAAGCATCCTGTAATAAATCAAAGACCGAAAAATGCGAATAAATGAGTGTTTTAGTTTAAAAGGGATTTATATTACCCTGGTAGTAATATCTGCCATATTATTTTACATTTAAATAAGTATAACTGTTATCTATTACTATAAAATGAAGAGTGTTTGTCTCTCTTAACTGCAGAACCGTTTTGCGCTAGAGTCCTGAAATTCGGGCAGTGACTGAAAGGGGTAGTTTCAGTCTTTGATCCGATCATTCGCTAAAAAAATTCAATTAGATCGTTCTGAAAAATTTAATTTTCTTATTTGCTTAGAATTTTCCATTGTTTTAATTTAGATTACTAGTTCAATCATGAAGGGTTAAAAAATTAGGTTAGTTTCAATTTTTAAACTTGCTGTCTGGAAAGGAAAGTGATGAAGAATCCAATTCCTTTGATCCTCACAAGCATCTTGAGAAAAAAACTTATAATTTTTTTAATGTATTTTTCAAATGACTCCTAAAGTACCACAGCAACAAAAGTATGCAAACTGTATTATTTTACTATATCAAATTTAGTACTGATTGAAACCAGTACAAAACTGTAGCTGTAAAACCGTCTGGGAAAGAATTCTTTAAATTTAAGATTTTAAAAGAACTGAGGAAATTTTTTTTTGCATCTTCTCGAAAGTGATGAGTACTGGAGAAAAGTGCTTGATTGTGTTGGATTTTGACTATTATGAGTTGACATCGAGCAACAGCATCATGAGGACAGTTAATATTTTCTTTAACAGGATGAACTAGACTAAAAATCTTTTTCTCTCAATCTAATAGCTAAAAACCAAAGGAAGGGCAACAAATAATAATAAATAAAAGTACAATTATTTTTGCTTTATTAATTGTATTCGTATATTTAAGTTTTATACATGCTTTAAGTGTTATTTAATACTGATTTATTGATTATTTACTTTCCCCTGTACAAAGAATAGAAATTCAATTAGTCTGTAATAATAAAATGGTTTGTGTGTGGGTGTTTGCCTCTGTTATAACTACAGAATGGTTTGCTCTATCGTTCTGAAATTTGTACACTGGCTGAAAGGGTCAAATTTAGTCCCGATCCTAAAATTTGCTTAAAATTTTCTGTTAGTTCGTTCAGTAGAGATGTTATTAAAATTGGATTTTCTCATTGATTAAACGTTAGCCACTGTTATAAGTTAAATTATAGACGATTCTGTGTTTTCAAGTACTTTAAAGTTAACCTCAGTGATGTTTGCTAGCTTATAGCTCAATTTAATCACGAAGGAAGTTAACTGCTCGTTGCTTATTTTTTATTTAATCTCTATCCCTTATGTCAGATATACTGTAAGATAATTTCGAACGTGGTAGCATAGACGAATTGCATCACTATAATAGTATAGATCTAAGGGCAAAGCGAGAATAAAGCGACCCGATAGAGTTTATTCAATCAATTTAGGGGTTGAAAATAATTTTAATTTTGTCACGCCTAAATCTCCTAAGAAGCAACAATATCAGGATCATGATCACATATATGTGGTCACATGATTATCCCTTTACGATCCACAATATCGTATGTGAAACGAGCCTTTCTGACTCTAACGACCAAAGATCACACGGAAGTGGTTACAATACGTATTATACGAATTCTCTTATTAGTACGTATACATACACTTTAATACCTATCATCTTGGAGTTTGTGGGACTGGGGAAGCACTTCTTTCTCCATCCTAATAGAATTAAGAGATGTGGAGAGAAGTTTTCGGTGTTTGATAGAAGTTTTACATGAAAATAATGCGCCTTATCTTTTTAGTTTTAAATTAAGCATATCAAAATTTAATTTCTTCTAAGTTTACTAAATTGTATTTTTAAAAAAAAAAATTTTTTTCGTTGTTTTTGACATTTTAGTTATTTGTACGTTTCTTTGCGTTGGAAAGTCTTCGAAATTTTGATTAGGATAAGAGGAAGATAAATTTTAATTACAACATTTAAGATATAGTTCTAACTTGTATTGTCATTCCGCACAGAGCGCCAGTTAAAACTTGAGCTCTCTAGCTTCTTAAAAGTGATAAATTTTTTTACCCCAAATTCTATTTGGAGCATAAATTGTGCTTGCCTATGTCTGGAAATTTGCATTATCACCCCACATGATTCTATAGTTTCGTTTTAAACCCGTCGGAAATTTATTTGGTGGTAAATTATTTTTGGCGTTATTAAAGTGATAAATTCAGCTTGCAGCGGACAGAAAATTGTTAAATTTACATTGTTAATACAGCTCCATCAGAAATTTTAGTGCTGTTCAAAGAGTAGTCAAATTTTGATAGCAATATTGCACTCTCACAGAAATGAAAACGAGTTCAATGAAATGCATTGATAATAAAGATTGATTGTCACAAATAGTTTACATTTACCGAAAAAATCTAAAGATGAAATTTTTTTGTAGTACCACTTTTTTTATTATTTTGGAGAAGTATCGTCCTTAATAATTCATAAGTTATTGATATTAATTTGTTACCAGCAAAAAAGTGCCTTACTTTATTCTAAAAGTAATTTGATGCGTCTTAGTTTTAGTTTAAAAGCAGTTTAAAACGTCTTTTTTTAGTCTACAATTAGCTTTATTCTATTCTAAAAGTGACATATAACGTGCTTTATTTCATTTTAAAACTGACATGTAATGCGTAACATTTCATTCCATAAGTTACGTATAATACCTCCTATTTTATTCTAAAAAGAACATAAGGTGTTTCTTTTAATTTTAAAAATGACAAAATGTGTTTTATTTTATTCTAGTGATATGATGCGTCTTATTTCATTCGAAGTGACATGATGAGTATTGTTTAATTCTAAAAATGACTTGGTATATCTTATATATTTTTTTGAAGGTGGTTTGGCGTGTCCATTTTATTGATTTGATTAAAATGTTAGTTTACAAAATAGCAACCCTAAATGGCTTTTAAAGAGGCGTTAATTTAGTATTGAAAATTTTAAAACGAATTTTACCATAAGTCATGCATAGAATCAACAAAATCATATTATCAAAAAAAAAAGTACTTATCAATCATAAAATTATTAAACATTATGTTTTTTAAATACGTGCTTTTTAATTAGATTTTAAATTATTATTAATTTTTAATTATTAATAAATTAATTTTTGATTTAAATTTTTAATAATACATTTAATAATTAGTTTATTTAATTTATTTTAAATTACCCTTTATATACAAGCTCTCTTGTTTGTGACTATGAAATATTATAATTAATTTTCGAATAATTTTCGATTGGCACTCGGATCTCCACTGAATTCCATTTGTGATCGCAATTTAACCATTTCTTTACCTTAGGTGAGACAAAAACAGAATAATTTTTTCCTTTCTGGTTATAGTTTTACGAGCGTTTTTAGCGACCAGGATAATCAATAGATGTTTCTGTGATGTCAACTAATGGAAAATTTTTAGAAATAAAATATTAAGGAATAGTTCAAGAAAAATATCATTGAAAAAACTGCCCCGAGTTATGTATTTCTAAATCTAAAAGCGTTGTGAAACACTTGAAAGTTTTATTTAAAAAATTATCTGTATTTATGCAATATAATTTTAAGATGGTAAATTTATTAAATATCATTTAAAGAATATTTTAATAACCTTATTTATTTTTAATGAATATTTACTATTCTGGTTTACAGATAGAAATTATTTAAAAGTGAAAAGAAACGTAAAACTCAAAGTGGAAAAATTTCTCATTATTATTTTAGATGAAAATTACTTTTACAAAATTGATGATTATTCCAATATTAGTGTTTTTCGATGCAAGCCGTAATAAAACCAAATGAAAAATTTGATAAAAATGCAATTTCATCAATGAAATTACTTTCTAAATATTAAATTGAACTCTATTTATAGACTAAGGCTGAATTCAGATAGATCAATCTTCAGAGCGAAAGAAGAAAAATTGAAATTCGATGTGATCTGCAAACACATGATAAGAAAATTATTTTTTCCTTTAAATTGTGTAAAAAAACATATTTTATGTTAGTTTTTAAGAATAGTTTTTTTTTTAAATTTATTTCATCAACAAATTCCAGTTTTGTTTTTTAGGTTTTTAAAATGATTGCAAATATGCAGTAATAATAAATGGTATCCAGAATTCTGAAAATTAAAATTACAGTTTTAATAATAATGCATTCAGATATTATTTTGTTGGATTTGTGATAATTTATTTTATTAAAAAAATAAACTTCATATTCTAAATGATGTGAAGCTGCTTTGAAGACGCATATTATTTTGTCTCCCTTTTCAAAATGAAGAGAATTATATGAATACCGATACTCAATTTATAAAGTCAAAAATTAAAATTTTGGAATATCTTTACCATATTTTTTCTTGAATTGTATATTTTAGAATTTAGTTAGCAAATTTTATAATTTTAGATATTTTTCCTATTTTTTAAAAATTTTCCGACTTTTCATAAGCTATTTACTGAACTCATAGATTAACCCCTTTTATAATAAACCACCAAGTATGAAATTTGTAGAAAAAAAGACAAAATTGGTGGATGAACCATGGTGGTTGAGGGGAGAGAGCGGTCTCCTTCCCATGAGGTATCCCGGGCTCAAATTCCAGAGACGGCAAGTCGAATCGAATTCAGCACTCAGGTCTGCACCAATCTCAGTACTGACGTAAAATATCGTCAGTGATAGACTGATCATGGGTTAGTCTCCTTACTATCAGGCTAACCTTGAGAGGTTTTCGTGGTTTTTCTCACTATGTAACGCAAATGTGGGATAGATTCATAAAAAGTTTTCCACGATGGCAAATTTCGCCCAATACTTAATCCAGGAAATATCTTACCTTCTGGAATGAGTTCAATATTAGAAGGCTACGGAGTTGAACATTGGTAGTCGTAAACTCAATATTGGGTCGGCTGTTCAATGACGGTTATAAAGTTGGTTTATAGTTTAGAGATATAAGGAACTGTTTAAATTATCTAAGTATGCAATGATCTTTCTTCTACATTTTTTCTATATAAGCAGCATCAAGTTCAAGAAAGTGGAATAAAATACTGGTTGACACGAATCAATGAATTCTTGGAGGGCCAGTATTATTGTCTTCTTGGAATTAAATTGTTTACCTATTCAAAAGTTGAACAAATATAGAAAAGAAAGTTCTAGTAAGTGGGGGATAGGTTTAGAGGGTATGGAGGATAACGAAGAACTTCCAATTCCTGTTTTTGCATCTATGGAGTGTTTGGTTTTGCAATAACATACAATAGACAGGAAGCGATATTTTATTTATGCTATTTTTCTTTTAAGTGTTTACATCATTTAGTCTAACTAATTGCAATATACTTCTATTGTGACTGAAAATCCAGGATAAAAATTCTAATAGATCACACCTCCGTTAGAGCATCAAACACTCATTAACCTTTTTATTAAATATTACAATTTAGAGTGTCGTTTCGTAGATTCATCTTTCTTCTTTTCTGCTTAAGTCAAGTAATATTAGAATCAGATGCACTATTAATGTTTCGCGTTGTTTGACGATGCCATAGTTTTACATAAAAACTCATACTTTGTAATAGTGCGAATATCCAATTGTATCCCTTTTAAATAAAATGATTTAAGATGAGTTGTGGTGGCTCAGGGGATAGATAATCCAATGAGATGCCCAAGGTTCGAATCCCAGCTGTGGCTGGTTGATACGAAATCTGCTAAATGCTCACATTAACCACAAAACTAACGTAAAATGTCCACAGCAGTAGACGGGTCAAGGGTTAGAATTCCCTACCCGGCGAGCTAACCATGGAGCGTTTTCGTTATTTTCCTTTCCATTCAACACAAATGAGGGTTAATTTCATCAAAAAGTCTACCACGAAGTTTTCCATTTGATCCAGCAGTTCTCTTGTCTTCAAAACTTGGTTAAAATCTCAAGGCTACGGAGTTGGTGCCGCGGGGGCTTTGGGGATAGAGTGGTAGACGGGTAATGGTTTAGAGCTTTCTTGCAGTCAGAATAAGCGTCAGAATTTTTCCTGGTTTTCCTCTCCATGCAACGCAAATGCGGGTGAGTTCCATCAAAAATTTCTCCACTAGGGAAAATTTCTCTCAATACTTGATCCAGGAGTTCCCTTGTCTTCTGTATTGGGTTTAAATTTACAAGGCTACGAAGTTGAAACCCCAAAACAACTCGTAAACCCAAATTTGGGTCGGCTGTTTAACATCGGTTATAAAATAAAATATAAAATAAAATTCTTCAAGAAAAAATGTTTTTAATATTTTTTAGTTTTGTAATGATTTATTTAAGCAGATAATTTATGTAACTTTTGAAAAGAAAAACAAAACAGCAAAATACTAAGCCATTGTCAGATGAAAAGTTGGCATATCCAATCTACAAATTTCATTCTTGGGGACTTTAATAAATATTAACACTTAAATAGTTGTGTGAGTTTTAGAGCTTTCTTCAAACTTTTTGCTTTTGAAAAAAGCATCAAAACATGACAGTAATACAAAAAACATTTTTTTCTAGGAGTATTAGAACCACAAAAAATAGCAATTGGCTTTTTCATCGTTTTTTCTGTTCTAAAAAAATAAGGCACTGCGGTCGGCTAGATGAAAATTGTTGGGTGACCACTCTTTTAGTTTACCGTCGCAACCCTATCACACATTGATATCTAGAAATTCCAAATAAAAAAAGTTCTTGAAAAAAGTAAAGATATAAAGTGTTTTAAGCGACAGCTCACTTCATAAAGATGCCCTCCTGAATTCAGGAGAGACGTTAGTGTCATAAAAAATAAATAAATATCCAGTATTTTTTCCCTTTTAAAATCTAAAAACTTCTGGATAGGCGCCAGAAGTTTATTCTTCTTCTTCAAAGCAAACTTTGACGGAAAATTTAGAAAACAAAAATCATTTTTCGTTTAAAATTTTTAAAAGTAGAGAATAAAGAGAAATCATATTTTAAGATAGTTTCAAATTTTATAAAATAAATTATAATAGTAAAATGAAATGTTTGGTAACTTTTTACCATTTAATTAAGTTCTTTTAGAGGATCAATTGAGAAACATATATTTCAAGACAATACCTACTCGAACAAAATGAAATTGAGGACAAAAATACATCCTAGCTTACCTTTTTTTTTTTTTTTGGAGAGAACCTATACATTGTTGATTAACGAGACTGTGTAAATGTATAGGAAAATGCTCTGTTTGGTAACTTATTACAATCTAATGATTTGTTTAAAAAAAATTGGCATCAGTCAAACAACTATATATTTCAAGATAATATATAATTAAAAGTGATGACAAAACTACCTTATGATTTATTATCTTTTTCTGAGATAATTTATACATTTATGACTACCACAGCTCGCAACTAATGATTATTTAATATTAGTGACAACTTTTAAACTTATTAGGAACCATGGAAATAAGATACTCAGTACAGTAACGAATGCTTGCAAAAAACGATTACATCGAGAAAGGAAATAAGATTCGACCTGCAAAGTAACCAGATCTCTACCAAAATACTCGCGTTTAGGATTTGGCTGTAAAATAACTCGTACCTTAAGTTATCACCATAGAATGACTAAAAATAAATTTAAAAAAAAAAAAAAAAATTATATCTATACTAAAAACTCAAACAGATTACGTTAAGCTGAAATAGGAGGGAGTTCCATTTTTATATCGAAGTCTAGTTTTTTAAAAATTAAAATGTTCAGCTTTTCAATGCTTTTTTATTTTTTTAATGATTTAGGGAGCGTTCGCCTCCCACGAATCGAGACACAGGATCGAATTCCAGCGATGGCTGGTCAATGCGAATTTTGCTCCCGGCTCGCACTGACCCCAGTACTGACGTAAAATATCGTCAGTGGTAGACGGATCGTAGATTAAAATACTCGCCCCATTGATCTAACCATGATAGGTTTCCGTGTTTTTCATGCGACACAAATGCGGGTTAATTCCATCAAAAAGTCTTCCACAAAGGCTAGTTGGTCCCAATTTTTGATTCTGCAGTTCCTTTGTCTTCGGGGTATGGTTCAAAAGTACAAGGCTATGGAGTTGAACATTATTAGTTGTAAACACAGAATTGAGTCGGCTGTTCAATGCCGGTAATAAAAAATGTAAAACAACTGTTAGATATACATTTTTAAAGTAGTTTTATTTTTTCCAAATATCTTCTCTTTCCTGTTTCATTCTTTCCCATAAGATCGACAAAAAAATTTATTTAAAGTGAACTTTTTTTTGAAAATTTAATCTACATAAATTAGGATGAAAAAATACAAACTAGTAAAATATTGAAATTTATATAACAGAGCTTTCGATCTAGCAATCTTAATTTACAATGAATAATTTTTTTCAACATTAAACCAATCAAACTGAAACACACCAAGGAAAATTCTCAACAATGATTACACCCATGAGAAAATTAAGAGAACGCACAAGAAACTCTCTTCCAGAACGTTAAATTAATAACTCAACGTTGAAAATTCCCCCTCACATTTCCTTTTGAACTTTCATACCCACTTTCCAACAAGTTATAAACAAAGTCTTATCAAATTACACAATATTACTTTTCTTCTTTTGTACACATATAGGCTTCTCCACTATCCTTGGCGCATGATTTGGTTACTAAAGAGGGATGCCAATTAGTGGGTCTTGAAATTGAATTTAGTTTCGCCAAGGACAGAAGATGCTTGTATAATGTGTGAAAGGTATCTGTCGATACCTTTAAAGTTACCGAAAGAGCATCGTTCACAACGTGAGGCTTCCTGCCCATATTAAGGGGGGCCTTCTTATTTTATTACTTTGTATTTACATTTTCTGTCGATGCGCCTGTTACAAAGTTAAAGTGTTGGCGGCGTAACATAGCAACACCATTCAATGGAAGAAATTTTGTTGAGTTGTCACCATTTTGGACCACGAGGGATTATTTATGATTATTGGAGTACTTATATTGCTGGGATGCATATGAAATCAAATTTTGCAAAATGGAAAATTGATGTATAGAGTGCTTTTTAATTAAAACCAGAATCGTTTAAAAGTTTGAAGCGAAAATGGAATCAATATTAAGTTTGATGTCATCAGGCTTCAATTCTAGTTTAGGCTAACCCATAATTGTTAGACAAAAATTTTACTTAAATTGACTAAACTGAAAGCATATGAATATTTTAAAGTGCTAAAACCTCCAAGACCCGCGAATAAATTTTGTGTTATAAATATATTTAGATAAAAAAAAAATACCTGTGTCATGAGCATGAGACGTTCTGATATCATTCGTGTTCCAAACACGGCTTCCCGTAGTGTTTAATCGGTGTTCATTGTGTATTTATGATATTTATTGATGTGTTATAGTGCAAAAGTGTCTCATAAATGCACTCTATTATTGTTTTGGCTATAATTATTTTTCAAAAAACGGAGAGTTATGCTTGGGAAACTTGTATGTCATCCCACCAGACTCCACTGTTAGTTAAACTTACACCAATAGGCGGTGCTACATGCATGCTAAAACTGCAGAGAAATTGAACTGTAAGATTTCATACAGATTGTAAATATTCCTATTTTGCAGAGCTGACCATTGGTGAGAAGTTAAACTACTTGTGCTATTTGTTCAGAGTTCCCAAAGCATAAAATCCACTTACCATATATTTCTATCATCTTCCTTTTTTTTAAATTAATTAATTTTCAAAATACACCAATTATTTTTGGGATACACGGTAGATGTGACGGATGTGTTACAAAAGAGATTATTTACTTTTGTCAATTTAGACATGCTGATTATAAAATTACTAATTTATCAATAAATGGGTAAATTCTAAATGTTATACCTTTTATTTGAAAAATTTAGTGAAAAAATATAAGATAGGGGAGAGTCGGGTAGCCCCTCCCACTTAAGGAGTATTGCTTATATTTCTGAATAATATTGAGTAATAATCAATATTTTTGTATGTTTTTATTGTTTTATCATCTAATTAAATAATGCAAAAAGAATAAACCAAAAAAAGAATAGTTTAACTTGAAAAAATAGAAATTTAAGAAATTTGACTACTGTATTCAACATATTTTCAAAACTATTGTTTACCATGTTACCAGCTGCATAAATACTCGAAATTTTGAAAATAATCTCTTTTTAATATACTAATTAATGCCCGATGGCCTATTGACTTGAAAAAATATTCTATACATATGAAATTGACAGTGGGCGGGGGTACCCGACACTCCCCTACTAAGAGACAGTTTTGGAAACTTGAGAACGCAAGCTTTAGAAACAATAGAAACAGCAGACACTAATTTAAAATAAAATATCCTTTATATTAAAAACTATCCTTAAAAACTTGAAGGAAACAAACTAATTAATGGTTTACATTCACAGCGGACATTAACATGATTTAAATACAAAGCTGCGGACATTTTCACAATGTTTCTTTAAGCAAGTGTATCTTAAGAGTCTGCTTAACATATCTTATTAAAGCTAGTTTATTACAAACGTGAATAAATTGTAAAATTTAAAAAATGGAATTATTTCAGGTAAAATAAAATTTATTCAGCTCACAAAAAATGTTAAACCTCTAGAAATCAAATCGCTTCTCTGTAAAACGTGGACTTTATATTGATAAATGCAGTTCGAAGCAGTTTAAATATGTTTCTGCTTTTCATTTGCGAACTAAGTTTTTTAAGTACCAAATTTTTTTCTTCATTAACGATGAAATATATTTTTTATAACAACTAAATTTTACTCTTATAAATTGGGAAAAAATCTTTATTTCTTCAAATAATCAAGTTCTACTTATCGTAAATAAAGAATATTTTGAAAAAAATTTAATTCTCATTTTTATATACTAATGGTGAAAAAATTGTTTTCAGTAACAATAATCAAAAATTACTCTTATTAATGAATAAATAGTTATTTTTCTAACAATCAAATTCTCTATTAGTGATTAATCAAGTTTTTAATTATACCAAATTTAACAGTTCATTAATATTTTTTCAAAGTTGTTCAATTAATTTTTTTTTCGTTCATTAATAACGAAATTCTATTCCTTATTAGTGGATGAAATTTCCTTCTTCTTTTAAATAACCAAGTTCTACTCTTTATAAATGGAATCTTCTTTTTATTTTCAATGAATAAATTATATTTTTTATAAATGCAAAAAATTCTATCGTTCTATTGAAATTTTCAATAACAAATACTATAATAAAATAAGCTTTAACATCAAAATAACTATACATTCTGTATAATACCTCGTAAGGTAAGATTTATTCAATTTCAATTAGTGTTGAAGTTCCGTATAATACCCTTAGCTATTGACGCATATAGGTTTTCTAAAACAAATCTTCAGCGATAAAATTTGCTTATAAAATTCCCTCGTCATCTATAAAAGCTATTTTTAGGCATCGATCAATATGCTTTTAACTTTCACTTCGTCCCAGGATGATTTTCTTTACGATTTATTTTTCAACGCAAAAATACCATCACCATATAGTTCGAAAACAACAACGCGTTATTTCCGTTTATATATTTTTACTCCACTTTACGAACCTAAGAAATGATTTTTCGAGTGGGGATCATAATTTTTAGTCTTGAACTTAGAGTCACATTAAAACGTCACATACAGAAGAAATAGCCATGGACATAGAAGGGGGTTTTCATCAAGGAGGACATTTTTAAGTTCCAAGATGGGAAGTTAAATATGAAAGAGAGAAGAAACATTTCTTTCAATATCTAACGTATAAATTCCACGGGGGAAAAATTCTATTTGTATGGAAGCAAATAAAGTAAGCGGGCGGGAGTAATAAACTGCATCCATACATTGCGAAATTATGTAACAAGTGAGGAGCAAGCGTCGAAAATCGCGTCGCCCGAGGCAACTAGCGAGCCATTCCGTCAATAAACACTCGTAGAATTTGCATAAAACGGGATCTGAAACACGTTCTTTTCATCCTAGCATCTTTTCCCTCCCACCTCTTTTTGAGATCGAAGCAATTTCATTAGGCAATGCAGAGACCGACGAAGCACAAACTGTTTACTTCCACCATGTTTGGACACTTTTGTCAGCAATGTTACACTAAATATGGAATGGAATAATTTTTTCCAATAAATCTCCAGTTATCATAAAAAAGGAGTCTTACTTTTTCGTATTTTTTTACTGGACAGAAAAATCACATTAATAGGAGCCCCTTTAGGATCGGCTGAAGGAAGAGCTTCTCACAAGAACCGCAGGGAGTGTATCGTATTGAAATAATGTCTGTGCAATTTTAGGCAATTAGAAAGGCTCGTTTTATATATGATACCATGAGATTATCGCGATCACGTACAGTGAGCAAAATAAAAAGCCCCCAGAAAATATTCTAATGATCTCGTCGTCGCAAGGCATGCCGACAGGTTAAGGCTAGCATTAAACTGCATTGATTTTTTTAGAAAAATATGACTGATAACTATATTTTTAATCTAATAGCCATTATCTTACTTAAAATGTATTTTAATATCACTTGAAGTAATTTAATATACTGCGTTATAATCCCTAGAAACTAAGGCTAAAAGAAAAAAACTTCACTGAATTGAAAAAAAAAAAAAAAAAAAAAAAAAAACAATGAAAAAGACTTGTTTTGAGCGTTCAAAAATCAGCGTCATAAGTCATTCCCTCCTGTATAGTCTGGATAATGGGTGGTTATTCTTGAGCGCTGGAAGCATATCAATATATTTTTTTTCATATTCATATTTTTCCAAGTCATTGAAATTGTTATCATCAATTACAATGTGTTACATCTGTATCTAGATGATTATTTGGTGACAATTTCATGCTTATAGAAGTCATCTGTATTTTAATATATAGCTGTCATAGTTGAAGAACTTGTGGAGCTACATTTTATGGCGAATTTGCGAAAATACGTTTCAGAATGCTATTTGCAAATCATCTTTATCCAAAGAAAACCATGTAAATTAAATATTTGACAGATTACAGCGATTTTTTAAACAATGAATTCTAGAATATACAACATAATCTTACAACATGTTATATTTAAACATATATATTTAAATGTTTTTAAAATGCCTCTTAACATTTCTTCACGTATTGCAAAAAGAAGAAATATTTTAAGTTTTATAAAATTTTGCGAATATGCGTTAGAATTAACATACCCTCTACAATTTTTTTCAAGAACTTTTTTTTGTCTCTTTAAACTTTCTTGTCTAGAAGAAAGTAAAAATTATTATATTTAAAATTTTGTATATAATTTTAATAAGTTATGCAAAATTGATTTTAGTATGAAATCCTCATATAAATAAAGTAAAAAACAAAAATTAAGTCAGATAAAAAGTTCACGTGTTCAAAGTTTAAGAGCTTGGAAAATCATAAATAATTTATGATTCAATTCAAATTTTCTTTTCAAAGGAGTTTAAAAAGAAAAAATGTTTGCTTTTGAGTCAAAAATTTGCTCAAAAAATATCTATTGCCAGGAAATTTTAAGTCATTTTTGTATTAACTATTAATAAATAAACTCCTCCAAGCAATCATTCTTTCTTTCTTTTTAATTCTCTGAACGTTGTTGCTTAGCATTAGAGTAAAATTAGGTACTGCTCTCTTGAATTAGTCGATGGCTATTTAAAATAACTCATTTAAGGGTTACATTGCTTGGCAGTTTTTTGGAACTATCACCAGATATATATAGCTTCCTGGCCCGCCAATTTATGATCAAATCTTTTCGAAATTTTGTCAATCCCCCTAAATTTGAGGGTCAGAAATCCAAATACGTAAAAAAAAAAAAAAAATGTTTATTCAGAGAAAGAAAATTTTTGTGTCTAATTTTGTGATTTAATTAATACTTAGCACTAATTAATGAATTATTATAGTTGGACTCAGCTCCTAGGAACCATTAAGATTGATACTCAGTACGTAAAAATCTGATCATTCGAATTATTCAGGGTGATATCTTTTTATTTTGCGCACTGTACATGTAATCACGTGACATTTTTGGCTGTCGTCAGAATTAATAAAAACTATCATTGTATTTCACTAAAAATTATTTTTTATACCTTAATGACATTTACGAATGATTAATGGCATTTACGAGTAACATTTTTCTCTTTAAATGTTATCATTCCTTTCCTTTTTTAAATTTTGTTATTATTTGGAATTAAAAGCTTATATATAAATTTTTTTATTTTATTTCATTGCATTTTAAAGTAATTGCATAATATTACATTATGCAATATTTTATAATAAAAAATTTTGTTTCAATTTCATGATAATTAAACGTTGAGTAAGTTATATTAACTTTTTAATAAGTAAAATGTACTTTTCTAATAAATTTTATGTGAAACTCTGCTCAGTGTATGAAATTAGAATAATGAATATAAACTAAAATTCTAAAGGGATATTAAGAAAGCCAAACTGTTAACTGTGAGAAAAAATCTTTTATTAACTGCTTTTACCTAATACGGCTAAACAAACAGAATTTTATCACACCAATTAGACAGCCTCTTAGTTCCTTACAGAAGGGTACATATTATAGCCGAGAGGGCTAATCTGTTAATCTCATGACTAGCAAAATTTGGGTTCGAGTCCCAGCATTAACACCGTAACGTTTGCTCCCTTCCCTTCGACATATGAAGAATTTCCAGTGTCCTGCATTCCCCAATTTGTGTCCCTGGGCTGTTAGAATACAGTACTTTCATTCACGCATAGATGGCAGCACCACAAAGAAGCTAAACTTTTTCCGAAGTTCAGTTAAATTTCTTTTTTTACGGTTTTGAAACCATACTAGTTGTATAGTTTTGTATTCTTATTTTTTTAACCATATTATTATTATTTAACCATACAAAAAATGTTCTTTACCATAAACCTTTCGGTTAGTTGGATGGACAGACTACTGCCGGTAATTTTACTATAATTTTAGAATGAAAATTCTAACAGTACATCATTTACTCTTGTCAACCTTTCTCAAATCTTCGCCAATTTATCTTGGGGACATACCAAATACTACCGCGACATACTGTCAACGCTTTAAACATCTTTCAAAATAGCTTTTAGACTACAGCTCCATTTATTACAGTCCAAAGTATCTGCATTCCACAATATCCTGAATAATTATACTCCTGAACAAATCGCCTCAGGATTTCACGAAACAACCTTTGCTGCCGTTTCTCCAAGCTATTTCGATTTGGCGGAGTCTGGCTAGGATTATTTATAATACACTCTCCAAGCGTTCATTTCGATGTCGAATGGAATGCGATTTTCTACGACTCACGACACTAATTCTGTAGAAGAACGCATGACGTGCCGGTGTGATGTTTATTTTGGTCGGGGCATGTTAGAGAAATGGCGAAAGAATTTTGACTCTATCCTGTTGGATTTGTGACAGTTTTGAAAAGTGATAAATGGCGAGAGTTTATCTCTATAGAAAGGACCACTGAAATTGTTAGTTTGATTTGGACTTAATAGAATAAATATAATAAAACTTCCATTCACGCTGCAAGATTGTCAGTAAAGTAATAGTATACTTAAAGAAAAACACAAAAGCGGTTTCATTTTATTAAACCTGAATTGAACAACTGAACTATTTTTGAGTTCTCCAGCTATCAACGTTCAACTTCGTAACCGTGTAGTTTTGAAACAAACCCCAGAAGACTAAGGAATTCCTGAACAAAGGCGTAGAGTGAGGGGGCACACTTTTTGTTTTTAGAAGATAGCTCGTTTATTTTAAGTTTTATAAATACAGTTATATATAAATAAGCAGATATATAAAAAATAAATATGCATATATACATAATACTTAAAATAAACGAACAATATTCTAAAACTAAAAAGTGGGCTCCCTAACTTACACCTCTGCTCCTGAATCAAGCATTGGGTCAAAAGTGACTCCGTAAAAGAATTTTTGACAGAATTAAACTAGAAAGTCTTTGAAATCAGACTTAATTACACATTTTGCGTTTAATATTTTTGCTTTTCTTTCATTCTTTACAATAATTTAAATGAATTAGCAGAAGATTGTAATATTCTGCGCTTTTATTTGATACTGGAAAATCGATTTTATACATTTTTGAGTTAAAATCATGCATTCTTTCCATTTTTTGTGTGATGAAAACTCTTGTTGCTGAAATAGTTCATATTTATCTATTCGATTTTTTATCAGTAAAAAAATCCGACAAATTATTGTTATAGTTATTGTTTTTTTCAATAGTCTTTGTCAGTTGTATTTGTAAAAATACAAATTATTAATTATGGGGATAAAAGATTACGTGAAATTCAAAAATGTGTTTTTAAAAAGTTTGAAGATGCAAAGCGCTTTTGTTTGAACGTGCATGATTCAGACTCATAAAACTGAGCTTGCAAAATACTATTTAAATTTTCACTAAAATGGTTTTAAAAGTTTAAAAAAATTCAAATGTTCAGTGCCGATTAATTTTCATTAAAAAAGTAAATTCATTCAAAGAAAATACTTAATCTGTGGGACTCCAAAACATATTGAAAATGTAACAAATCGATTCCGTCGTTTTGATGCTTCCATTCAAAACCCGTTGTTTCAGTCACTTTGCCATTTTGGTTCGTTCCTAAATCAGTTCCGTTGCTATTTCCATTTGTCTTTTTTAATATAGATATTCCGTCTCATTTCTTACTTTTTTATTACAGTGGTCATGTTTCAATGTACCTAAATGTGAGTATTTTTTAATTTTTTAAATAATTTTTTTATATTTCCAGTGACAGAAAATCAGGAATTTTAAATGTATATTAAGTATTAAAAAATCATTAAATATGGTGAGGAGGGAATTGAGTTTGTTTCTAATTCATATTTCACCATTCTATAGATGGTGTAACTGTGGAGGGAGAGGGGCTAACCTCCCCTCGGCAAACATATGAAACCCAAAAATAAACATTTAATGAGCGTGGAAAAAACTTCAGTAATCTCTAATTTCTCCAAAATAATCAAATTAATCAATCAATAAACTAATTTTTATGAGAGATAATCCGGAATTTTTAATTATCAGCAAAAAATCTCTTTTAAATACATCCTTATTTTGTATTCCATTACTTCTCTTATTATTTTAAAAATTATGTAATAATTTATTATGATTGTTATGTTTAGTAAACAAATAAATAAATTGCTAACTAAATAAACAAATCAGGATTGCTGTACTAACTACATCCGCACTGTGCAAACTCTTCTGTCTGTAAGATATTAATAAATGTAACTAAAGAATTATACAAAAAAAATTTAGATTATTTTGAAGACTTTAAATTTGAAGAAATGTTTTGGTCCGAATTGTCATGTTTAAAAAGAATCACCCATGTATACTACGCGAAAGGTGGATTTCGTTAGAAAAGAGGTAAAAAGTTGATTTTTTCTCCATTTATGCTTCTGATCTCTTACTGTCATCGTTATTATTTAATTTTTTAACCATTATTTCAACGAGTGAATTTTTAACTTTATTGAATGCAAAAGGTAAAAGAGCGATGATTGAATGGTGTATGAATCAAAATTTAATTTCGAAAGCGTATGAATGCTTTAAATGTGGAGAGTAAAGGTAAATTATTTTTGATTCTATTAAAAAATATTTTAATAAATTTGTAATAAGTTAAATTGTTTTTTTTTTTTTTTTTAAATAATCAAAAAGCAACATTGATCCCAATAATAGTCGCCAACTTGGCAAGATTTCGAAAAGTCGACAAGAGGTGGGCTATTTTAGGATTTTACCCATTACAGTTATAAAAAATCGTAAACGTTTTAAAATCGTAAACAAAAATTGCAAACGCTTAATAAGGATTCGTACTGTCAAAAAATTCAAAATTAAAAATTACCTCAAATAAAACTCAAATGACTTAGAATCTAATAATTAAAAAAACTCTACTATTACGTTTAATAAAGGGGAAGATTTATTAACATAACAACAAAGTCACAGCATCGCCATTCCAAAGAAAAATCTTACGCTCACTCAAAAACTGTTTACATTCTAAAACTATCACCATGGCAACGACAAAACTCTACTCGTTGCCATTTACTAACTGACAGATACTAAGTAAATTATTTTACTAGAAATACGTTGCTCATAAGCACTCACTATCTTACATATGCCCTAACAAACAATAAGGATTTAATTCAGTAGTAGAATGGTTCTGCCTTTTTACTACCCCTCCCCCTATAAAGCCGATTTAAATTATCAGGAGAAGGACAAGAATAAAAAAATAAAAAAAAAGGAATAAAATATGTTATCAAGGAAGAAAAATTTGCTTTGCAGTGGCTCAAAAAATTGGAAACCTTATAACAAAACAACCAAAGAGAGAAGTGTATGAAGGACTTGTGTTACAATCTAGTTTAAAGAAAAAAACCATTTATTGATGTTTCTTCCAAAACGATTTTGAAACACATCATATGTTTCACACAAAAATGCTAAAGAAAGGAATGGGAAATCTTGCAAAGTGATTAGGAAAATTTTTTAGCAATTTGCAGGACAAAACTTCACGCAAATCGACGAAAGCCCTTCAAAAGTTGTCAACTTAGTGAATGACTTAAGATATCGATATCAAGTAAAACAAATATGTTTATAAATAATTTCTAAAAAAAATTTGACACCATCCTTTCAAGGTATTTCAACAGTTTTGAAAATTAATTGTTCCAATAAAACTTAAATGAGTAAAAATGAAGTTCTATTAGATATACAATGCTAAACTAGCTTTTGAGTTACTGTATAATTAAAGAGTTTTAATTTGAAAAATTAGTTCGTTTTTAAAGTTTTTTAAGTTTAATAGTTTTTATTTAACAGGCTTAAGATTTTCGATTAATTAAACTAATTATAATTAAATAGTTTATTCTTTTCTTCCCATTCACCATTAATTTACATTTAGAATCTATTATTCACATTTTAAATCCACTTTTGACTGATCTACTGAAAGATAACTTCGCTTGATTTAAAACTGAAAATGACACACTCGTCAAGTTACACAATACATATAATAAATCATAGTGCAAAAGCATTGCTTAAGAAATTTACATTACAGTAAAAGCGTGAGAAAGACTTAATTAATCAAGATACATTATCCCCGTTGCAGTGGCTTTGAAACAAGTGTCCTGGAGACCAACGCTACCTCCGAAATATTTTACGCATAACTCCGTTAATAATATGTTTCTCGGTCGCAGTTCGGAATGTATCCTATCGGTTGCATTCCGCCTGGTGTGTTTGTTATTAACCTTAGGTTTCGATGAAGCTTGCCTTAAATAATCAAAATATGAATCTCGGTGGACTGTATTGCAATCTGCTATTTTGTAATACTTACGCCTAAGGCCAGATGTGAGATTTTTGGACGCGTTTGGAGAGGATTAATGGTTTTAAACTGAGAGCTCATTTTTAACTTAAAATGAATTACATTTCCTAGTGTATTTCGTAATTTGTACACTGTATTTCAATGTTTTAGAATGTCTGGTTCCTAAGGTTTTAAACTCAAAATTATAAATTCATTTATGTCATTCACGTTTAACTTTGTATTATTTGAAATTTGTTTGTAAATCATCGTTGCCGGCGGTGTATGTTTTATAGTGTTTAAAAATATATATGAATGGTATAAAGGCGAGAAAAAATAATTCTGCCAAAATATTGCGGAAATAAATGTTTTGCTGTTGTAACATTCAAAACTATTCAACTTAATTTCACTATCATTTAATTACATCTCTTAAAATTTTTTATTTTTATTTTTTTCTGTTATTACATCTCTTTTTGAAACTCTTACTGCTATTTTTTCTTTGCTGATTATATTATCGACATATTTAATTTAGTTTAAGTTTCACCTAATAAAATTTTTTAAAAATATTTTACGCTTAATTTAAGCATTGTAGCTAATCTTTCAATTTTTTGGTTAGTAATAAATTAAAACTAAAAAAATGATCGTAACTGAGTGAATCACAAATTAAAGAAATACTGCTATTTGGCATTGTTTTATTTTGCCATTTGGCATTGATCAAAAGGCAACCTTCTCGGAACCTGTAATATTTAATGTTCACAAAATGATAAGGTTCCTTCTTGTTTTTTCGTATGCTTAAAAAGCATACATTTTGTAAACATGACATGGTGAAATGGAAAAGAAATACCTTTATTCCATATTGCTATAATTAATCTACATATTAAATAGAAACCACCTTTTTTATGCATTTATTAGCCGTCTTTAGTGACCAGCTTGGTCACCTTCTAAAATTATCATGTACATCACCTGAACTTTAAGGGTAACCAAGCCGAACTGTATTTAAATATTCTGATTCTTTAACTCCCTTCTAGAACCTTCATTACTTTAAAACATTATATTAACAAAATATTTTCACGGTCTAGCTGTTACCCGTGGCTTTGTCCACAAAGAAGTATTTTGATTTCAATTTTAACTATTTTCAAGAATATATATAGAAAAAATCTAATATAATGCATATATATATATATATATATATATATATATATATATATATATATATATATATATATATATATATATATATATATATATATATATATATATATATATATATATATATATATATAGATAGATAGATAGATAGATAGATAGATAGATAGATGAAGATAGGAAAAAAACTAATAAAATATAGTTTTTGGTGTTTTCAGATATTTCAAAACAAGAAGTTACACATTTTGAAATGGACACTTTGTAAGACGATAATTTATTTTGTTAATAAATATAAATTTCGTTCATAAATAAATATTTCTATACTTTTTATGGGATTGTGCTATTCATTCGGAAAAACTCTTGTTTTTTTATTAATCATTAAGCTTCTCTCCCTTAAAATGTCTCATTATCAACTCCATATGAGAAATAAATAAAAAGTAATTAAAAAAAAAAAATCCGAACACTAAAAAATATTCTTTTAAGTATACAAAATGTTAATATTATTTTTAAGAGAAATCCTACGTTTTTTTTTTTTATATAAAAAGCACATTACTCTTAGCAACATTTTAACGCAACAATTAAAAATTTCTTTTTGAGAAAAATGTGTAAAAAAGTTTATATGTTACAGATATTTTATGAGGTTTAAACTAAATTTTGTTGCCTATTTAAATCTCAATAAGCTATAAAACTTTTTGCCTTAATTGTTTAAAAGAATTTTTTTTTAAAAGTCTTAGAAAGGATTTACCTTTAAAGCCCTAGTTTAGAAAAACCTATACCCAGAATATCTAAGTAACAAAGAAATGCTGTTTATTATAGCGAGAATAAGATAATTTATAATTCAAATCGAATAAGCCATGACCAGAGGCGTAATTGAATCTCCTGACCACTTAATGAAAAGGCAAATGGATGACACGACATTAATTTAAAGAGACATGCCCCTACAAATTATGCACGGGTTATCTCTTTTTTTTTTTTACTACAGGATGATGAAGAACACAAAATGATATTGCAGGATAGAGATAAGTATCTCATGAATGAAGCCTATGGAGATAATGAACGGTCGCTCATAAGAGAGAAACAGGATAATTTATTTTCATCTTATCCTTCGGAAAGAGGAAAAAAAACGAGGTCAAATTTCTCATGCGGAGTATTAAAAATACTTGTTTTATGGATCTGTTATTGAAATGATTAGCTGTTACTTAAAAGCTTTTAGACTAAGTTATCGTTTTTTTTCGGAATGAATTTCTTAGAATTTATGAGGCTCTTTTTATAGTGAGATAAAATAATTTATTATTTAGTGATTCACAATGAAATAGAAGTTTTTTTACAATTTAAAAATATTTATTGTTCTGTCTTCTTCGTTCTTTTATTTCTGAGAGAATGTCTCAAAATTATCTTTGATAAAAATAAGTACAAATCTGAGATAAAATAAATAAATATGCAAATTATCTTCAATTATTAATATGCAAATTAATTATAAATATGCAAATTATATTCAATCTTTCAATTCATTGTTTTATGTTTTTTTCAAAAAAGATGAACTATGCTTTAAATTATCTTTATTTTTTGGTCATGGCAATAGGATGTTACTTAAGCTATATACAAACACCAAATGAGGCTTGCGATTCGTTTATTTTTGCTGAAAAAAGGGGGGTTGAAATATGAGCTTACGTAAGATATTAAATTTTCTTGTTCAGGAAATACTTTATAAATTTTAATAGATATTAAATTCATATAATAGGTAGATATAAAAAATTCTCACAAAGAATTAAAAGAAAAATATCATATAAAATTTTATACGCGTCTTTGTAATTTACTTTTAGTGCAAATTTGTCGGATTGCTATCGATTCAGTGTAAACATTTTATCGAAAACCTCATTTGTCTAGATAGCAATATTTTCTTCTTCTTTTTTTTTTCTTCATCCCACAGGAGACAACTTGAGGAGTGAGATAATGAATTTTTTGTTAGACTCACCAGTTTATAATTGAGCCATTTATTTGGTGAAATTAACTTTTCAATTTTGTGTTAGTTATTAAATGCGTAGTAATAAGAACTCTAATTTTGAAAACCAGGATTTTCGGTAAACCTTTATCACATTAAAAGAAACATAACCAAAAGAATAATTTCAATAGAGTTTAGTTTTGTTTCATTACCAGAATTATGGCTTCTTTCTTACCCGAAATGTTCTTACCATACAGTACGGTATTTTTATCAGAATGTTTTTCTACATGTATCCTTCAATAAATTCAAAATTGATAAAGTTTTTCCTTTGAAGAGATCCAAATTTCAAATATCCATGGACCTAAGCCCAAACGTTTTAAATAATTTTTAGTCCCTCCAACTAGTTCTGTATTTAAACTATTTTTCTTATCATGAAAAGTTATTACACATAAATTACGCAATCTAAAATTATTGTTTAGACTTCATTAAAATCAATCGTTTATAAGTACATTCTTCTTATTGAGAAACTAAAAATATAAGATGAAAACGCTTTAAATTTGAAATTAGCGTATTTCTATGGAAGTTGTGCGAAAACCTAGAATTATTTCTTCTATAATTCAATACATCATTTTTTTTCTTCTAAAATAAATAGATTCTCCATGAAATCTTTAAATTTCTTCTCGCCTCACGTTGTCATGACTACTGACAAATCGTACTATAAAACATTGTTTTCTTCATCTATTTTCTTTTAAAATTCTTTCAGAAAGAAGAGTGTTTAAATGACTTTTTCGTGATCAACAATAATCTCACTGAATATGAGTAACAAATAATTTTCTAAACAAAAATTATTAAAAAACTGTATGTTTTGTCACTAATAGATATTCAATTAAAGTTATGTTAGCATGAATCAATAAAAGGTGGATGGTTTTATTGTATTCTTCTCTGAAAGCAGCTCTTTTATAAAAGAATAGAAAATACATTTTAACTATATATTTCTAGATGAGGATCATAAATTTGAATGTAAATAGATTTATATACAATAAGTAAGTTTTTCTGTGGCGAGGGAAAAAAAAATAATGATGTTTTTTAATGCACAAGTATAAACTTTAATGTAAAAATTGAAAGTTTTGTTAGTTTTAAATTCAGCTGTAAGTTTTCTCGGAAATAAATCAGTATATAATGATTTTTGGGGATGTGACTATTATACAATATTTTACAAATATTAAAAAATTTGACGCCCAGAGTGCAAAAAAAGTAACAGACCACCGTGAATAACTTTTGATCTAATGATCAGATCTTCACGTTCTAGGAATCATTTGTAATGCTAATCTCAATCTTAAACAATCTAATCACGTTTTAGAACACAATCTGAAAGCGGTGATTTCAAATATGCTAATTAATTAATGCCGATGATATTTTAAGTTATAAAATCTGACACAAAAACGTACTTTCATTGAATAAACATACCATTTTCTGTTGTTGTTGATGGATTTGTATTTTTAACCCCAAAAATATAGGGGGTAGCCGCAATCTGGGAAATATGGTCCTAATAGTTTAGTCAGGAGAGTGGTCCATAGTTGGGATCCCTAAGTGTTAATTTTACTTTTTGCGCATTTTCCTATTTCTCAAGAAAATTTAAAGCGAATCGAAAATATTTTACACACAATTATAAAATTTATTTATCCAAAGATAAGAAAAAGAGATGAAAGATATACAAAAAGATATGAAAGATGATATCCAAAATTATGAAGAAAAAAAACTTTAATTAAACATTCATTATTTTTTATTATTTTATTTAATAATAGTCTGAAAACTTTTGAATTGTGAAGCATACAATTTTTAGCATAATTTTAAAGAATGTAATTTCTCTTGTCAAAATATAAAATTTAAGTGAAATCGATCAAATAGTTTCTGAGAAACCAATTTTAAAAAAAAACTATATTTTTATAATTTAATTTCTCAGGAAATATTCAACTGAATTTTCTCAAATTTTATATTTTAAGAAACATTTATATTTTTTTTTATCACATTCTTTGAAATGATATAAATAAATTGCATACCTTACAATTAAAAATATTTTCGCCTATCAATATATACCAAATACCGATACCTTACAAGAATATATTATGCAAGAGCTTCAGTTATTTAGCTCCCAAATCCTTCAATAGTATTGCCGTGGATTTTTAAAGCGCTCCTAATAAAAGCTCTTTCTAACGGAAATCGAAGGAATTATTTTATTTGCTATTAAAGATCTTCAGAATCTATTTTAACTTTATTTTTCCTTCTCTATCTTTCACGAAAGATATAGGTGATTGTCAGTCTTTATCCTGTTTGCCACTTTAATATGCTATATGCCTTGTACTTTATATTTAGTTTTATTTGTTGCTGTTTATTTCACTGCATACATTTATCATTAATAACTTCTAATGTTACCATTATGGACCATGACATCCATCCCAGGTTCCCGAAATATTTTTTGTTTCTTTGTTTCTTTTCCTGTAAATAAAAATTACAATAACAGTGAAAAAAATATGTATTTCTTTGGCTCCAATTTTAACAAGGATTCTAAAATCATGTATTTTATGCACAGCAATTCTCGAGCAGCCTGTACACAAAAATCAATCTATTTGGTGAGTAAAAGTTGTTAATTGGTTTTTGGCAGTAATTTTGAAATAGAGTCTAATCTTGAAAATATCGTTTGCTTCTTTTTTTTTTTTCGATTTTTTAATTATAATTTTTATACCAAAATTATATACAAAAAAAGTTATGAAAATACATTAAAATACCATATTTCAAAGAGACTTTTAAACAATTAATTACTCCAAAATATAATAAATATAATACCAATTGCGCAAAATATCTCTTTAATCTACAATCGTTTTTATTCTGTATTTATTTATCACTGATTGTTTGTGGTTTGACACTGAGTATTAAACAAATGGATTATATTTTTATAATTGAAATTTCTAAATTTTTAATGTAAAAACGGAAACGATAAGTTATTTACTTCTTTTTAATCTTCGATAAAAATGAAATAAAATATTCGTACCTAATTAGAAATTTGAAAATATAGGCATAAATCTGACAAATGAACGCTAATTTTCCACTATTTGTCCCGCGAGTTTCGCTTTCCTGTAAAAAAAGCATCCTGAAGGTGAAACTAATTTACAGAAAACTTAAGACATTTGAAGACACTTTTCGCGCTTTTCGTCGAATGCATTATAATTATTGTCACATTCATTTATATAAGTAAGGTTGAGTAATGACCATTTTCGGCCACAACCATCTATGCTGATTATGAATGGAATGTGTATTCTTAAACACGAATTTTCGTTTCTATATATTTATTTCTTTAAGAAAAACACGGATATTTCTCTATCTAAATTGGCAACACTATATCTCTAAAAGTTCATTCTTAGGTGGTTTTACGTAAAAATTTAAGTAGCGTTAAAGACTAGTGATACGTTAAGTATTAGGTTAAGTGTGTTATGTTGTCTTAAGTGATAGTTTATGTAGTGTTGAATGGATAGTTATACGTTAAGTATTCATTTAGAATAATTTTGTTATTTTTATAAAAATTAAAATTCAGTTACAATTTATTTTTGATCCTTTCTAAAATGGCTGTAGAAATTTTAAGCGATGCTATGGTGTTGTCATACCAATTATTGGTGATGGAGCTTGCCTTTTTCAAGTATATCATTTATATATTATACAATACTCAAGTTATGGTTCGAGAGGATGCAGTACAGCGCGTGTTTTCTATCTTATTTCACGACAGAGATAGAACTAATTTTAATACTTTTGCTGTCTATTATGCTGAAATTTTTTGAACTCCTACTTAAGGTTGATTGTGAGATTTAATGACTGCAAAGACAGATTTTCTGAAATTATATCCATTGAAGACTTTGACAATAAAGCGGACAATTCTTGAAAATATTTAAAATTGAAATCAAAGTATTTCATCCCGAGCAACTTCTCTTATTTTTTTAAACGCTGTGGTTCATATAAAGAAGAAAATTCCATCTTCAAAAATACATGATTCTACCAGATGACGCCGATAATAAGTCACATTGACAAGAGTTGAAGAGAAGCAAAGAAGTAAAATTATTCATAACTCGCAGTGCTATAACCTAATAGTTATGACTCAGAGGATGCACGCGGATGATGTTTTACGTAGTAAAATTATTGACAGCCTGGAATGTGGGCATACTCAGATGGATGTTCGAGGAGCTTGGAATTGCCCAGTGTCATTTTTAGGCTACAGCAACTATATTCCAAAATGATGAAAATGTGATTAGATGTCACAGTAGGGGTCACCTGAAATTATTGTACACGTACCACAATTTTAAGGCTACCCGTGTACAAAAGTTTGGGGGAACTATTGGTCTGCTTGCTCACTCGTCTGTCAGATTTGATTGGCGCACTATAACTCACTGTCACCAGCGATTAGTCTGGAGTAGAGAACATTCCATGTAGACATCGTGACAGTGATGCTATCCAAAGAGTCTGGGTCTAGCTTGCAATCTGATTCCTGTCGGACTACCATATGGAGAACCCCAGACATCTGTTACCACGGAGACAGCATCATTGAACGACACCGGGTGCAGAACTTTTCAATTGGGGTGGAATTACACTGGACTTCGGAATAAATCTACAGGTCCGAATCGGAACGGTGACGGACCAAATTTATCGGGACATCATTCTTGAACAACATATACGTTTGTTTAGGAGTGCCATGGAAGCAAAAATTTGTTTTCATGGATGACAAATTTCGTCCTCACATAACAAACTTCGTAAACAAATGTTTTCAATCTGAGGCTATCCCCCATAAGAAATAACCAGCATTCTCACCTGACTTGAATTCGATAGAGCGAGTGAGGAACATACTTGGCTGACGAGTTGCAGCCCATCAACCATCTCCCATGAGTGTATTGGAACTTTGGAACGCATTGCTTGGGAGTGGAGTAATCTACTCCAAAATCAGCTCAATAATTTGATATTCAGCCTGTACGTGTATGGCTTTGTACGACCTGTTTTTGATCACATGGGAGGCATACAATGAATTAACCTTCATACCAATAAAGTAATATTAATTTTTTTTAATTAGTTTTATAATTGTTCTAGGGATAAGAATCGCAACCTTTACGAATTGCATCATACATACGCCATCTTTTCTGTTCATCATCTTTCGTATTTTTATGAGTAATTCATGTTTGTTCCGTTTCTGAACCTTTATATGCTGGAGCCGACTTATCCTTAATTTAGGAACATAAGTAGTTTGGATATTAAAAATGCTTTGCAAGACGTGTTACCTGGAGAAAAAATTATTCCTATGCAAAAGACAAATTTGAATTGAAATCAGTCACAGAATTTTTGATCTTTAATGAAAATCTGGAATAACTTTTGGTCTAATGACTTTTGGTCTTTACGCTCTCGGACTCAATCTCAATGGTTCGAAGGGGTGACCACAATATACTAATTAATTAGTGTTGACGACATTTTAAATTACGGAATTAGACCCAAAAAATACTTTTTCTGAATAAATGCACCTTTTTTCTCGATGAAATCAGATTTTTGACTTCCAAAATGTAGGGGGTATTAGCAATCTGGTAAATATGGTTTTAATAGTTTGGGCAGGAGAGTGGTCCAAAGGAAAAATAATTTTTTAGCAAATATTTATTCCTTTTTATAATTTTATTTAATAATAGTTGAAAATTTTTAACTGTTAGGTATGCAATTGTTTACATCATTTTAAAGTATTTAATTTTACATGGCAAAATACAAAATGTGGGGAAATCGGTCGATTATTTCCTAAAAGATCGAATTTTAAAATACCACATGTTTATAATTTGATTTCTCAGGATATATTCAACCGAATTTTCTCATATTTTGTAGTTTGCCATACAAAATTACATTCTTTAAAACCTTACAATTCAAAACATTTTCGTCTATTAATAAATGAAACAATAAAAAATAATAAATATTTACTAAAAGTTATTGTTTTACGTAGAATTATCTTTGAATAAATGAGATTTATAATTATGTGCAAAATTCTTTCAATTTGTTCAAAGCGTTTTCGAGATATGGTAAAATATGCAAAAAGTGAAATTAACATCCACACTTTGAAATGTTCTCCAAACCAAGATTATATTTCCCAGATTGCTGATATCTCCTAAATTTTGCGGAAGAGAAATTCAAATTGTCGAAAAAATTACATCTGTTCAGAGAAAGTATGTTTTGTGTCTAATTTCGTAACTTATAATATCGTCTGAAATTATTAATTATCATACTTGAAGTCACTCCCTCGATCAATTAAGATTGAATCTTAGAACGTGAATTTTCGATTATTAGATGAAAAGTTATTCTGACTGGTTCGTTTTTTTTTTTTTTTTTTTTTTTTTTTTTTTTTTTTTTTGTGCATCAGACTTTATAATTACGTTTCAAATGAAGAGGTCTTAAAGAAGTAGATTAAAATATTAAAAAGTTTTACCTCTTTTTTTGTAAGCAAAACTCCGTATGCATTAAAAAATCAGTGCTGAAAGAAAAAATTTCAATCCTATTAAACAAGGAGAATCAAAATCTGAATGAAAATTTATTTTGCCCATGTTTTATATTTTTGAAAAGTAAAATGTCTTCTTAGAAACTATGAAAAAATGGGAAAAAAATTGACTACCACTACATTTATGCAATGAAAATTACTTCGCATGCCGTTTATCTATTTTTGATTGTCGTCTGAAGTTATTAATTTAGAACATTTTCTCTACTGGCACTTTGCAATAAAATATTTATTAAACTTCCTCTCTGTGTCTAGATTTCATTTATATTTTTACTTTTTTATTACTTTTTGAGTTTTAATATTTTATTTTATGATTGGTGATAAATAATCAACCCATTTTTGAGTTCACGACTATCAATGTTTAACTTCACAGTCGTGTAATTTTGAGCCCAATCCAGAAAACAAGGGAATTCCTGGGACAAGCATTGTGTCAAACTAGTCTTTGATTGAGGATTTTTTGTTGAAATTTACCTGCATTTGCGTTACATAGAGAAGAAAACTATGAAAACGTCCAATGGTTAGCTCGACGGCAAAGGAAATCTAACAGATGATCCCTCTGCCACTGAGGATATTATTATGCCAGAAGCAGTGCAATCGGTGCGAGCCCTCGCTGAAATTCAAACTTAGTACACATTATTTTGAAGTGAGCGCTCTATCTTCTGAGCGACTGAGCCTGGCGCTTAAATATCTTTATATTTTATTTTAGAATAGTCAACTCAATTCCGAGTTTACGATTATCAATGTCCAACTCCATATTTTTGTAATTTTTAACCCAACCCTGATTACAAGGGAATTCCTGTGTCAAGTATTAGGAAAAATTTGCCTTAATGGAGGCTTTTTGATGGAACGAATCCGCATTTGCGTTACATGTAGAGGAAAATATTTAAAACCTTCCTCGGTTAGTTTGACAACAAGGGTAATCTAACCATAATTCATCCACCATTGAGGATATTTTGTGTAAACATTATGGTCGGTGAAAGCCGGATACGAAATTCGTATCAACCAGCCACAGCTGGTATTAGAAACTGTGTCACTTCATTGGGAGGTGAACGCTCTATCCACCTAGCCCTCACGTCACCATATAATGTTCTATTTTATTTTACATTATAACCGCCTTTGAACAGTTGATCCAATTTTGAGTTCAGACGATGTATCAGCAATTTCGATTATTTTTTTAAAACTAGAGACTTACATTCTATTGTTCTTTTTAAAATCTCTGGTCTTAATAAATTGCTGTTATGATTTACATTTAGATTGCTTCCCTTTTTGAAGTTAAAATGCTTAAGTTAGTTGGTAATTGTTAATCCTTTAAATAACTTCAGTACAATTGAAGAATTTGGATTCTTTAAAAAAATGAAATTTTACGTAAGCCTTTCTAGAAAAAACTCATGAACCTCTCAGTTTATTTAAAATGACTACTTGTTAACCGGTTAAAATAATATTTTTAAAACGGCATAAAAAAGTAAAAAATCTATTTTCATAAGAAGATTTAAAAGCATTATAAACTTTTAAAAACTAGAAGGAAGTCTCTTTTAATTAGAATCAACCTAAATTGCAGAAGTAGAGGCATAAGACTTGCCAACATTTGAAATAAAATATTGATGATCCGAATTAATTTTGACAAGAGTCGTTTGGAAATTTTAAAAGTGTTTAATAGATTTTTCAAATATAAGTTTTCAGTGAGTAACTGATACTCATTTAAATAAAATTAAAGAACTTACAGAAATGTAGTGGTAAGCCATATTTTGTAATTGTCTAGGAAAACGACTTTGGGGGAAAACATGACTATTTCCATGCAAGACACAAGATTGTATCGTGTATTGTGCCTGTATTATATAGTATCTAGACGAAATGTAGTAAAAGTATAAATTGTCTAAATGAAAACAATAATAAGAAACATTAAATATTCAATCTGTTGAAAAATTGCTCATCATAAATATATCATTTAAAGCCTTCAAATTTATGAACACCTTGTCAGAATTTCACACATTTAAAATACAAAAAATAATTTTTGTACTAACATGCAAGATTTTTTCTACATCAAAATAAGCTAAGAACTGATATCTGTATATTAATTTGAAACTTCTAAAACGATTATTAGACTCAAAATATAGGTACTTTTAATTAAATAGGAGCGAGGACCTGTGGAGTATGCAAATTCCTCCACTGGCCCTGTAACAAAGCCGTTGACCACATAATTCTATCCTTCAAAGATAGTGGGTAAACCTCGTCTCCTTATACCAGATAATGAAGATCCCAATAACAGTCCAAGCGTCACGTCAAATTAATCCAGTCCCACTCATCTAACCCATTAGCCCACTCTCGTTATCCAAATAGGGGGGGGGGGACTACTACTCCAGTACGCAGCCTGGGAGAAGTGACAACAACGAGGAGATCTTTTGGACCCGAAGTAAATTCAACAGACGTTGTGGTCTGGGTGTTATCGGCAGCCACTCCCTCTCTGCAAACATTTGGTTTGAGTTGTGGCTCAAACGAAATTTTTTTTTTTAGAACACTTTGTTTCTTATATGCTGATATTTAGTGCCGTGACGTGGGCTGTCGTTTATATTTGTAATGAATTCAAATGGCGTTTTTTAGTGCTGTCTCTGTAATAAATCTGTTTTTTTTTTTTTTTTTTTTTTTTTTTTTTTTTGGTTTATTAAAATTATTTTATTATTGTTATTCATTATAATTTTTGAATGGCACAGATTGGAAATCAAAGATTTTAAAACATTTGAAATAATTTTCATCTCTTTTTTTTCTGACGCTTCCCAAACCCCAATGCAATCTTATGTGGTTTGCTTTTCGCTCGCTTCCGCTCATTACTGAGTAAAAACCATTTGAAATGTGTTCTAATCTTAAAATTTAAAATCAATGAGTAAAATATTTAAAGCTTATGTTACTTTGAAAAAGTAAAATTTTTTGCCAATAAGTTATAGAAATAAACACATTCAACTGTTACCATAAGATTTTATGCGGTTCCCGGTATAGCCAAACTATAAGTTGTTTCAGCATACTCATCAGTGTCTTCAAATGCAGTTTAAAATTTTCACCCGCATTATAATTCACACCGAACGCAATAGAAGTTCACGTTTTTATTTCTCACTTTGAACAAGACAAGCGGTTGTTATTAATTTTAATAATTTGCATTTATAATAACAACCGGATTTATCACTTTAATAAAGCACATATGCAAAGAGACACACCCATACTCCAATGCTATATAAACAATTTAATCATATTTACAAAACCTCATTGATTAACAAGATTTATCACTTTTACCGTAACATATAACAGATATATACACTGGTTATCATAAATTAAGGAAAATTCACAAAAATCGCGATAACTCAAGAAATTACACATGGAATTTTATGAAACTTACCCACAATATACAACACATAGTAAGGTATTAAACAACATAAAAAGAAATTATCAGACATTAATAGTAGTATAGAAATTAGCACATGTATAAAATAAACAAATTGGAAGTATCGGTTTGCAATAGAAAAAGTACCTTTAATATGGAATATGATTGCCTCTAGAAGCAATACAGCACAAACAGCGATGTGTGATGCTTTCAATTATGCGGTCTATCAGTTCAATAGGAAGTGAGAGCCATTGCTCTTGTAAAGCAGTTGCAAGCGTGGCAAGGGTCTGAGGGGGCGGATTGATGGCAGATACACGCCTCCCTAGAGCATCCCAAACGTGCTCGATAGGATTCAAGTCCGGGGATCGAGCTGGCCACTCCATGCGAGTAATTGTTTCCTGTTGAAGATAATCATCAACAATGCGAGCTCTGTGTGGTCTTGCATTATCGTCCTGTAACAGGAAGCAATCACCAATTGCCCCGGCATATGGGCGCACATAAGCATCAAGGATGTTGTCTCGATAAACCTGAGCATTCACGGTTCCCCTTGGAAAGACATGGAGGTATGTGCGCCCTCCTAAGGATATGCCTCCCCAAACACAGACACTGCCTCTTCCGTATGCATCTCTTTCACGGATGTTTGATGGATGATAACGGGTCCCAGGTTCTCTCCATATCAAATAACGTCTACTGTCACTTTCTAGACTAAACCTGGACTCATCCGTAAAGAGAACAGGCCTCCATTGATCTGACTTTTGAAAGAGTTATCGCTATTTTTGTGATTTTTCCTTAATTTATGATAACCAGTGTAGATAGATTGTTCTTTCTGAATATCATATTACAATAATTTCGCGGAATTGTATCACATTTAGGAAAAATATTGCGGAAAAATGGTTAGCGGATAAAACCTCACAAAATGGAAATTTATAATTCTTTTTGAAACATAATTCTGCTTTAGCAAATTACCACAAAGGCATCATGTTAAATTATTTCTTTTAATTGAAAACAATTGAAAACACGTTCAATAACTAATATATTAAAGATAATCAGTTATAGAAGGCGTAGAAACATCAAGATATTTACAAAACGTATTTTTCCTTTAAAAGCTTATTATTATAAGACTGGGTAGAGCGATTTAATGTTTTATACTCAAAATTCAACCATGGCATAGAAATACTTTCAGGATATTACTTAACATGCTATTCTACTTAGCTCTTCAGTTAAAAAAAAAATACTATGTTACTCCACTAAGCTCTTCAGTAAAAAAAATATTTAGCATGATATTTAACTAAACTCTACAGTTGAACAAATGATTATCATGTTATTGCTCTTCGGATCAAAAATAATTAACATTTAATATGAGATCTCGCTAAACTCTTCAGTTCAAAACAATTATTATTAAGAAAAATCTTTTTATGGATTTTCTGTTACCCATTAGATCAGTGACTGAAGCAAAATTGCACATAAGAATGACTTAAGACGAAAAATAAATTTATTTCTTGTTTTGTTTGGTAAAAAATAAAGTGCGCATATATCTATTAGAATTTCCATTTAATTCTAGTCATTTATATTTTTGTGCCATTTTATTAAAATAAATAAATGAATAAAAAAATAAAATTTTTAATTAATACTTTTTTTTTCATTTATCAAGCTTTTACTAATATCACAAACCAACTGTAAAGTAACAACGTGTACTGTTTATGAACAAATAAGCTGAAATATCACGAGTATAAATGTGTAAATTAAAGAGAAACAGCGTTGCCAAGCCAGAGTCAGCAATTAAAAAAGAATTCTTTTAATAAAAAAAAGTGACTTTAGTTGAGTGAATTAAATTAGTACAAATCACTTACATTCATTTATAATCACTTATTCTAGGCGCCTTTGGTGACCAATTTGGGCACCTTTCAAAATTATTTTTTACACTTTATAAACTTTAATGGTAATTCCTCTTCTTCTGTTCTTAATTATTCTAATTCTTTAAATCTAATTTCAATTATTAATCAGTTTCAAGCAGTACGTTAATCAAACTTATTCACCGTTTAGCTGCTGCTCGCGGCTTGCTTGTGCCGAAGAGAACTTTAATTTCAATTCTAAATATTTCCCAAAAAAATATTTCTGAAATTATCAAAGTTCTTCATGCATTGAATTTTAGTAATAAATTCTAATGTACTATTAAATCACACAAACCTTTTCAAGTATGATTTCGAGATGTTTCAGTACTGTAGGCATGACAACAACTGTTCTTATGAAAATGCTTCTTATACTTAGTGAGTAAAAAAAGAAAGAAACAAATTATTTTTGAAATTAAATTTATGAATTATTGGAAGAGTGAATCGCTTTTTAAACAGATAAAAAGTTTAAAAAATTGTGATTTGTTGTATGGCGGTAGTGGATGATAACAATTTAGTATAACTGATTTTGTTTTTAAAATAAGCCATCAGTCAAAATAAATAATACGCTTATTTTAGTTAATAAATTCAAAGATTCAAACTTACATAAAGTTCGTATATTTTTATATATATATATATATATATATATATATATATATATATATATATATATATATATATATATATATATATATATATATATATATATATATATATATATATATATATATATATATATATATATATATATATATATATATATATATATATATATATATATATATATATATATATATATATATATATATATACTTACTTTATAATTAAAAGTGGCTGGGTGGCGCAGTTGGTTTGTCGTCGGCCTTCTGAGCCCAAGTCTGCGGGTTCGATCCCCGAACCGGATTTTCGGGATGCAGAAAATCCTCAGCGGTCATGTCGTATGATTATGTGGCATGTAAAAGATCCCTGGAGTGCCTTATTGGCTCTTGGCATTTCCGGCAAAATTAAATTCCTAGTGCACTTCAGCATCCAAATAGAGTCCCGGTGCTGCCATCTAGTGTGGCAGAAACTAGACGTCCAAATTAACATGGCCAGCTGTATCTCACACATTTTGGTGGTCCTGAAAGAGTGGATACCAATTCTTGAGAACGCACTAGGTCTGCTCATCGGGAACACTGACTCTGCAGCTCATTGGAAATAAACAAAATAAAATAAAAACTTTATAATTAAAAACATTAATAAAATTAATAATTAAAAATATCAATTTGTATAAATTTATTTCACATTAAAAAAATCTTAAACATTTATGGATTAGTCTAAAAATTTAAAAAATAGTAGAATTAGTTTTCTCAAAAATTTTTCTTCGCTTTCTTAATGCTAAAAAATTTTCATTTTCATTTTAATTGTTTTTAAGAAATGACTGCGATAATGTCAAAGATCTCTATGTATTAAATTTCAGTAATAATTTAAAATCAGTTCGGCAGCCTTTAAATTATTGTAACCCCCATAAGTATAATTTTGCTCCACAGTAAGCAGCAGAAATATTGAAACTATTTCCATCTCCGTCTTGAAATAAGATAGAAAACTCATTTCAATGTTCCGTTAATTGCTGAACTACTTCCTCACGCATCTCTCGTGCTATAACTAGAGTATCGTGTTATATACACTGTTTATCTTAAACTATTGCTGGTAAAAGGCCAGCTCCGTCACCAATAATTGTAATGACAGTACGCGGCACCGTGACATCGTTTATGTTTAAAATTTTTTAAGTATAATAATCTAACATAAAAATTAATTTAATTTTTGAAATATAATAGTTTAATTTATTTTTAATTATTTAAGGTTCAAAAATAAAGCTAAATAATTACTTCGTAAATGAGTTTTCAGTCCAATAAAAATACAAAATTATTGTATTGATAAATACTTAAAATATAACTAACTATACCAAATTATTTAAATTATTACGTAAGACAAGCTAATAATAAATAATCTAAACAAAAATATATTTTTTTAATAACCACGTTTTTTGTAGTGAAGAATAATAATTGAAAAATAATAATTTAAAAATAATAATTTAAAAATAATAATTTAAAAAAAAATATTAAAAAAATAATTATAATTTAAAATAAAAAAATTCAAAATAAAAAATGTCTTAAAAAAACCACGTTTTTGTAGTGGAGAATAATAATTAAAAAAATATTTGAAAAACGAAAAACGTGGGGTGCATGAAGCAGTAATGTTATATTAGTCTACTGTTTTATATATATATATATATATATATATATATATATATATATATATATATATATATATATATATATATATAAATATGTATTTATGTATTTTGTATATATGTACTTTTAAGGAAATTAATGAATTGGAGAAAATATCATAAAGTGGTGAGTCCATATGGGTATGTTTAATTTTCACTTTTATCTTAACACAACTAATCCATAGTAGTTCTTGGTATGCTTGCATGGTGTTTATTTGTAATTAGGCAATGGTAAATAAAAGAATTATTAGTTCCCCCTTCTAATAAATTGGCAATAAAGTAATTCGGATCCATGTGTTATTTTTTTCTCAAAATGTCGCTTACCTGGTTCTTCCACTAAGTTTTTCAATTAATAAAGCTAAAATAACTTTTATTTTTTTATTTAATGTTATATGTTGTAATCTTCGGTGGCTTTACGTTATTGAAGAAAGAAAAGCTTGTTGTCTGTAGTTCATACCATGGGAATAAAAAAAAATTATTTGACATCTCTTGGCATGATGCTATAGCTCGCAGCCAATTTATGATAGTTGAAATTTACCACTATTAAGTGATTTTCTCAGGTACATTTCCATTTCGAGGGGACGTGAAACATTTAATTCCAAAATATCTGTATTAAAACTGATTGGTGCGGTTTTAATAATCACTAAATATATGAATATAATATTTTATACATATATTAGTATATTTGGCACTTATTACATATCCCTTATACTTTTGAGTTTATACATATACTGGAAAATTGTTTTGCTGAAATTACGTAAAATCCGCTGTAGAATTCTTATCAAAACCATTTCCATAATACATATTATCGTCAGTGATGAATTTAGTGTCATATGTGAACGGAGATTTTTTACAGTTTTCTTAAACGAATTTCCCATTAATCTTTCCTTCAAGAACATGACTTTTCAGCACATAACTTATTAGTTCAGCCCTAGGGTCAATATTAATAATAATATGCAGATTTTTTACGGTTACCCAAATAAGTATCCTTTCTTTTGCTTTTTAGTTTAGAAATTACTTTTTTTATTTTAATTATTACATATTACTAACATTAATTAAGCATCATTGGCGTTAATGACAATTTCTTATCGTTCTTCTATTCAAATAAATACGTTTACGCCATTACTTTTGCTTCCTAATACATAACTTATGGCTTTTATTTCAATATGCATATATTATCTTAATTAAGCATCATTAGCGTAATTAACCCTCATTGGCTTCGAGTTTTTATGTTTCTCCTAAACGAACTATAGTACCACATTCCCAATAATTTTTTCCTTTGAATACATAAATATTTTTTTTCTATCCCATTACCGTTGATTTTAAATAAGTAATTTTTTAGAAACACGTTTAAAAGAATTAATATAAATAAAATAAGAGCGCGTGGTATCAGAGAAAGTGTAAATTTGGTGACGTAGATCATGCGTGCTGCCAGTTAATGTTCATTGAAATTATCTGACATAGCGACTATACGCGATCGCAACGAACTATAGGCGGCGTTGTTGTATGCGACGAATAGTCACGCAGCGTGTAGCATTGCAACGCTCCTCCTTTAGTGCGGCTTATTAAATTTAAAAAAGAAAAATCTTTGATATTCTTTCTTTTGCAAACGAAAACAAAATGGTATTTCTTCTTTTTAGAGAAGGAACATCCAAAACACATCGGAAAAATATTTGCACATAAACAGAAAAAAAATATGCATATTCTTATAAGAGTTAAAACCTAATGCCAGAGAAATTGTTTAACTAAATTTAATGATATAACATGAAAGGCTTTTTTAAACGTTACATTCCATAGTTTTACGAATCATATTACTTAAAAAATTAAAATGAACAAAAAGTATACGTAAGCCTCATAATTTTATAAAATTTAATTTTGTAAAAAAAGTTTTTTGACAACAATTTTGATCAAAAATTTTAAGTTTCAATAAAAATCCTTATTTAGGAACTAAAAAACGTAAAATAAAGAATGCTTACGAAACCAAAAAAAACAAAACAAAAAAAATTCTTTTCTGACGCCATTTTTTTAGTGCTAAGAAAATTTAGTCTTTAGAATTTGCCAAAAACAAAGCAAGATGCAATTCTATTTTTTCAGGAGCGAAATATTTCACCAAAAAAACGAAAATGTACCAATTCCCATGACATGAAACTTTATCTTGGTAAACGTACGTTTTGGAAATGTTATTTCATTTGGAATCTTATTTATTAGAGTTAATATGGCGACAGATATAGAGATTGTTAAGATAGAGAAGAAAATAGAGATTGTTTTGAATCTATGTTAAACTCTATATCGGCCCATTTCCCACCGAAATCCTGACTCCGAATTAACTACTTTGATTTTAAATAAAGTGTTTCATTTTATGATTTGTCCCAAAAATTTTAAGTTTAGATTAGCGGCAATTAAAAACCGCCAAATCTGTAGCTGCGGTGGCGTTAATACATGAGTACCGAATTTTTATTCCATACTTTTCTAAATTATATTACTTCAAACATTAGAATATGTAAGAAGTATACATAAACACTTAATGTTATACCATGTATGTTTTCAAAAAAAGTATTTTGACAACAATTTTAATTTAAAAATCAGAAATTAAAAAACGTAAAACAAAGAATTCTTAGGATAAAAAAATGATTTTTCAAAATTTCTCATATTGCAATAAAAAACTTTCATATTGTTTCTTTTTTTCTATTCTTATAGTTCCTAATCAGACGTAAAAAATCATTCTGTAGAGAACAACCATCAAATAAGAAAAAAAATTATTTACAAGCTAATTTTTTATTATAAAAATCAAAACACTTACCTTCTTTATAAACCCGCAGAATTCCAAATGAAATGTTCTTCGTTTGAAAACAAAACTAAAAAATACTTACCAAGAAAACTATAAAAATTTATTAATCATCAGCACAAATGACACTATTTCAAGTAATTTGGATGATTCTTTATTTCTGTTTTCGGAATTATATAGATACAGAAAAATATACTGTTCTATAACGAAGAAGAATATTCTATAACTATTACAGTTCCGTACGTTCTGAATTCACATTTATTTATCGGAATGACGAAAGCAATGTTGACTTCACTTTAATTTGTAATGATTAGAAGACAGAAAAAATTATTCTACCGCAAGTGATCATGAAATTGTAAGTAATGTTGTTGGTAATAGAAAGGTAAAAATTATTGAGAAATTGTTCTTCAAATACTTGGCGTGTTCTGGTTAATTTTTTCAAGTTCTTCTACCATTTCCTTGGGGGAAATTTTGCTTTTTATTTGCTGCTACGAAAATGGCGTCCGTCATTGCCAATGGTTATGCTGGAACTAATGCCCGATATTTTCAGGCTCCCGCTAGAGGGCGTACTCGAGCGTTGCGATTGCGACTTAAATAATTAAAATACTTAAAAATGTGCAATAAACTATATTCGCGATCGCAACGAACTATAGGGGGCGTTGTTGTATGAGACGAATACCTGCGATTTCTATATGAACAGTCATTCAGTTACTTTAGGAGGTCTTTAATGTAGCGTGTAGCATTGCAACGTTCCTTCTTTATTGTGGCTCATTAAATTTAAAAAAGAAAAACGTTTGATATTCTTTCTTATGCAAGCGAAAACAAAATAGTATCTCTTTTTTTTTTTTTTTAAGAGAAGGAACATCCAAAGCACATCGGAAAAATATTTGTACATAAACAGAAAAAAAAAAAAATTTATATTCTTATAAGAGTTAAAACCTATTGCCCGAGAAATCGTTTTGCTTAATTTAATGATATAACATGAAAGGCCTATTTAAACTTTCCATAGTTTTAAGAATCATATTACTTCAAAAATTAAAATGAACAAAAAGAGTACATAAGCTTCATAATTTTATAAAATTCAATTTTGTAAAAAAAAGTTTTTTAACAATAATTTTTATAAAAAATTTTTAATTTCCAATAATAATCATTTTTTATAAACTGAAAAACGTAAAATAAAGAATGCTTACGAAAAAAAAAAAAACTCTGTTTTGACGCCATTTTTTAGTGCTGCGAAAATTCGTCTTTGGGATTTGCCAAAAACAAAACAAGATGCAATTTTATTTTTCATGAGCGAATTATTTCACCAAAAAAACGAAAATGTACCAATTCTCATGACATGAAACTTTATTATGGTAAACGTACGTTTTGGAAATGTAATTTCATTTGGAATCTTATTTATTAGAGTTCATATGGCGACGAAAGAAAATAGAGATTTTTTTGAATCTATGTTAAACTCTATGTCGGCCCATTTCCCACCGAAATTTCGATTAACTACTTTGATTTTAAACAAAATGTTTTGAAATTTGAAAGTGTTTTGATTTTAAATAAAGTGTTTTATTTTATGATTTGTCGCAAAAATTTTAGGTGTAGTTTTGCGGCACTTAAAAACCGCCAAATCTGTAGTTGCGGTGGCGTTAATACGTAAGTACCGAAATTTTATTCCATACTTTTCTGAATCATGTTACTTCAAACATTAGAATATGCAAAACGTATACATAAATAGCATTTATACCATTTAATTTTTCAAAACAATTATTTTAACTACAATTTTTATCAAAAACTTATAAAGTAAAAAACATAAAATAAAGAATTCTTAGGATAAAAAAAACAATTTTAAAAATCCCTCATATTGAAATAAAAAACTTACATATTTTTTCTTTTTTTTTCTTCTTATTGTTCTTAATCAGACGTAAAAAACCATTCTGTAGAGAACTCTCATCAAATAAGAAGAAAAAAATTATTTACAAGAAATTTTTTTTTATAAAAATCATAACACTTACCTGATATATATAAATCTGGAGAATTCCAAAATGAAATGTTCTTCGTATCAAAATTTTTATTTCAAATAATATATACATAGATTATCTCTTCATTACTTTTAGAGAACATACCACACAGCAAAATTTTATAATTGTAAGATCTCGATATGAATTTTAATATGCAGCTTTAAAACAGAATAGCTGAATTCTAGTTGAAATTATTCTTTCAAAACTAAAAAATTACTTATCAAGAAAACGATAAAAATGTATTAATAATCAGCACAAATGATACTATTTTAAGTAATACGGATGATACTTTATTGTTGTTTTCTGAATTATGTAGATACAGAAATATATACTATTCTATAAAGAAGAAGAATATTCTATAACTATTATAGTTCTGTACGTTCACATTTATTCAATGGAATGAAGAAAGCAATGTTGATTTCACTTTAATTTGTAATGAATTAAAGACAGAAGAAATGTATTTTACCGTAATACACACATCTGAACAGTATGCAATACCGAAGTCGGAAGTTATCAGTTGCAAGTTTGTTGATCATAGAAGTTAAAAATTGAGGAAATTTTCTTCAAATGTTTGGCGTGTTCTGTTTCTGAAAGATTTATCAATATTCTGGAGAGTTTTTTCAAGTTCTTCGGCCTTTTCCTTAGGGAAACTTTGCTTCGTATTTACTGCTAAGAAAATGGCGTCTAATTCTGCCAATGATTTTGACGGAACTAAATAAATTAATGTCTGATATTTTCAGGCTCCCGCTCGATGGTGTACTCGACCGTTGCGATCGCGAATTTTGATCAAACAGAACTATTAGCAAGTAGCAATTATTACTGATGTTATCTTTAAAATGTGGGAAAAATTGAATCGTTAAATTTAAAACAATGGCTAATGTTTAACCAATCAGAAAATTCTATTTTGTTTTTCGCTCATCCCGCTCAAACGGTATGTCTCAGAATGTTCTAATGTCACACTAACCTTCTTCGCACTTTGAACTATCTGTATTCAAAGTTTCATAGGTTTCGGTCGGATGGTTTAGGAGTCTATAAAGGACACACACATCCACAGACATTCATTATATATATATAGATTAAGGGTCACCTTACTTTTATTCATTTAAATGTAATAGCAAGCAAATTTTCCCATTATTAATATCTCAATTGGAAGTTTGAGCTACACATAATTTGATTTCGTTAATAAAACTGCCAGTCACTATAGGCTTCAATTGTTTGTTTTTAGCAATTTTCAAAGCGATTCAAAATAACTTCTTTCCGTAAAGGAGTGGGAGTTGCAGTAGTGGGTGTGGTGCAAAGGGTGAAGGATGCCCTCGGTTGAAGGGGACTCAACCGTGACAGCCAAATCAACTTAAAATCTCATCGGCTGGCGACGATATTCACTTCATTGTTGGACGGAGGAAGCTGCCTCTTTTGAGAATAAAAGTGGTTTAAGTCGTCAGCTAACGTTTCGCATAAAAATTCTTGAAATTGAGGGAAGACGATATACTTAGAGGTTTAATTTCTTAGTTGTGTGATTTGGCTGCAATTTCAATAACGTATGCATAAATAGTTTTAAAAATATTAGTAAGAACTTTAAAATTAAAAGGTTTTAAGAGGCAATGTTTGGTCCTATTATTTCTCTGCATAATATTTTTTCATTCTGAATTCAAACAAGCAAGTTTCAACCAGATGTCGAATTGCTTTATGAAGGTTATAGCATTCTGTTCCAAATTAAATTTTTAGATGAATAATAAGAAGTCTTAAGGTATAACTATTATGACTAATAGAAAAATAAAAAAACCGCAATTTTGTTTTACATAATAAGAACTGGTCAAGAAATGTTTTGTTAACCATCAGACAGTTAGGGCGTCGTTCATATTGCTGGTAGCGATTATTATTCCCGACCGACTCAACAGTTTTCTTGTAAACGCTGAAAAAGTACAACAAATTAACCAAAAAAATCAACAATAAATGTAATTATTTTTCGCAAGAAGAAATTTCGCATTTTGTATTACAGAAACTTTATTTCGACGTAAACTTTAAACAGAGAGCCTATTACACTAGATTTGTCTTACAAGTAAAATCAGAGATTCTACTGTCAAGTGACTGTAGGAAGAAACAAGTTTGGACACGTGGGGGTAGAAGAAGATGGAATCAGCTAACGCGTGCATGGTCACTTAGATATACGTCCATCTGAAGAATAAGCAGGCTTTTCTTTCTTAAAGAAAAAATTCGTTTTCATCTTTACTGAAGATAGCCACGGAGCATAGTCCATGGAGTAAAGAATTCCCTACTAGCCTTGAGCAAAACTTGGAAAGTCCAGATATAGAAACTTTTCCCGTGATAAAAAAAAGCTATAGGTGAAGATTATATATTGGAAATAGATGTCTACAAGTGATTCGAATATTTTTTTTTTGTAGCAAAAGATAATGTGTGACCACCAACGATGAAAATGAGAGGCGGGTCACTTAGCTATTGAATTTAGATGGTAATTTAAGTGTTTTTTTTTTTAATGAAGAAGACGTTAATCATTCAAGTTTACAGCTTATTAATGAATAATTTACGGACAAGAAAGGTGAAGTCTTCCCTTTCCTTGTGATCACTTATTTTTGGCCAATAGCTCTCCAACCATTCGTGTGTACAATTCCTGACGTTGATAAATGCTTTTAATCGATTTAATGACATTGCCTTTTTAACTAACTCTGCAATGTCCGGCAGTAGACACGGTTCCGAGTGGAACACCGAAGTCAAGCGTCATTGCCTGCGGTCAATAAGCGAGTGTTTGACTAATATGATCAGATTGCATCGGGACTGAGGGTGCACGGTATTGGTCCTTGTTAAACTGTTCTACCTTAGAATATCTGATTTCGTGTGCAGGTCGTTGGGCTACCGTCGGGCTGCCGACTATTTTAATACAAAGTTTGACGTAAAATACTCTCAGTGGGAGACGGATCATGGGTTCGAGTCCCCTTTTGGCAGGGCTAACCGTGAGTGGTTTTCCTCATCATGTAACGCAAATGCGGGTTAGCTTCATCAAAAAGTCCTCCACGAAAGGAAATTTCCAGCAATACTTGATCCAGGAAATCCCTTGTATTCAGGAAAGCGTTTAAAATTACAAAGCTACGGAGTTGAGCAGTGGCAGTCGTAAACTCAAGATTTCGACGGCTGTTTAACGACGGCAGTAAGCTTTTCTGCCACGGAAAAGTAAGTGTTTCTGGCATCAATAATAGTTAAGTGATATCTTACAGCTCCACGAAACAGATAAGTGCATATTTTTAAATCCGTGACTAAGGATAAAAATGCTCTCATATCACTGTGCCTCGCACTACCATCAGGCACGATAGACAGATTCACTTATTGAAGCTTGCTGTAAGGGAAAAAAAAAACATTTCATTTTTCTTCATTGGCTTCTATTTTATTACATCGCCAAAGTTTAAACTACATTCCAAAAAAAAGAAAAGAAAATGGCGTGGTTATTGGCAGTTTATATAATGTGGTAAAGGAAGGAAATAGTTTGTTCATTGACATCTTCATCGCCAGTTGAGTCCCAGTGGTTTCCGTTAAAATTAATGGTACTTTTAGTGCCGTAATGATGATTTTCTTCTTGAAAATCTCTTCCCTCCTTCCAAATTGAGTGATAAAAGTTTTTAACTTGAATTTAATCTGTTTCTGATGGTTTTATAGTTCTAAAACAGGAATGCGAGAGAGTAATAACTATTTTTTTTCTTCGACAGAAATCATTCGCTTTGCTACGTGTTTTCGAAGTTTTTGAGATATTTTGATTAAAATGAAGAATGGAAGAAAGTTGAATTAGAACTCCTTGTTCGGGAATTTATTTTTAATTTAAATACACCTATTTATTCAAAAACTGGTATTTTTGAAAGCGTGCTGAATTTCTTTGAAAATATGATTTATAAAGTTAAGGCATTTTATATTATTTTAAAGTATTTTTCCATTCAGTATAAATAAGTGTGAAACTAGATTTTTATGATATTTTCTGCAGAAAAAAGTTTTCATATTTTTCGTGAGAGGAGCTTTTGGGTTTGTCCAATTTTGTGTGAGGATAATAGATTCAAAAACTGGAAAGCATTTATATTGAAAATTCAACTACCAATTCAATGTCGTGCAATTATTTTCTACGTATGGCTAACAAGTAATTACGAATTCTGTTGTGATGATTTATTCAGAAAATGGTTTATTATTGTTTATGTAAATACATGAGAAACCTATCTTTGGAAGAAAAAAAGTTATTATTTCTGGTAAAAAATATTATTTTGATTTTGCCATTTTTATGCTGTAAATTTTGTCAAAAATATTTAAAAAATAAATAATAATTTTTTAACGTTTATTGATAGGTGCAGATTGTATTATATAAGCAAGTGGCAGCTTACTACATCATCAGTTTTCAGATTTTTGATAAATTTAAAAAAAAAACGCCGTTCTTTTGTTTTTAAATAAAAATAAATAAAATCGAAATTGAAAATTCTAATTATTTTATTTAAAATTATTTATATTAGTTCGCTTCCATAAATGTAATCAGTATTCTAACGCTTACCCAGAATTACTATATTATTATTATACTATTATTATCATTAACATGTGTTATATTGAGAAGTAGAATTGACGAAGAGCTCAAATCTTAAAAAAATATTATTAAAATTTTTTAAAAAATAAATAATTCTTTTATTTTTCTTGATTCTTACTTTCACATACGAATTACATAGGTGACAGAAATAGCATCTTATTTTATCAAACCATTTCTTGAAAATTTAAAAATCTATTTTTTTTTTTACTGGGAAACAAAAGAAAAATAGTTTAAAACAAGACCTCATTCAAGCGCCCATGTTTTGTTGAGGGATAAAATAAACAACACACTCTATTTTAAATATTTGCAGCGATGTATTGCAAATTATAAAAGCACTTTTTAATGTTTCTTGATTTTTACTTTCATTTATAAAAACATTGTTTTTAGTAACAGAGTTTTACTTCATAGCAAACTATTTTCAATCACAATTAAAAAAAATTCGTTTTGGTTGAAACAAAAGGAATAGAAAAAAAAATGTTCCAAATAGGTTTTAGGTTATATTAATGGGCAAAATAAACAAAGTGTTCCAATCTAAACAAACATTTATTTTTTAGATTCTTAGCAATCGCATACAAATTATATCCTCTTTAGAAGTAACATCTTATTTCAGTAAACTATTTTCGATAATATAGTAATAGATAGGTAAGTTTACGAAACACCCATACCAAACAAAAAAAAAAAATTATAAAAATACCTTCAGTAATGAAAAAACTTATTTTAATTTTTTTCTTGAATGTTACTTTCACATATAAATTACATCTTTTCTGTAAGTAACATCTTACATTAACAAACAATTTTCACTAAATATAAAATAAATTTTTTTTTTACTTAAAGTAAAGAAAAAATACTGATTCAAAAAATAGCTCAATCAAAATTTTGTGTTATAGTGATTGGTAAGTTAATGAAATTTTCAAATATATTTTAATTTAATTTTTTAAGCTTATTTTAATTTTTCTTGAATGCTACTTTTACATACAGATTGCGTAATTAACATCTTACTTCATAGAACTATTTTCAATAAATATGAAAATTATTATTTGTTTCTTTTTGACCCTGAACCAAAAGAAAAAAAAATCCAAAATACACTTCCATCAAAACTTTATGTTATATTGATGGGTAAAATAAACAAAATGTTCCGAATTCAGCAAAAAAGCTTTTTCCGCTGAGCGGATAGAGAAGAGAAAAAGAAAAAAACCTCTTTGATAAATTGCAAGGGGTTGTAAAATCTGAGCGGTCGTCCTCTTAAATTGAGTTTCTTCTGCTCTAATATGAAAGATGGAAACCAATTCTAAGCACTAGAGATGTTTTGAAAAGATACTTTGTATTTGAATATGTTTGGTTCTTTTAATTTATTTGTGTTTGATATTTGATAAGAATATACCGGTACGTATTTCTTTTGGCAAGCAAATAAGAAAATTGCTCATGCAGCCAGTTGTCTCAGAATTTGATTACATAAGGCATATTTGTTTGAAAAGGTTTTTGTGGAATATTTTAATATAAATAAAAATTGGCTTGCGTTTTAGTTTGATTTCATGACACCAATAATGCTTTGGGAAACGTGTATGGCGCTCTTTTGAAATAGCACTAACAAGACATCAAAATGTCATTTGCCAATAGGTTTTTTTTTTTCGTATATAAAACGTAAAATTTATCTTGCATCTTTAAAAATTGTTAATTTATTAAGAATTGAAATTTTTACTTGAATTACGGCACCAAATTCTAGTAATCAATTTCACTATTTTCTGATTGGTTTAAATTTTTTTCAGTGATTGGAAAAAGTAATTTTATCGTTATACAAAACTAAACTCTAAAGCTTAAATTTAAAAATTTGAATAAAATACTATTTTTAGCAACATTTTCAAAGCTGCATTTGACAAGTATTTCTTAAAATAACAGTTTATTTGATTTGGGAAATTGTAAAAAAAATAAAATTTTAAGTTTCTTAAACAGGATTCTAACTACTGAATAGTGGATTTAGTATAATTTCTGAAATTCTTTGCGTATTTTTTTCCTGAACCCATATTTTAGTAAATTTTTATAATTGCAATTTAAGCGAAATAGTATTCATTAATATTATTGCCCTTATAAATTATATTATAATAAATTACTATTACATAGTATAACAATTTCAATATACACTATTTCATAACTGAAAAAACTTACCGTATAAAAAATTAGCTAAAATTGGAACTTAAAGTACCTATTTTATAAGTACTGTAGTTGCTACACTCTCTGTCGTACATAATGTCATGAACATTGGAAGTTGTTGAGAAAAAATTTTATCATCCATATACAGTGTGCAAAATAAAAAAAAGACATCACATTAAATAACTTTTGTTCTAATGATTGGATTTTCACAAACTACGTGCTAATCATAATGGTTCAAAAAGATGTCACCAAATATGCTAATTCATTAGCACTTAGTTTTAATTAAGTTAAAGAGTCAGACTCAAGAGTCAAGACTTTTTTTTTACTTCAAATATGGTTATTTTAGTCAAGAGGGGGGACTGAAGTTTGAGTTCTTTAATGTAAATGTAATTGTGGGGATAGTAGTTAGCGAATGTCAACCTTCATCTATAAAAAGGTACTCCACCATAGAGCCGAGTTAGCATGTCTTATATACTAGTCTAAATAGGAATTGTAATTTTGCAGTGGTAGACATACTACAGTCCTTCGACACCAGAATTACAGCCATGAAAGAATTTAATGAACAGATACCACTGGTGGTTTCATTGCCGTTTTGTGGAAAGCCGGGAGAACTGTATTAAGATCACCGTACTTTTGAGAGCTGATTGTGAGAGCTGTATTAAGTTCACGGTCGTGGTCGCTCCTGTGTTGCCTTTAACAGTCAAGTGTATGCGCTGTACGTTGTGTGTGATCGATACTGGGTAGCAACAGCACGAGGAGGTGGATAATGTGGCAGTCACAAGTAGCAAGTCAATTGTTCAATGTAGGTAGGCGTATTCACATCTCCTCCGAAGGTCACCAATGTTGGGATAGTAGTTAACAACAATGTCAACCTTCATCTATGAAAAGGCACTCTACCATAGAGTCGAGTTAACATGCCTTATATACTTTTGAATAGGAATTGTATTTTTGTAGTGGTAGACACACTACAGTAATTTTTTGCGTATTTCGCCATAACTCGGGAGTTTTTTAAGCGAATCGAAAAATAAAGTTTGATAATTCCAAAGATGCAAAAATTGATTTTCAATACTTTTTTCGTTATTATTCATTATTTTAATTATTCGAAGCAGAACAAATTTTGAATTGTAAGGTAAAGGAATTTTTTCATAATTTTAACCCTCTGAGCAATAGTCTCGGCTTTTCCAAACTTTAAGATGCAGGCTTTTCTGCTTCACTCTAACCGATGGAGAAGTATTTTTAATAGAAGTTTAAAGCTAGGCAAATTAACGCGACTTGCTTCTGTTGCTGCGATACAATAAACATAATTCTTTCCAAATTTTTGAAAAAAACTAATAGAATTATTTTTTAAATAAATAAATTTGCAAGATTTTTTGGCCCTTTAAAGATCTCTGTAAACTTATCTCTGTAAATAATTGAGAGATTTGATTAAGAAATAAAAATATACGAACATTTCATGAATTCGCAGTTTTGAGTCTATTAATTGTACAAATATCTAATTTATTTTGAACGATGGCTTACTATAAAAACAAAATCACTTGACAAAAAAACCTATAATAAAGTGCTTTTAAAATTGAAGATAAAAGAAATGACAGGCAATGAGACGTAAAATAAACCTGTTAAAGAGCTGATAAGAGTCGAAAAATTAACCTCAAATTAAATGTAATAATGTAAAATACATAAATAAACAAACAAACAAAGAACGAACATTCTTCAACGTAAAGGAATATATAAGCCATTTTCGCTACTAAATAATGTCCGCTAAATTTAAGATTCTAACATTCTAGACTAACATAGATTTGTAAACAACTATTTTTAGTGATTCTATCAAATATCTTATCAATTAAAGGATTGTTTGTTTCATAAAAAAAACATTTTGTTTGTATATATAAAAATAGGTGAAAGAATATGTGGATAACAAATAGATATATCAAATACCTATGTCGATATTAAAAGTTTGTTATCAAATAAATAATTTTCGCAATCAATATAAATTGGTTAATTAATTAGTTAATAATAAATTTAAATCAAAATTAATAATACAATTTAAATTAGTTAAATAATTTATTAATCAAGTTTAAAGCAGAAACAATTTTTTATTGTTGGCAGATATTGTTTAGTGATATTTATTAAATAAAATAAACAAAATCCACAAATATAAATTTGCATTAATTGTAAAAGTACGTGTGAAAAAATATTTGGATTGATGATGAAAAGATATGTATGTAGATATTTATTTTAATATCAATTAGATATTATAATTCTATTTGTAAATTGAAATTCCGATAAAATATAAGTAATAATTAATGTAAAATTAGTTAAATAATTTATGTCTTTCTGAATTATTATTGGCTGATAATGCTTATGATATTAAATACAATTAACAAAACACACAAATCCGTATTTCTCATAGATTGTACTGGAAGGTGCTGAAGAGGCGAACAATAGAAGCTTAGTACGGTATGACTACAAAACCTGATTCAGCGTAATTAATTATATTTGTATGAGCTTAAAGCTAGTAGCATCAGGTGGAATTGTCAGGCGACGCAACAAAGCCTCCATTGTATATTATTTGTTCAGTCTTAAATGATAGCCCGTTTATAGACAATTGTGAAATTATTATATATTATCTATAGGCATTAGGCAACAGCTAAGAAGAATAACAATTTTAGATAACTCGTTTATGTCAGATGCGAATATAAATAAAAATACATTGTTATCCTTCTGCTGATAGGAAACGTATTTAATTTAAAAAAAATTGTTTAGCTACTGATATTAGAAGCTTGTTTAGTTCTTTTTCCGACAATCAGTGTGTGTGTAATCATCGGTGATACGTCTTATGGCGACTTTTCTGAAAAACATAATTGCATTATTAATCATTATTATTATTAGTTTACTAAATAAGTTTTAAAACATAAACCTGCTCTCTTAGAAGGAAAAAAAACAATGTGATAGGCAAAAATATTAAAATTAGAATAGTTTATTTGTGCGTATTACGATGTTTTACTATGTGCCCAACTAAAGAACTCCCTCGTCAGTCGCCTGTCGATGACTATGGTTACAATGTTTAACAATAAGGCTGGGGGTAAACATTTAAGACAGGTTTTGACTGGGGTCAATGACAGAAGTATTAAAAGCTCCACTCATTAAAATGTGCGTTTTGTTCACATAGCAGAATGTAGCTCAGTACTCTGTAGGAGAAGAAGTTTTTTGATAAACAGAACGCACTTGATTTTAACAGTAGTTATTGTGCTTAAAGTACGCTAAGTAAAGCAATGCTAGAGGTACCGACAGTTTTAAAAACAATTACCGTCCCTACGTTATTTTAATTCTGCTTATAGCATGGAAAATATGTAAGAAAATCAGAAAATGGTGATTGAAAAATACTTTTCCAACATTCCTCGTTATCTTAATAGTACTTATCGCGTGAAAAAAAAACAAAGATATAAGAAAATGATAAAAATTCTTATTTGTAATTTTATTCATATTCAATTTAATAGCAAATTTTACAGTTTCTACGTTATTTTAATTATACTTGATGCATAAAAAAATACATAAAAATGAAAGAAAATGATAAAATAGTGACTGGATGGGAAAACAGTTATAGTATTTCTGCGTTGTTTTGATTGTAGTTGTTACAGGAAAAAATTAATCTATTGTATGAAAATGGTAAAGATTTACTATCTGAAAAAAAAATTGTTTCTACGTTATTTTAATTGCTCTTATAACGAGAAAAAAACGTAATTATAAAAATTAAAAAATAGTGACTGTTATAAAAAATTGATTGTCAAGAAGTTATTTTATTTGTAATTATCATTATGATTTCTTATATTCACCGATATAAAAATAATCATAAAGAGACAAAACTTTGAAAATAGTTGGGTCGATTTCTTTCTAAAATCTTGATATATGTTAAATAATATTCAGTAGCAAAACTACGAACTTTCGAATAGTTCACACAAAATGTTTGCAATTCCGTGTCAAAATCTTAAATAAAAAAGTTCATTGGCTCATTTAGATACCAGCCAGGTTAAAAATTCTGGCCCAGATAAAATTTTAAGAGTTTTGAGCGTCATTAACCATCTTTTAACCACAACTTGCGATTTACTACACCGGTTTTTTTCAAAGTTTATAAAATACACACATCATATTTTTGAAATAATTATTCTTTTAATAAAGTGACATTAAATTTGTAATGAGGTAGCCTCAGACCGTTGTCTTAGTCCATTGACTGGATAATTTCTGAATATAAAATTTAGATGACTCTAAATTATAATCGACACGGTTTTACTAAAATATCTATAAATTCCGTTTTGATTAAATGGAGTTTTAACTTTAAGTTCTTTCCTCATCAAATGTTCCTGTTGTTTTGAATTATATGATATTTTTTAAGCAGCTCTGAAATACAAAAATCCCTGAAGCATAAATTAACAACGTGGGCGTTGGAGCATTAATTGTAATTTATAACACTAAGGGGCAATTTTTTTTCTTTTTATCCGTTGTATAAGAATTTTTAGCAGATCTTAGACACTTTGCTGATTTCAAATCTGCAATCAGTTTCTTTCTCAAAGCTGCAAATTGTTTCAAAAGGACATTTTTAATCTATTTTTTGTCGAAATGAACAAGTTTAAAAACTTAACATTTAACAGGGGGTCGTGTAAATGTTGGAACAAACTTCTAGGAGTTTTGAGGTACATCATCAGTATTATAATTGCATACGAACCCATGTTCAAAAATACTGTCATACGTCACTAGGGGTACTTTCTTATTATGAAATGTTTTCTCGTGTGCTTCTGCATTTGCCTTAATAAAGAAGCACTTTTAGCCGCGTTCGAAGAATTTTTCGGACTTGTGCTCTTAAGCAATTTTAATCCTGATGATGTACTTTAACTCCCCTAGAAGATGTTTGCAAGATTTACACAACCTAATGTTATATATAACGTTTTTAATCTTATACATTTCGACAAAAATATACTGAAAATGTCATTTAAAAGATATATGTATAGTTTTAGGATCTAAATAATTTCAGATTTGAAATCCCCACACTCAAATTAGGAAAGATCAAGTATTTGTATAAATGCAACTATAAATTTGTTCGCCGTTATAATAATTGATTAAATTATTAAATTACATTTTATTAAGTTCAAGAAAATCAGTGTTAAAATTCATTAGAATTTTCTTGCTGAAAGCAAACATTCTTGTTGCTGAAAGCAAACTTTAATTGTCAATGTGCATGAAAAAATAAATACTTTTTGCTGGCAGTAAATATTAATTTTCAACTTTCATGATAGAATAATATGTCTTTGCTGACAGTAATCCTTAATTGACATTCTTAAAAAAATTAATTTGTTTTGTTGAGGGATGATAATTTGCGTAAAAAAGTTAAATATTTTTTGATAGTAATATTCAATTCGCAACTTTCTTTAAAAAAATGAGATTTGTTTTCTGGCAGTTTGTATCTTGCATTAAAGATAATGTATGTTTTTTCTGACAAGTAACCTTAATTAACACAAATCTTAATCTGTATCTCTTAAGAGATAAGAACATATCTAGTGAGAGTAAAGTATAATTTGATACTTATCTAAAATAATGAAATATGCTTTGCTTTTGCTGACAACAAACCCTTTAATTGTCAATTCACTTGAAAGAATAAAATGTTAATTTTTGTGACACCAAAAATGTTTTTTTATCTGTAGAAGGTTCTTTATTTTCAAAAACATCAACATTTTTATCCACTTAGCTCATAAAAAATATTAAAGCTTAGAAATCTAAAATTAAATTAAAATGGTCGTAAAAAATCATACATAACAAGATTTCTCCATTATTTCGCAGTTTAAAAAACCACTATTTCGGAACGATGCGTTCCGTATTTCTCAGAGATTTAATCTTAGTTCGAATTGTATCACATGGCGTGCATCTACGACGATAAAACTTTTATTGCCCTCCCAGACTCAGCTCTTGGTACAAATTAGATAACAGTCACTGGAGTCCTGCATAGAGAATGCCGAAAAAATTGAGTCCGGCAGCGTCCGGGGATGCGAAAACCCACCGGATTCTTTCCTCTTCCGGATTATTGAGTCAACTCTTGGGTTTCCCTTTAATCATTTCAAGCAATTTCAGACGAGAAAACTTCATTGTTGCTTTCACATTACCGCGTGACTTATTCTTTAGGTGATAATTTCGGTTGTATAGAAAGTTTTCTTTGTTACAACAACGGAAAATAATAATTTCATGAACTAATAATAGTGCTTCACTTTTTACTCTGACATTGTAAAATCAGTTTCTATTGAATCCCTCACAAACTTTTTTAATTTACACAAATTCTTTTTAAGTGTATAAACCCAATACGGATTTAAAATACGTTTGGAATACGTTAAAGAAAAAGTTTGGGAAATTTCATTTTATATTTACTTATACGAGTCCCCAAGTCATTCCTTCGTTTTTCCAAAGTGAATTTTTTTTAATGCTTTTACCACTTTTTAATTTAATTTGGGTGAAGTAATTCTGTTTGAGTTTGGTGCAGGAAAATTGATTCAAACGAAATTTTTTTTTGAAAACAATAAATACAAGCAAATTTTTTTAAAGTTTAATTTTAATTATAAATAAATTTTGCAAATGCCACCGGGATCTTTTCTGCTATTTCAAAAGTCAATGCCTTTAAAGGTTTCTGATAAGACTTTTTATGCTAAAAATGTTTGAAGTTATTAAAGTCTGACTTTTTCATAATTTTTAATGTCTCTTTATGCTGCTAAGTTTACACAAAATTTAAAATCAATGAAGAGGTTTTTATCTTTTGTTTTCAAGAATTAAACTTTCCATACCAAATACATAAATATAATAATTTATAAAATATTTCCAATATGTGCCTTCAACGGGAAATGTTTGCAATAATAAAGAGACAGAATTTTAACGTAAAACTTTAAATTCTTTTTTTCCATGCTATTTTTTTCGCCTAATGCTACAAGTATAGTTACTGCCTCCAATAAAATAAGATATTATTTTGAACATAAACAAATTAAGGCATGCAAAAAATGTAATTAAAATATTTAATATTGTATCTAAGTACCACCCACCTTAACCGAAAGTGTCTATAATTGGTTTTGAAATGCTACACAATGGTGCAGAAATCAATTTCCGTGAAAAAAGAAAAAAAAAACTAAAATACATTCTAATTTATCGTATGAATGATAACACTAGGAAACATTTTATTTTCTGTTGCAAAAGATTTTTTGAAGGATTATGAATATTTTTATGTCTCTGATTTTAAATTGGCAATCGATTTCTGACATTTTTAGTCCATTTTTTTATGCCGACCGCCCTATGTAGGGGTCAGGGAACTGGCCTTGCATCAGACAGGTTCTAGGTTTGAATCCCAGGCAAGGCATGGATGTTCTTTCCTTCTCTGTACTATCTGTCCTCACTGGGAAGCAACGTTGTCCCACCTAATATGGTTCCCCTGAAAAAGTGGCCAACAAATCTGCCCTTCAGATACCTGCATGACGAAAGGTCATTCTCCAGGTGAGCATTGGAAAAAAAGTAATTTTTTATTGAAATGTACACGTTTAAAAACCGTTATATTTAACGGGGGGTGGCATAAATGTTGCAAAAAACGTCTGGGGGAATGATAGCACATCATCAGGATTAAAACTGAATAAGAACCCAAGATCGGAAAAGTCGTTATACGCCGCTGGGCGTGCTTTCCTATTATGAACTGTTTCTTTGTGCATCTGAATAGGTCATAATAAAGAAACGTCTCTAACCACATACCACGAAATTTCCGAGCATGGGTTCTTATACAATTTTAATTCTTATAATGTTATCCAAACTCCCCACGAAGATTATTGCAACATTTTGATAAAAAATATTTTAAAGATTTCAAGTTAAAAAAAACTGTAGCTTTAAGGGCAAAACTAGTTTTATACTTGAAATCCCTACACCCGAATTAGGCAAGGCCAAGTATTTGTGTAAATGGAACAAACATTTTGTTCCTCAGTGTAATTTTACAGCTGAGTAAAAATATAATAGTTTATTTATTTTATGATTTCTAGTAATATTCTCTGAAAATAGCTGAAACTTTGAATGGAGTAAAACACTTTCAAAAAGAATTTCAGATTCGTGTTACATCTTTCTAAGCTAATGCATAATGTAAGTTTCCCTCGGTTTATACATACTGTAAGCATTTATGAAAAATTTGAGTGTATAGCCTTATTAAATATGCTATCTTAATATGACTTTATAAAATGGTCTACAGTATATTATATTAATAAAAATGTAGTTTGTGGCACATATCTGTATTTTCAAATAAAATAAAAACTTCTTAAAACTTCTTAGTAGATCTTAAGATAAAAAAGCCTTTAATGTCGATTGAACTAGGTTACATATTTTTGATGCATACCATCAAAAAATTTTTTTTAATCAGCAGAGAGCTTGTGAGTTTCGCTTAAGCAAATTCATTTCTTTTAGCCACTTTTAGAATTTTTCACATATGATATTCCAAATTTTTGAACATCGAAACAAATTTGAAAATGAAATATAAAATTTAAATTACATAATGATTTATTGCTGCTAAAGGTTTCAGAATTTCTTATTTACAAGTTTGAAAATTGGGAGCGATTAACGAATATTCTGAATTTTTGCTGCTTTAATCTTTTCCACTGTACATCGCTTTAATTGAAACTACAGAAGCATAATTACTATTTAAAAGAAAAAAAATCTAGAATACCCCGCCCCTTGCTCCCTCCTCTCGCAAACACTTGAGTTGGCTTTTCCTTAATCATTGCTTCTTTTTCTTAAAAGTCAATATTTTTTTAAAGAAATTAATTTTGTTTTTTAAATACATAATTATAATAACATTGTGTGAGATCGTTTTCTTAATAGTGATCAAAACAAAATGAATGATTATATGGATTAAAAAATAATCAACTGTATACTTACAAAAATATTTCAAATTAGAAATTCGGATATTTTGACAATAAAAGAAAAGAAAAGGAGAAATGGTTTTACTTGTTAATCATCCTAAACAAAAACCTTATAAAATTATTGCAATTCAAATTGAAACGGCTTTTACCTGGCCTGAGTCTTATATAATTTTAAAAATTTTGACGTAACTGTTAAGATCTATGTTTGGCAACGTCTAATCACTTTCCATTACTATTGATTATACTCTTATATATTACTCTTAATTATATATTCATTTTCTTTTTGTTACTGTAAAAATAAAGTCAAGAGCAAGCTTTTGAATTAAATATTTTCTACAACAATTATCAATATTTAAAGCTGAAAAATTGAGAAAAACTTTAAAATTGCAATATTATTTGAGCAAATTGAAATTTTGAAAAATACTCGCGTTCAGTTCATAAATGAAAATGACTATCCAGCGTGTGCAATTTCAGTTTTATAGTTGTATTTCTGCAGGCTGTAGATTGAGCCGTCTATTATTTTTTTTACTTAAAATTTTAACAGATTATGATTCGCAAACTAGTAATAAATTTTTTTTTCTACTTCGTCGTAATCCCAGTACATTTCTTTACTCATCTTCGAAATTTTAAGTTTTTTGAGTCTTATAATTTTTGCTCAGCAAAACCAAAATTTAACTAAGAGAAAAAAAAATAATAACCATAATAATCAATAAATAAATAAATAAATGAAAAGGAAAAAGAGAAAAAAAAAAAAGTTTAAAATTTTTGAAAAAATTAGATTTTCGAAAAAAATTTCGTGCAATGTTAGTGAAAAAATGGCTTTTTTAGCTCGTCAAATTTCAACACTGTACTTGCATTTCGACGACCTGAAGAGCGGTCATCCTGGTTACATAAGTTCAATAATTAATACTTGTTGTTATTTTGTACTGAATGTTATTTTTTTTCCATCGTATTGTTGTACACTTATTTACACACATACTTAGTGATTGATTTCAAGTTTCTAAGACTTATAGATTGTGCGAAGCAAAACAAAATTTAACATAAAGTTGAACACCCAAAACAATGGTGGCAGCGCGCCTATGATTTTTTAATAATTAATAATATTTAATTAAATAACTGAATTGTATTAATTCACGCATTTTATTTCTATAATAAAGACTATAATTTCGGTATAGTGCTTCATAGTCTAATTTACTTCACTTCCGTACAGCAAAATATTGTCAAAATCGTGGGTATACTTTCATATAAAAGTATCATTTTTATAATTTCACACAAAATTCAAAATTATCTTTATTATAAAAAGTTAAAATAAAAAAATAAATTTTAAGTTACTAAGCAAAAACAAAATATTTTTCACCTGACTGCATATCAAGACTCGCATTTTACTTTCGAAAATAGGCATAAAATGTTGAATGAGACACTTAAAAATCTTTGAGTTGAGTTTAAAGAGTCTAAAATCCACCTGAAATGTTTAAAATTATTCTATTTTTATTCCTAAGGGTGGCGTACCTTTACGAAGAAACATATTCAACCTCTTCTTGCTCTTAAGTTGATAAAGTTAGGAGTAGGTGGAATACTGTCTCGAGAGGAAACTAAGAATTTCAAAGAAGGCCTCAGCATGCAGGTGATAAAATTTTTATTACCCCAAGAAAGAACAGTGGTTCCCTTTCCGAAATGAAATAACGACATGAAACCCGTACTAAAACAAAAGAAAAAAAACAACAATGAAAAGGCAAAAGTCCATCGTATATATCTACCAGAACTTAATCTTTTAAAAGCGGAAAAACCTCTACAAGCCCCAAAGAAAAGAAGACATAACACAACATGCAAGTGGATGGATGCCAGCACAGTGATGGATAACACGGGAATACTGATGATAGTAGAACTTTCTCAAATCAATCTTTTCGGGCCAACTTCGGGTAATGACTTCCCCTATTACCCCGTATTGGGTACCAGTGTACCAAAGTAAGCACTTGGGCACGTTTTATTCGTTTTTCACACTCGATTTCAGCAATTCTTCAGGGAGAACGCTGTGTTTGCCTTCTCTCTGGCGTCTTCTGTCATGCTAGTCGAGTTGAGTTGTGTGGTGGAAAAAAGAAACGGCAGACGATTATTTCGATTTCATTTGCTCAGTGAAGGCTGAAATTCGAACGACCCGCATTGCTTTGTGTTTTCTAGTTTTTGTGTATTTGTTTTGGTTACAGTTTCCTTTTGAGGTCCGGAATTATATTCAGTAATATTTGCGCTTATTTTTTTCCCTTCCATCTAACTAAATCAAATCTGGGAAATTTATGTTACAAGTTAGCTCAACTAATTTATTTGTTGGCACGCATTATGAAATGTTATTAAAATGTTAGTTACATTGTTATCCTCTCTACGCTTGCTACATAAAAAAATATTGACGTATCAGTGATTATCTGTTTTTTAACATCCACAAAACTCAAACATTTAGCTTCTAACACTACAACTATTATTATGTTTTAATTTGTAAAAACATATGTAAAATTTTGAGTTCATATCTGGCTTTAAATATTAAAAATTACTGAATTACCGCAATTGTCTAACAGTTTCCAAATTCTGAAAAAAAGAAACAACATAATAGAATGGTAGATAATAATAAAAATTACAGGGTGAAAAATAATTTTTTAAAAGTTAATTTTATTTAATCATGAAACAGAAAAATATTGTTAGTTAAAAAAGAAAAGATTTGAAATGTTTAGAAGCAAAATAGAGTTCAATTCACGTCGTATATTAAATTTTAAAAAAAATCATGAGTAAAAAAACTAAATTTTAATTATATAAAGAAAAAAAAACAATTAAACACAACGGAATATGCAAGACATTAAGGTTTTCTATGTAAGCAAATAAAAAGTATTGGAACAAAAATATCACTTTTTAATTTTTCCATTATAATCTTTTTGACAGCATTGTTTACTTAAATTATTTGTTTATCAAATGAATAATCTATTTTTTATTCCCAAAAACAAAACAAAAAAGTATATAAAAATATTATTTCAATTGTTTTTTTTTTCCGTTAGGCTGTAAAATGCACCAACCTATAGTGTGTTAGAATGTTTCAATAATTAAATACAAATAACATATTAGATTAAGAACAGGAAAATACTGGAATAACAGGAATATAGGATAGAACAGGATTCTTAGGATAAGAATTCTTGTTTATTACATGAATCATAATTTTTTTCTTCATTGTAGATTCATGAATCTTAGGCCAGAGAAAACGTATACGAATACATAAAACTGGATTCTGTATTATTAAATTACTATTTTATCGAATTCTATATTTTTCACAGTGAGTCAGAATATGTGTTTCCGCGGGTAGCAGTACAAAAACCTGTATATCTCCCAAGTGCCACTCTATTTCGATTCAATTATAGCTCCCATTTACACCTAATCCATCAAGTCCTTTTAAACTCTTTCGTGCCTCGCCAAACATTCATCACTATGGCGAGAATCAGGTTAATCAGTCGGGAGAAAATTGAAAAGATGCAGTCCATTTACAATTCATTCAAGTTTAGTTTACTTCCTCTTTGCTTAACAAAAGCTAGAGAGTGAGGTGTAGAAGAAAATTGTTGAAGTTTTGTAGCCCTTTTTGGCAACATTCCGCTGAGTCATTCGAATTGAAAAATAGGGTTATAAGGGGTTCGGGAAGGGTAAAGTGCTCCCTTTGTGCCCCGCTTAAAAGGTCCTTCAACGAATGTTTGCCAAAGGGAAACTTGAATTATTCCGGGATGATTCCGTAAACTTGAGTAGATCTATGAGAAAAACCATGTTTTTGAATGACCTATAGGGATTTTTTTCAATTACGATTTTCAAACAGAAAATTGTTATGATACAGTGACTTGATATAGTGAAAAAATAAATCGTACGTTCAAGATTTTTATGAACCCGAGGCTGAAAGAAATTATAATTAAATCTAGAAGAATTTGTCTTCTTTTTTTTAAAACCAAAATTCTTTAAAATTACTTTTTTCTTAATCACACAACTGGAAGTAAAAAAATATTTTATAGTTTTTATATTTATAAAGATGATAAAAAAAAGGATAAAAATAGATGATAGAAAAGATGATGAAAAGTAGAATTTAATCTTTCAATTAGATTAGACTTGAAAGTTAACTTTTCATTATTCTAATTTCATTTCATTCTCATTACATTAAAACTTTTATCTGTCTAAAACTGAAAGCGAATTTTTGATTAGTCTAGAGTTGAAAGTAAACTTTTTATGGATCTAGAGTTAAAAGCAGACTTTTTATTTTTCTAAAGTTGAAAGTAAATTTTTTAATGGTCTAGAGTTTAGTGTAAACATTTTATTATTCTAGAGTTAAGAGTAAAGTTTTAATTAGTTTAGAGTTGAAAGTAAGTCTTTTAAAAGACGAGAAGTAGTTGAGATTGAAAAAATTACGTGCATGGAAATGATGTACACTATTTTACTTCCGGTGGTCTGTATATGAGTTTATAAATCTTAATTATTAAATAAAATATACGAATAAAAAAATAATCAATCAATAGCTGCGCGCAGTTTTTATTTAAGTACAATTTTATTATAACATAACTTTTCTTTTGAAACTTAAAAGGACTTTTAAAATCCAATTAAATATTACCACTGTAATAAATTAATGGTTTTTCCAATGTATTTTGCTCATTATGAAGGGAAAATGGTAATACTCTACTTTTCATTAAATATTTGGAATTTGTCTTTGTTTTGAATTTGAATTTTCATCCTATCTGATACTAGAGGCCAAATATATATTCAAGTTAAGTGTATACTAGTTTGGAAGAAGCTACTACTAAGAACTAAGTATTTTTAAGAAGCTACTACTTGAAGCTAAGCGTATACTTATTAGTAAGAAGCTGCAACTGGAATCTAATTGTATATTCATTGGGAAGAAACTACTGAAAGAAGCTAACTTTATATTTAGTGTATGGCAGAAACTACTGCAGGAAGCTAACTTTAAATTTAGTGTATGGAAAAAGTTATTGCTAGAAGCTAAACGTATACTCATTTTGAAAAAGTTACTTCTAAAAGATTAGTTTGGCAACATACAAAATTCAAACGAAATCAGTCGAGAAATAAAATTTTAAGAAAGACAGATATTTAAAATTCGATTTTCAAGGAACTATTAAAACAAATTCATTCAAATTTTGTATTTTAGCATATAAAACTACGTTTTTTTAGTGGTGTGAAAATTTGTATTGCTTGCAACTCTGACAACATTAAAGATGAAGTAAACATTACGACTAAACGTTCGACCAACGCTCTCCTGACCAAACTATTGGGAACCTATTTTCCAGATTGTGTCTCTTACATTTCTCTTACATTTTCGAGGTCAGAAATTATAATCCGTTGAAAAAATTTTTTGTGTAGTCAGAGAAAGTGCATTTTTGTGTCTTATTTCGCAATTTAAAATATTATCTGAACTAACTAATTTGCATATTTGAGAGCCCACCTCTTATCATTATGACCGAGTCCTAGTACATGAAAATACGATCATTAGATCAAAAGTCATTAAGTTTTTAAAGTTTTTTTTCTCACACTGTACACAGGATGAAACTGGAATCTAAGTGCTCGGATATTAGATATTATGAGCGTATTATGTTCTCAATCTGATATCAGGAAGTTAGTTAACTGAATTCCTAAGAAAATGGTTAGACCTGACAGTAAAAGCTAAATGCGTTACTAATTGAATAGAATTTTAGTGCCGACTGACTAGGATACCATAGGTCTAGTGATCATTAATTGGATAACAGTATGCACTTGCTGGGTTTAGCCATGAGCTACTAAATATGTAGGTACTCAAATTTGACACCATAAGAAAAATGTGCAATAATACTGGAATCTATACTCAGTTAAAGGACAAACTGTAAATAAATTTGTGGTTATGAAATTTTAATCTTTAAAATTAAATGCAAGAGTTGAGGTAAGAGAAATTTCAATTAAGTTGCTTGAAAAGTTGTTTCGTTTATAACAATGAAAGACGAATTTTCGTATTGTGAATAAGCATTTTATGGAATTGTCCATTCTGGTCCAAAATACTTTTCAGCATCTTACTGACAGAAGCATGATTCCACGCGTATGAAATATTAGTTCTTGGCTATCAAAAAACTCATCCAGGTGATTTGACCTTTTTATTTAAAATAAAGGTTCTACTGACTAAAAAATTCTAGAAGCCATAATTGTTGTAAGAAATTCTATTTTTCGGTCCCCAGAGACGATGCGCTTCGAAAATTGATCAGTTTCTTGAGTTGGAGAAGCAAATCACAGACGTCAACAAGCAAATTTCGTTCCTTGAGAACATGAGGAACTCATCTATCGATCTTTAAAATTAAACCTTAAGATTTTCAAAATGATCATGAACGGATGTTATTTTTAGAATTAATTTAATATTTAGTTTAACTTCTAGAGAGGTTATGGACGTAAAAAGATAAATATTTGTAATATAAAACCGTTGTCATAAAAAAAGCGTGGTTTATGTATTTAAAAAAAAAAGTTTTTCATTGTAATTATAGTTTAAAATTGGCCATTAGTATTCTCAGAAAAATAAAAGAAATATCCTTCATTCTATTATTTAGACTGGTGATATGATTAATCCTATTTATAATAAATTGCTTGAAATTTATAGTTCTTTACACATAATCTTGCGAATATTTTTGTTTGTACATATTTATGAATATTTTAAAAATATACAGGGAGAAAATATATGTTTCTAAAATATAGACCCTCGAAGACTCAAAAATCATAAGCCAACTTTTATATTATATTATATATATATATATATTTATATATATATATATATATATATATATATATATATATATATATATATATGCATGGATAAGCGCAAGTACGCATGCGAGGGTACCTAAACTCTGATGTATGGAAGCGTACGGAATATAATTTTATATTTCGAAATCTCCCTGCTGACAGTGAAAAATTTCAATGATTAATAACTTACTATAACACAACAACGTTCGACTTAACGTCACTGTTTGCAACTTATTATACAGTTATAACTAACTGATTGGATACTGCGAAGTTTTATTCATTATTTATTGCATTATACTCACAATTCCTAATAAAATGATTATATTAATATCTTTTTAAAAAAGATCGCAAAGAAATGAATTAAATAAAAATTTGCCTTTTTTAATACATACATTCAAGCATAAACAACTCTTATCTTTTTTTTTTTTTTTTTTTTTTTTAAAAAAAAAAGAGGCACGTGTTTTATCATTTTATTAAAAGCAGGTAAAAATGTTTTATTTTGCTTTTTCATTCTTAGTTTTGAATCCGATTTTCTTCTAATATTATTCCTTTTCTTGACGAAAAAAATATAAAAATCAAATAATGTATATATGTATAGATGCAATAAAAACAGGAAAAGATTGACTTCGTCTCCATACAATACACTCCACATATACATGTATAGAAACATAATAAAAAAGAACGTTTTGGAGGCGAGCAGGGTGCCCGGAGCTTTGTTGACACGATACATTGTTGGCCGTTACGTCACAATCAGCCATTTTCTTTCATTTTGCTATAAAGTGGAACTTCTTTTGAAAAGTATGTTCCGGTGAATGCGATAAAACTTTTTGGGCGAAAATGCTTCGGTTTTTCATTGCCCTGGGTGGTGGATGAATAAGATACCTTTAAAAACTGATTTTTCTTTCCTCGAAGATTCTTCCCTTTTTTTCATTCTTTTCGAGTATTATAGTTTATTCTCGACTTCATGATGACAGGCATTCTTAAAACTTCGTCCTAAAATATTTTGGTAATAGTAAAGTACTCAAAGGAAGAGTTTTCTGTTTAAAGATAGATTTATGTTGAATGTGAAAATATCTCTCGCCTTTTCTTTTGTTCGAAAATAAGAAGATTTGTTATGATTCTGCTGTAAAATTTCTAAGCAGGGAAATTTTAGTGGCAACAGTTTGATACTGACATTTCATTTCGTTACTTGAACAGTAATTTTGTTTTTTTCCTAACAAAGGACTTAATTACAACTTTTTCAAGCTAACTACTTAAGCCTCCTAATCATTAGATATTTTGACAGCTGTTATATCAAGGCTAAAAATTAAACATTTCGATAGATTCTACGCAGCAGTTTACGATTCGTGCTTCTTCAATATGGGAAATGAAAAGGGGAATTTTCAGCTAGTTTTACTTTTTTGCTATCGTAAAGGTAAACATACTGTTCAAGCAAGAAAAAAACAATTATCCAATTGGAAGAGAAGATGTATGGCAGTACGCCAAAACTTTTATACGAATTTTTGAACAGGCAAAAATTTGAATTAGATGCTAAATCACGCCAGTTTTAGCTTATGAAGACGTAATAAAGGCATTCATTGAAGCAAAACCGAAGAATAGCAACTCGTGAAATCGCTTAGATATTAAATTTATCGAATTCGGCCGTTAGTAGTAGGCGCCGCGTTCTAGGGGACGGAAGTGACGTCATGGTCAACCGGAGCTTATTTCTGCCCATGTGCTTATCTCTGCCCGCCTGCAAAACCGGAAAGTGGCTTATTTCTGCACGCCTATAAACCGGAAGTTGCTTATTTCTGCCCGTATGCTTATTTCTGCCCGTATGCTTATTTCTGCCCGTCTGTAGTTTCGATTTTAGTTTCGGTTTCCGTTTATTATTTAATTTATTAGTTTTTTGAGGGTGGCAACACTTATTATTTTTAATATTAGTTTTTAAGGATGGCAATACTTAGAAACTTGGTTATTTGGGGGAGAAACTGTATATTATGAAGTAATGACGTCATCTTTTATTACATAACAAATAAATGATGTCATGCTTTAACTCTAGTGGCGCCATCTATGTGAGAATGTTAAAAATAAAATAACTTTAAATCTATTTTAATATTTAAATCTGTTTTATTATTATTTATTAAATATAATTAAGGCTGAGGATCGAACTCACGCCAATCAAAAAGCCTTCGTGGGACAGTAGTTGGATATCGTAACCACTGATCCACGAATGCTTGGTTAGATATAAGTTTAACTTTTGTATTCTGAACATGTGCATAAATAAAAAGGATTCGATATCGATATCATCCTACAGTTTCATCGATATATTTTCCCTTATTCTTTGACAGTTATTAAATAATTATTTCTGCCCTCTCTTATTGCTAATATAATTTTCTCTGGATGGCAGCGGTACTGAACATACACGTGTTAAAAGTTTGACGCGTTTTGGGAGAAATCGTATATTATGAAGTAATGACGTCATCTTTTTATTACATAATAAATAAACGATATCATACTTTTACTCTAATAGCTCCATCTATACTTAAAGAGAATAAATTAATAACTCTCTTCATTTTACTTATTTTTTAACATAAATATAGTTGATATAAATGACTGTAATTATTATTATCCTAATCAATACTAATGAATACATTTTAAAATAAAATTGATTTAATATTAAAAAAAAAATTTTATTTATTAAGTACTATGAATATTAAAAGTATTAGAATTAAAGGCATATTAATTTTAAATCAATGAATATTATTTATAAGATTAGATATTTATCACCTCCGTTTGGATTTACGGCTATAAATGTAGTTTTCATTTTTGAACCCAGAAGACAAGGGAACTCCTAGATCTTGAGACAATACATGTCTTCGAAGAGGACTTTGTGAGTGCCCACATTATATAAAGAGGAAAACCACGAAAACTTCCTACGCTTAGTCCGACGAGCAGTAGGAAACTTGCTTTCGTGAAAACTGGACAGTTGGCTTTGGTTACACCTAAATTTTAGTTTTGCAAGAGCTCCAACTCGTATTAATATAGATATTTAAGAAATACAAATTTTATTAATTTTAGATTTATTTTTATGAAAAAAAAAAATATTATCTAATTAAAAAACTAATATATAACAATATACCTACGGTGTTTATTCATTCATATTTTTAAATACAATAATAAACTTACTTCCTCTTTAAACATATAATTTATCAACTAATATAATTTAATTATTATATTAAAATACTTATTTTTTAATCTCATAAAAAAATATTTGAATAAATTTTATTTTCTATTATAAAATGAATAACGACATATTTATATTATCAATTATATATTAAATTTCCTTAAAAATTCAAATGAATTATTTTAAATCTAAGAAACATGTAATGGGAATATTTGCCGTTTTAAATTCATTTATATTCAAAACATATTCATAATGCAAATAACTTACTTTATTTTCAAATTAGGAGTTAATTTAAAACTATCTATAGCAATCTATAGCTATCTATTTGAAAGTATATATTTAAATGATACTGATTACAGAACTTGAACATGAAATCTATTTCTCACAAAATTTTACAAAGATCTTGTTATAGAACGTGGGAATACAACTATTTCTCAGAAAATTGTTAAGAAACATATGATGTATGCTCGCAGAAGTGATTGGGTGAAACTTTGAATAAAATGTTATTTATTTTATTAAAATATATTTTGTCTTTATTGATCATTTTCACATGTGAAAAAGTTCATATTATCAAGAAAAAATTACACTCTTTAATAATTAATACAAAAAAGTTTCAGAAAAATATATAGAATTTTCTGAAAAACTAGAAATTTTTTTTGCAAAAACATAAATATTTTTATAAAATTAAAAATTTTTTAACAAAAAGTAAAAATATTTTCTTAAAGGACAAAATTTTTTGTAAAAACATGAATATTTTCTTAAAAGATAGAAAATTTTTAACAAGAAGTTAAAATATTTTCTTAAAAGAGAAAATTTTTTGTTAAGTACTCGAACAAATATTTTTAAAATTTGTGTATTTTAGTTCTGAACTCAAAATATGTAGTTTTCATAAACTTAAGTTACTAAACAATAGAGTCCTCGGAGCAAATAGTATAATAATAAAAATAAATAAAAACAAAAATCTTAAGAATGTTCTTTGAAAACACTGCCGTCATTTAACTCTTTTTAGTGAATACAGTTTCATAACTGTTGTGAATTTGTAACAGTCATTGATCACTGATTAAGTTTTACCCTTCATCTTCAGCTGGCGCTTTCTATACTGGTGTCAGAAATTAAGAGAATTTGTAGATCTCTAGATTTTCTAGAGCATTATCTCTAGAACTACTGAACCGATTTTAATGAAATTTGATATGTACAGTCCGCAAAAAAAAACGAACCACCCTGAGTAACTTTCGTTCTAATGGTCAGATTTTCACGAACTAAGTGTCAATCTTAATGGTTCTTGAGGGTGACCTCAAATATGCTAATTAATTAGTGTTAACTATTAATTAAATTACGAAATCAGACACAAAAACGTACTTTCTCTGAATAAACATATATTTTTTTTTACATATTTGGAATCCTGACCCTTGAAATAGGGGGGTAGACAAAATTTCGAAAAAATTTGGTCGTAAATTGGGTCGCAATAAAGATTTATATATATGGCGAAAGTTTAAAAAAATGCCAAATTACCTCGCCATATAAACTGAAACAATTTAAAACAACCATAAAGAAACTGAATGAATGACGAGACGTCATAATATTGTGTGTCTCTGTTGCTATAGGCAACCAAGAAGAGAAATTTTGGATTTGATTTCTGGACATAGAAAATAGTATTCGTTTTAATACTTTGAAAATAAAATTTGAATTTAAAATGAAGAAATGAAATTATTTTTGATTTTCCAATATTTCAAAATTTAAGCGTTGAACTTATTATCTGAAATTTTTTTATTTTTTTAAAGATGCTATTTGAATAAAAATGTTGCACTAAAACCAAATTTACTTAAGTTATTATAAATTTATGATTTATGAAGAGTTGTAGGGCTAATTGCTTTTACACCTCAGTTTAAGTCTTTCAGGTAAGGAAGAGAAAAAAGAGATCCTGCAAAAAATTTTGGACATGATTCTGATGCGCAATCAGAAGGTTTTATAAAATTTACGGTATTTCTTTTCGATAAAATTGAAATATATATATGTCACGGCAAAAGCCCGAAGTCCGGCCAAATCGCAAATTGGCCGGACCTTTGGCCAAAGTCTGAAATTTTCTTGATTTCGGAAATTGGCCGGCCAGATCGCGAAGTGGCCACGATGTTCCGACCAAACTGCGAAATAATTGAAACGATCAGTGAATATTTTACTTTCGCGGCCTTCAATAATTATATAAATAATTCTTATAAATCTTCTAGTTTAAAAATATAAAAAATAGAAGTTTTTAAATTGTCTATTAAATAATCATTAATTTAATAATCATTATTAAATTGTATATTTAATTGTCTAGTCATACATACACCAAAGGTCTAGTCATACTAGGTCTAATTAAGTGCCACTTTTCGGTATACATTTGCCCGGTACATCCTACACTGATGTTTTTTTAAGGTTCAGTGACACTGCCCGGTATACATTTACCCGGTATATCCTACACTGATGTTTTTTAAGGTTCAGTGACACTGCCCGGTATACATTTGCCCGGTATATCCTACACTGATGTTTTTTAAGGTTCAGTGCCACTGCCTGGTATGCATTTGCCCGGTATTTATCTTCGAATCTATCGTCAGTAAGTATTAAAATATCGAATAAATGTAATCGATCGTCAGGTATCCTAAAGGTACCCACATACCGGGTGGTACGGTGGATACAATTTTTTAATATTTGTTTTACTAAAAAGTTTATTTGCTAATATTGCCCCTTTTGTTTTCATTTTTAATTTAAAAATATAAATCTTCTAACTTAAAAATATTTAAAAAAAATAGACAAGTTTTTAAATTAAAATTTAAAAAATTTAATTTTTTACTTTGTCTCAAATGAAATCAAGAAAATATCGGACATTGGCCGTAACATATTATATATATATATATATATATAAACACATAAACAAGGGAAAAATTACAAAACAAGGAAAATTGGGGGGAAATGAAAAATAAAAAAAAAATAAAAATAACAAAATACCAGGTGAAAAAAAGGAAAATTTTTTTTTAAAAATCCGGAAAATAAAGAAATAATCTTTTCATCTGCCTACACGATTATATCCGCAATATTAGAAAGCACTCTTTTTGTGGATATAATCGCGTGGGCTGATGAAAAGATTATATCTTTTTTTTTCCGAATTTTTGTAAAAAAATTTTTTTGTCTTTTTTTTCCCTCCTGGTTTCTGTTATTTTTCTTTTTTTATTATTTTTCCTTTTTTCCCCTTTTTTCATTGTTCTGTAATTTTTTCTATTTTTGTCTACATTTTGAACTTATTTAATTAGTGCTAACTATTAATTAAGTTACGAAATCAGACACAAAAACGTACTTTCTCTGAATAAACATATGTTTTTTTTTTTTTACATATTTGGAAACATGACCCTTAAAATAGGGGGATAGACAAAATTTTGAAAAAATTGGGTCGTAAATTGGGTTACAATAAAGATTTATATATATGGCGAAAGTTTAAAAAAATGCCAAATTACCTCGCCATAGAAAGTGAATTAATTTAAAACAACCATAAAGAAACTGAATGAATGACGAGACGTCATAATATTGTGTGTCTCTGTTGCTATAGGCAACCAAAAAGAAAATTTTTGGATCTGCTTTCTGGGCATAGAAAATAGTATTCGTTTTAATACTTTGAAAATAAAATTTGAATTTAAAATGGAGAAATGAAAAAGAAATTATTTTTTATTTTCCAATATTTCAAAATTTAAACGTTGAACTTATTATCTGACATTTTTTTATTTTTTAAGGATGTTATTTGTATAAAAATGCTGTACTAAAACCAAATTTACTTAAGTTATTATAAATTTATGATTTATGAAGAGTTGTAGGGTAAATTGCTTTTACACCTCAGTTCAAGTCTCTCAGGTAAGGAAAAGAAAAAAGCGATCCTGCAAAAAATTTGGGACGTGATTCTCATACGCAACCAGAAAGTTTTATAAAATTCAATGTATTTCTTTTCGATAAAATTGAAATATATATATATATATATATATATATATATATATATATATATATATATATATATATATAGATAGATAGATAGTTATAAGTTTTAAATGTAGATAAAACAAGGGAAAAATTACAGAACAATGAAAAAGGGGGAAAAAAAGAAAAATAATAAAAAAATGAAAATAACAAAAAACCAGGAGAAAAAGGGACAAAATTTTTTTTTTAAAAAACCCGGAGAATAAAAGATATAGTCTTTTCATCGGCTCACACGATTATTTCCGTAATATTGGAAAGCACTCTTTTTTGCGGATATAATCGTGCGGCCTGATGAAAAGATTATATCTTTTATTTTCGGGATTTTAGTAAAAAAAAAAATTTTGTCCTTTTTTTTTCCCTCCCGGTTTTTTTTATTTTTATTATTTTTATTTTTTCCTCTTTTTTCATTGTTCTGTAATTTTTTCCTTGTTTTATCTACATTTTGAACTTATTTCATGAGTTCTATTTACTTGCAGATTATGCGCAATGAATAAAACTTATTGCTTTTCTTAATTTTCTTCGTGTCTTTTGTATTTAGTTTATATGCTATATATATATATATATATATATATATATATATATATATATATATATATATATATATATATATATATATATATATATATATATATATATATATATATATATAGATAGATAGATAGATAGTTATAAGTTTTAAATGTAGATAAAACAAGGGAAAAATTACAGAACAATGAAAAAGGGGGAAAAAAAGAAAAATAATAAAAAAATGAAAATAACAAAAAACCAGGAGAAAAAGGGACAAAATTTTTTTTTTAAAAAACCCGGAGAATAAAAGATATAGTCTTTTCATCGGCTCACACGATTATTTCCGTAATATTGGAAAGCACTCTTTTTTGCGGATATAATCGTGCGGCCTGATGAAAAGATTATATCTTTTATTTTCGGGATTTTTGTAAAAAAAAAAATTTTGTCCTTTTTTTTTCCCTCCCGGTTTTTTTTATTTTTATTATTTTTATTTTTTCCTCTTTTTTCATTGTTCTGTAATTTTTTCCTTGTTTTATCTACATTTTGAACTTATTTTATGAGTTCTATTTACTTGCAGCTTATGCGCAAAAAATAAATCTTATTGTTTTTCGTAATTTTCGCAGGATTTGCAAATAACATCCTTATGTATAAATACCGAAACTGACTTTTGCAAATATGTTTTTTCCCTAAGCTCTTCGATTGCGATTAGTTACTTATTTATCACCAAATATGTATACTAAAGTTTCATTGTTTTATTTCTATATTTAAAGACTTATTTTACTAATCTCATTATCACTACCGACATCTTATACGATAGCGTCATTTTAAGTAGAGTTCGTAAGGTCCTTAAGAAGTTAAAAATGTGGGGGCCAAACTAAAAAGATGTATTTTATTATGTTTATATTCACCACAACAATCAATATTTATATTTAAAAAATTTAATTTTAAATTTAATGATAACTTTATAATTACGATCGATACTGATACCACAATGTTCTTAATTTATTAAGGACTAGATTCTTGACTTTTAAAATGAAAGGTCAAATCAAAAAAAAGAAAAAGAAAAAGAGTTTCAAATCTTTGAAAGAATTGAAATTCATCAAAAGTTGAAGTCAATTTTACTTAGAGTTTATCGTTGTATTTTGCAGTTGTAGATTATTTAGAGATTCGCTAATTTTAATTAGAATTTTACTAGTTATAATTGTTGAATTAGAGAAAATAATGAGATCCCTCTACCCTTAACTATTTCCAGCATTTATGAAAACAAATCCTTTCATTGGTATTTTTTTATTTTCTGAAATTATTAAAAGATGGTCTCAGAAATTATAGATGAAAAAATAGCTTAGCAACAATATTTAAAAATTAAAGCTGTTGGTAGGAACTATTCAACCCACCGCTTTATATACGGTAAAAATGTTTAATAAAAGAAATTATCTGAAACTTAAATGCATATGTGGTAGATAACTCTTTTAAGTTTTACTGAGTTAAATTAATAATTTAATTTTTTAATCAATAAGTCAGTGACATTCTTTGGTTCAATAATCTGTGGCTTAATAAATAGTAAACTATAAATAGAATCAAAATGTTTGAATTCCTTCCTATAGGATTTAAGTGGATACCTTTTAAGCATTTTGAACATTGCAAATATTGTAAAGCATAAATTAGCTGAATGCCATAAAGTTTCTCCTTTTTAAATGTAAAAATTATGTAAAACAAATAAATATTTTGTAAATTTATATTTTGATTATTTAATATAAATAATTTATTTAGTGTAGTATAGCAAACTTTTATGTATTCTTTCCTATCAGTTCTTTTATTTCAGTTGCTTTGCAGCAGTTTCTTTTTACAAAAACTAATCAATTTTATCATCGAATTTTAATTTGAGGGGGGGGGTGAGTATTTAGAGGATAAACTAACTCAGATTTTGTGATAAATTATTTTTTTATGATTCGCTGAAGTATTGTTAGAGATTCGCTCTCTGAAAAAATGAGTTCAAACTTTTAAAAATTTTAATTTCTTGAATTATGTTGATGTATGTAAATTGTAAAAAATATAAAAAATGCCAATATTTTGACTCAAAAAAATATATTACAGCGGATCATAGAGTTTAAATAGCAAGATTAGAGAATTAAAAAAAAGAAGTTGAAAGATAATAATTCATAATGATTTAGTTTTTGGCTAGGGTCTTCGTTTTTGCTTCATCAACGGAAAACTAATGGCCAATGTAAATAACCATTTAAAAAATACACATGCTTTATAACATTTGTAAAATAGCAAGTATTTTTCCGAATTAGAATTTTTAAAGAAGTTAGGTGCCTTCTAATATAAGAGTTTACTCCTGAAACTACTGATCATGCATGAAATGTCCTACTACCCAACACCTGAGGTCAAGAATTTGCACTTCATATGATTTCGGAATGATACTAAGTAGACTTGGTTTCTAGTAAAACGAATGGATATTATTTACATACTCATTTCGTTAGTTTATTAAAAATATAATTTAAGAAATTAAAAGAAAAGAAAATTTAGATTTATAATACCCCAAATTAAACAAGAGTAAAGTTTTTAACTCTGACATTCTTTTCACTAGATAACTTCTTTTGCCGACGATTTTGTCAGTTTTTTATTATTAATTAAAGCCAGCTTACGCATTCTTGTAATTTTTACATTTTATATTTGAAATTTTAAAGTTGAATGACATGCATGAAATGTCCCATATTTCAAAGAATCAAAGTTAAATAGTTGCAAGGCCGATTGTTTCAAAAAGAATTAACTACTTCGGTGCAATGAAACAATTATCAATGAACTATTAATATTCTTGTTTCCTTATTACGAAATATTAGATCCAAATTTGCATTCATTATTTCTTCAAAACGTGTATTAAAACTATTATTATAGGTTAATTAAGTAGAAAAAAGTAGAAAATGTTAGAAAAGGAAAAATTTTTGAGAAGATGATTCTAAAAATAGCACGTTTTTCGAATCTTTCTACAATTTTTTATTTCAGTAGTTGTTTAACGAAACAAGGCATATCAAACATCTTCCTGATATAGCAATATTTTTTTGAACTGTGCAAAAGGTGAGAAATAATATAAACAATTTTTTAAGCAGATATTTTCAACTTTTTAAAAGAAAAGGGTAACTTTCTTTAAGTTAGCGGGCAAGAATAACTTTGAACGTCAAAATAAAATTTTATGTCCATAGTTTTTTGTTCATTTAAAAAAAAAACAAGCTGTTGTATGTTTTGTTGTGCTCACATACGCATTTACTTTTCATTACTCAAATAAATAATAAACAATAAAAAAAAAAGAAAATTAATAATTTATCTTCATTTTTCGTAAACAATAGTATTCTTAGTAAATAGTCAGCTGTTCTGCATCGAATGATATTGTGTGTGATCAGTATAATATTTTTAATTTCTTAGCAAGATTTAATTCTCAGATAGCTGGAAATAATTCTAAGTTTTCTTTCAAAAAGAACTTAGCAATAATTTAAAAAGTAATTTTATTTTAAAGGAAAACATAAATTAAAATACTAAAACGATTGATTAGTATATTATTGGAAAATAGTATAGAGGGTAGCATAAAAAATAAGATTTGGCTTTAAAATTTAATTAAAAAGTAGGAAAAATAATTCTGCGAAACAAGCGCAGACAGATAATTTACAAATTTATTTTAAGATTAAGGCGATATATAAGATGTAAAGAAGTTTTAAGATCATTGAAATTGCTGACTACGCATTTTTTTTAAATATTTATAAAATATATATTCAAAAAATTGATAAATATATTATTCCAAATCTATGCAGGCGTATGTATATTGTTGACATTGTTTCAGTTATTGAAAAACAAGATCAAAAAATAAAAAATAATCACATTAAGTAAGCACAATCTGGTGTATAATCATATTCTATCAGAAGCACGCTTTTATAAAACTAGACATTCGTTGAATAAAGTGTTTTTTATTCAAAATGTTTCATTCAAATTTTTTTACTAAATTGCAAATAAATTTTTAGACGACTAAAAAAGAAACATCGTATTTTATAGTTTTAAAAAAATAAAAATAAAAAGATTAGCAAACGATTATTAGCGAAAAAAATATGAATGAAATTTTACGCTACGCTCGCGAAGTCAAGTTCCTCGCAAGTTAATCACATTTTAATATTAATCGCCCAATTTAATTATTTCTTTATTGTCACCAAATTATTTTTTTAAAAAGAATTAATTTTAATTTTTCTCAGCTTCTAATAAATAAAAACAGTTGAAACTTTAGATTTTTTAATTGAAAAGCATGAAGATTAATATGGTATAAAAAAATCCATTCCTTATAATTCGAAATTTTTTCATCCTCTCTTTAATTAAATAATAAAAAATAATTAATAATTATTAAAAATTATTTTTTTCATGTAATTATCTTTGAGTAAATGCGTTTTATGCGTTGGTGCAATATTTTTTTGACTTGCTTCATTAGTTTTTAAAATATGACTAAAAACGCAAAAAGTGAAATTAACATTAAGGGGTCCAAACTTTGAATCGCTCTCCTGACCAAACTTTTGGGACCACATTTTCCAGATTGCGGCTACCCCCTATTTTTGAAGATAAGGAATCCAAATATGTAAAAAAAAATATGTTTATTCAGAGAAAGTACGTTTTTGTGTCTGATTTCGTAACTTAATTAATAGTTAGCACTAACTAATTAGCATATCTGAGGTCACCCCCAGGAACCATTAAGTTTGACACTTAGTTCGTGAAAATCCGATCATTAGAACGAAAATTATTCAGGGTGATATCTTTTTTTTTGCGGACTGTACATAAGAAATTTCATTAAAATCTGTCGAGTAGTTCTAGAGACCATCGACCAAGTCTGCAAATTCTCTTCATTTCTTACACCAGTTAAATGTTAATCGTACAAAAAATGATGCAAACGTCTTAATGAAAAATACATCTTCTGTACATATTTTTTAAATTTCAACATTTAGTGTGTCACTCCAACAATTAATAAGCATACTTGATAATAAAAAAAAATTATCTATTAATTTTAAAGATTTTCACTCGGGTAGAAAAATCACTCCAAACTAGAAAAATCGCATCAATTCCAGTAAGATAGTTTATCTAGTTCAAAACTAAAGCTTTTTTTGAAGATAAAGCTACACAAACTGTTACTTTTGAATTTCCCTTGAAAAATAAATCTTCAAAAAATATTCAAAAAAATAACAGAATAAAATAAAATATTTTACAAACAGCTCATAAAAAAGGGATAGTATCGCCAATTATAGCAAACCTATCAAATCACTCAGTTGCCACGCACCATCTTAGCAGAACAAGCGTCGTACTGCTGCTCATCCAGTGACATGATGCATGCGAGAATAATTACTTCACTCCACAATTCGCTTTGACACTGATTGCATTTTGCACCCTAACAAGAAGCTTAATTTAAGTCCCGATACGATGACGGGATCGATGATCATGTCTTTAAAAAAACATAGATTTACCACCGTGAAGAAAGAGTGACAAGGACAGGCTTTCTCGCGAACAAAGAGTGTAAGAGGCTAATAAACACAGCCGGCTTCACAGGTGGCTTTTCTTTTGGAATATCCTGAGGGGGGTCCACTGTACCTCCTGCCCAACCCTTTTGTTCTTTATTCCCATGTGTGCAACAGGGATTTTAATATTTTATTTTATTTACTTGAGTATTATATTGAATATTGGAAACTAATAATGGCTGTTGTGATTTTAAAGGTTTGAAGTTGGGAGTTAAAATAGTTTTTTAGTTCTATAAATTTAGTATAGCTTAAATGTTAGTATAAAAGCCTGACGTGAACTCCAGGCTCAATTGTTTGAAGCTAAACTAAAAAAGATGAGTGGACAGGGGTATATAACGATTTTTTTAATATTAACTTACTTAATAATATTACATTTTAAGACTAGGGGATTAAATTAATTTCGTAAAATAGAGCCCTAATTTACTAAGTATAAATAAGAATAAAAAGTTCTTGTTTAATTTCGACTATGCATCTGATACTAATTGTGTTGGCATATGAATACTAGAAAAAATTTCTTAAAATTTTGTTTTAAGTAAAAAATTTAAAGTTAAAATATTTTTATGATATTTTTTTTGTAAAACAACAGTTGTACAGTCCACAAAAAAAAAAAAAAAAAAAAAAAAAAAAAAAAAAAAAAAAGAAAACGAATCACCCTGAATATCTTTTGTTCTAGATCAGATTTTCACGAACTAAGTGTCAATCTTAATGGTTCCTGGGGGTGACCTCAAATATGCTAATTAATTAGTGCTAACTATTAACTAAGTTACGAAATCAGACACAAAAACTTACTTTCTCTGATTAAACATATATATTTTTTTTACATATTTGGATTCTTAACTTTCAAAATATAAGGGGTAGCTGCAATCCGGGAAATATGGTCCCCATAGCTTGGTCAGGAGAGCGATCCAATGTTCGTACCCCTTAATGTGAGGTTCACTTTTTTCGTTTTTAGTCATATTTTTAAAACTAATAAAGCAATTCAAAGAAAATTGCACCCACTCATAAAACTCATTTACTCAAAGATAATTTCATGAAAAAAATAATTTTTAATAATTATTTATTATTTTTTATTATTTAATTAAATTGAGAATGAAAAAATTTTAAATTATAAGGTATGAATTTTTTTATACCATATTAATCTACATAGTTTTCAATTGAAAAATCTAATTTTTCAACTGTTTTTATTTATTAGAAGCTGAGAAAAATTAAAATTAATTATTTTTTAAAAAATAATTTGGCGACAATAAAGAAATAATTAAATTGGGCGATTAATATTAAAATGTGATTAACTTGCGAGGAACTTGACTTCGCGCGCGTAGCGTAAAATTTCATTCATATTTTTTTCGCTAATAATCGTTTGCTAATCTTTTTATTTTTATTTCTTTTAAACTATAAAATACGTTTCTTTTTTAGTCGTTTAACAATTTATTTGCAATTTAGTAAAGAAATTTGAATAAAACATTTTGAATAAAAAACACTTTATTCAACGAATGTCTAATTTCATGAAAACGTGCTTCTGATAGAATATGATTATACACCAGATTGTGCTTATTTATAATGTAATTATTTTTTAATTTTTGATTTTGTTTTTCAATAACTAATACAATTTTAATGATATACATACGTATGCATAGATTTGGAATAATATATTTATCAATTTCTTGAATGCATATTTCATAAATATTAATAAAAATACGTAGTCAACATTTTTAATGATTTTAAAACTTCTTTACATCTTATATATCGCCTTAATCTTAAAATTAATTTGTAAATTATCTGTCTACGCTTATTTCGCAGAATTATTTTCTAACTTTTTAATTAAATTTTGACACAAAATCTTATTTTTTTGCTACCATATATATTATTTTCCAATAATATACTATTCAATCGTTTCAGTACTTTAGTTTATGTTTTCCTTAAAAATAAAATTACTTTTTAAATTATTGTTAAGTTTTTATTGAAAAAAAACTTATAATTATTGCCAGCTATCCGAGAATTAAATCTTGTTAAGAAATTAAAAATATTCTACTGATCACACGCAGTATCATTCGATGCAGAGCAGCTGAATATTCACTAAGAATACTATTGTTTACAAAAAATGAAGATAAATTATTGATTTTTTTAAATTGTTTTTTATTTATTCGAGTAATGAAAAATAATGCGTATATGTGCACAGCAAAAAAATACAACAGATTGTTTTGTTTTTTAAATGAACAAAAAACTATGGACATACAATTTTATTTCGACATTCAAAGTTATTCTTGTGCGCTAACTTAAAAAAAGTTACCCTTTTGTTTTAAAAAGTTGAAAATATTTGCTTAAAAAGTTATTATGATTTCTTAACTTTTGCACAGTTCAAAAAAATATTGCTATATTAGGAAAATGTTCGATATGCCTTGTTTTGTTAAACAACTACTAAAATAAAAAATTGTAAAAAGATTCGAAAAACGTGCTATTTTTAGAATCATCATCTCAAAAATTGTTCTTTTCCTCCATTTGACTTTGTTCTATTTAAATAACGTATAATAATAGTTTTAACACACGTTTTGAAGAAATTATGAATACAAATTTCTCCTAATATTTCGTAATAAAAAAACAAGAATATTAATGATTCATTTATTATTGTTTTATTGAACCGGAGTAGTTAATTGTTTTCTTAATAATCGACCTCACAACTACTTAACTTAGATTCCTTGGACTACTTCATACATGGGTCACTTCATACATGTCTTTCGACATTGAAATTTCAAATATAAATAGTAAAAATTACAAGAATGCGTAAGTTGGTTTTAACTAACAAAAAAAAAGGACAAAGTCGTTGGCAAAAGAAGTTATCTCATGAAAAGAGTGTCAGAGTTAAAAAAGTATTGTAAAAACTGTAACAATTTGTACTCTTGTTTAATTAAGGGTATTATAAACCTAATTTTCTTTAATTTTTTTAAACTTATATTTTCTTAAGAACTAACGTAAGGAGTGTGTAAATAACATCAACTGTTTTTACTGCAAACTAAGTTTACTTAATATCATATGCAAATCTTATGAAGTGCAAATTCTTGAGCTCAGGTGTAGGACAGTAGGATATTTCATGCATGATCAGTAGTTTAGAGAGTGAACTCTTATATTAGAAGGCAGCTAACTTCTTTAAAAATTCTATTTCGGAAAAATACTTTTATTTTACAAATGTTATAAAGCATGGGTATTTTTTACATGGTTATTTATATAATTTTCACATTGGCCATAAGTTTTCCGTTGATGAAGCAAAAACGAAGACCCTAGTAAGCAGTCAAAAACTAAATCATTATGAATTATTATCTTTTATGATCCGCTGAAATATGCTTTTGTTTGAGTCAAAATATTAGAATTTTTTATATTTTTTTCAATTTACATACATCAACATACTTCAAGAAATTAACATTTTTAAAAATTTGAACTCATTTTTTCAAAGAGCGAATCTCTAACAATACTTCGGCGAATAAAAAAAAATAATTTAGCACAATTTCTGAGTTAGTTTATCCTCTAAATACTCCCCCCCTCAATTTAAAATTCAATGATAAAATTGATTAGTTTTTGTAAAAAGAGACTTCTACAAAGCAGCTGAAATAAAAGAACTGATAGGAAAGAATACATAAAAGTTTGCTATAATACACTAAATAAATTATTTATATTAAATAATCAAAATATAAATTTACAAAATATTTATTTGTTTTACATAATTTTTACATTTAAAAATGAGAAACTCATTCAGCATTCAGCTAATTTATGCATTAAAATATTTGCAACGTTCAAAATGCTTAAAAGGTATTCACTTAAATCCTATAGGAAGGAATTCAAACATTTTGATTATATTTATATTTTTCTATTAATTAAGCCACAGATTGTTTGACCAAAGAATGTCACTGACATATTGATCAAAAAGTTAAATTATTAATTTAACTCAGTAAAACTTAAAAGAGTTACCTACTACATATGCATTAAGTTTCAGATAATTTCTTTTATTAAACATTTTTACCTTATATAAAGCGTTGGGTTAAATAGTTCCTACCAACAGCATTAATTTTTAAATATAGTTGCTAAGCTATTTTTTCATCTATAATTTCTGAGTCCATCTTCTAATAATTTTAGAAAATAAAAAAATACCAATGAAAGGATTTGTTTTCATAAATGCTGGAAATAGTTAAGGGTAGAGGGGTCTCATTATTTTCTCTAATTCAACAATAAAACTAGTAAAATTCTAATTAAAATTAGCAAATATCTAAATAATCTACAACTGCAAAATACAACGATAAACTCTAAGTAAAATTGACTCCAACTTCTGATGAATTAAAATTTTTTCAAAGATTTGAAACTCTTTTTTTTTTTTTTTTTATTATTTATTTTTTTTTTTATTTGACTTTTCATTTAAAAAGTCAAGAATCTAGTTCTTAATAAATTAAGAACACTTTGGCATCAGTATCGATCAAAATTATAAAGTTATCATGAAATTTAAAATTAAATTTTTGAAATTACGTATTGAATGATTTTGTGAATATAAACATAATAAAATACATCTTTTTAGTTCTGCCCCCACATTTTTGACTTCTTATGGACCTTACGAACTCTACTCAAAATGACGCTATCGTATCAGATGTCGGTAGTGATGGTGAGAATAGTAAAATAAGTTTTTAAATAAAGTAATAAAACAAAGAAACTTTAGTAACCATATTTGCTGATAAATAAGTAACTGATCGCAATCGAAGAGCTTAGGAAAAAAACATGTTTGCAAAAGTCAGTTCCGGAATTTATACATAAGGATGCTATTTGCAAATCCTACTTATATAAGAAAAACATGTATTAACCTAAATATTTATCAGAATGAAATGACCTTTAACAATAAAATAAAAATGCAAGTAAAATTTACTCTTATACTATTATATATATATATATATATATATATAAATATAATATAAATATATATATATATATATATATATATATATATATATATATATATATATATATATATATATATAAATATAATATAAATATATATATATATATATATATATATATATATATATATATATATATATATATATATATATATATATATAAATATAATATAAATATATATATATATATATATATATATATATATATATATATATATATATATATATATATATATATATATATATATATATATATATATATATATATATATATATATAGCATATAAACTAAATACAAAAGACACGAAGAAAATTAAGAAAAGCAATAAGTTTTATTCATTGCGCATAATCTGCAAGTAAATAGAACTCATGAAATAAGTTCAAAATGTAGATAAAACAAGGAAAAAATTACAGAACAATGAAAAAAGAGGAAAAAATAAAAATAATAAAAATAAAAAAAACCGGGAGGGAAAAAAAAAGGACAAATTTTTTTTTTTTACAAAAATCCCGAAAATAAAAGATATAATCTTTTCATCAGGCCGCACGATTATATCCGCAAAAAAGAGTGCTTTCCAATATTACGGAAATAATCGTGTGAGCCGATGAAAAGACTATATCTTTTATTCTCCGGGTTTTTTAAAAAAAAAATTTTGTCCCTTTTTCTCCTGGTTTTTTGTTATTTTCATTTTTTTATTATTTTTCTTTTTTTCCCCCTTTTTCATTGTTCTGTAATTTTTCCCTTGTTTTATCTACATTTAAAACTTATAACTATCTATCTATCTATCTATATATATATATATATATATATATATATATTTCAATTTTATCGAAAAGAAATACATTGAATTTTATAAAACTTTCTGGTTGCGTATGAGAATCACGTCCCAAATTTTTTGCAGGATCGCTTTTTTCTTTTCCTTACCTGAGAGACTTGAACTGAGGTGTAAAAGCAATTTACCCTACAACTCTTCATAAATCATAAATTTATAATAACTTAAGTAAATTTGGTTTTAGTACAGCATTTTTATACAAATAACATCCTTAAAAAATAAAAAAATGTCAGATAATAAGTTCAACGTTTAAATTTTGAAATATTGGAAAATAAAAAATAATTTCTTTTTCATTTCTCCATTTTAAATTCAAATTTTATTTTCAAAGTATTAAAACGAATACTATTTTCTATGCCCAGAAAGCAGATCCAAAAATTTTCTTTTTGGTTGCCTATAGCAACAGAGACACACAATATTATGACGTCTCGTCATTCATTCAGTTTCTTTATGGTTGTTTTAAATTAATTCACTTTCTATGGCGAGGTAATTTGGCATTTTTTTAAACTTTCGCCATATATATAAATCTTTATTGTAACCCAATTTACGACCCAATTTTTTCAAAATTTTGTCTATCCCCCTATTTTAAGGGTCATGTTTCCAAATATGTAAAAAAAAAAAAACATATGTTTATTCAGAGAAAGTACGTTTTTGTGTCTGATTTCGTAACTTAATTAATAGTTAGCACTAATTAATTAGCATATTTGAGGTCACCCCTAGGAACCATTAAGATTGACCTTTAGTTCGTGAAAATCCGATCATTAGAACGAAAGTTATTCAGGGTGATTCGTTTTTTTTTTTTTTTTTTTTTTTTTTTTTTTTTTTTTTTTCGAACTGTACATATGCATATATTACATACGAATGTGTAAGACGTGGATTTGATCAAATTTGCTATGCTAGGACCATGCTAAACAAAATGTTATAATTTTTTTTCCAAATTAAGGTATGAACACCCGTACTCAAATACTGTTGCATCAGATAAGGGTAATTCTATGTGTCGTAGGCTGATTAAATGAACTGGTTATTTGCGAACAGCCGTCGTCATTTTGCAATGGGAACGCGAGGTTAAATCAAGAGGTTTCCAATAATTTTAAGGAACCGGACACTTTTTAGCTTTGTTTAAATGAGCTTATACATATCTTTAGGCTAATTAAATATATATATCACTTATCAATTACCCTCACTGTTTGTAAACAGTTTGAATGCGCCCAGAACAGTTGATGCTTGTTGTAATTAGCCTTTTGTAAAATTTATGTAATAAGGCTAAGCAAATTTAGTTGGATCAAATAATATTAGTACATTTCCTAATTAGTTTCTAAATCCTAAGCATATAGGCTGATTGAAATAAGCTTAAAAAACATCAGACAGTTGAGATATAGCTGAAAACTTTTCTAATTGGTTGGTGTATTTCAGAATGCCAGTGGCATTTGCAAAGAGTCGATTCTTTCAATTAGCTTGTGTTGATTTTGTATTTATTTATTTGTTCTACACCTATACTTCAAGAGCCGAGAAGAGCCTATTCTTTCAATTAGCTTGTGTTAATTTTGTATTTATTTATTTGTTCTACACCTATACTTCCTCCTTACTAGTTATTGATTTCATGCGTGTCAATGGATTCACGGACCCAAAATGGAGATTAGTAAAAACAACAATTTCGTTCTTTTTAGGGTGTTTATGAAAGGGCTCACATGATTATGATGTTAGACGCTGGAATCTTTTTTTTCTACATCAATCTGAATAGTCCAGCAGGGGGGGAGGGTTAGTTTACATAGCCGTTTTTTTTTGGGGGGGGGATACTTTTTTTTAAAAATATTTTATACAAATTTGTACTTTTAAATCTATAAATTAGATATTTTAGAAATATTTTTGATTATTTTATGGGTCATTTTTTAGGTAGGGGACAATTTTCAAAATCTTTTTTGGTGGAGATATTTTTTCCAGCTGAATTTGTTATATTATTAATGTTTTACTGTATAATTACAAAAAAAAAAAAAAAAAAAAAAAAAAATAGATGAGAGAAGTGGATTTACAACTTTTGATTCAGTGTGAGGGGAACGAGAGTTTTTTGGATGACAGGTTAGATTTCAAAATCTTTTTTTTTTTCGGGGAGGGGGGATACTTTTTGGAATTTTGATTTTGATGGGTATTATTCCTTCCAGCCTTGCTCATTATATATTCAACTCAAAATTTACATTAATCTAGAAGCACACTTGTAACCAGTGCATTTGTTGAACTAAAACATTAGTTTAATTTAATTTATTTATTTTAATAAAAGATGTTTTCTTAAACCTTTTTTGGTGGTGTTATTATTTTAATTATTTTTATTGCATCTTTATTACATTCGAAAAAGATGTTTAAGTTAAAAGAAAATCCAAGTTTTTACTCGAAATTTTTTTGTGATTGCAAGTGCTAAGAAGTCTCCTTTCAAAGAGAACATTAAGGAAATAATTCTCCAATTTTGGCTAAAAAATGAAACCCTTGGTTTACGAAGAATTGGAAAGTAACGCCAAAATTGATGACGTAAAGGATCTTTAATAGGGGCAGAAGAAAAACATTTCCATAATAAGGAGTGTTAGAAGTAAAACAGAGAAATCTGTGATTTTTTAAAACTTTTATGCATATAACTACTTTACTTAATCTACCAATTCCTTTCTCCCACCCCCCCCCTTTTTTTTTGGATTTTATCAACTTTTAACAATAAACTGTTCAGCGGAAAATACTCTATGCAAAGTTAAACTTAAAGCATATAAAATCCATCATAATTGAGATGCAATATTCTCAAACGTAAATAAAACGCAAAATTATGCCTGATTTGATTAAATAGTAAGAATTACAAATTAAGTACATGTTATTATGAAATAATGATTTTTTTTATAAAAAAATTCTGCATTTTATTATTAAACATTAATTTAATAAATAATGATGAATTAATTATAGATTACTTTAGTATTAATTAATATGCAAGGGATAGTTTCAATTTTGAGAAAAGGATCTTTTTACATTTTGTACTGCTTAAAGCTTTTATTTCATTCTCTTATATGAGCTAAAACTTTTCTAATATCAATATTAGCACTTATCGTATTATGATATGATAATTATATAAAAATCATTTAAAAAGGATACTTCTTAAACGAATTATTAAAAAAAAAAATGTATATTGACAAGAATTATTCCATCATTTTTGTAAATATTTTTAACTTATAAAATTAAGTATCATAGAAAATATTGCAATTGATGCATATTATATGAAATTAGTAATACAGTAAGAGATGTGTAATTAAAGAAATATAAAATTTTAAAAATTCTTTTTTATTCACTTCAAATTATTCCTTGTTAAGAAATTATTTTTTCAAAAATATCTAGTTACGTTTGAGCAAATGTTTAGATACATTAAATTTGTGTTTTACAGACTGAATCGAATTGATCATTAAATTATTTCAATTTTTAAAGAAAGCAACATCACCACTTTGTTTGTCAGTTTTAATTTTTTTTAACAATGTTAAGTTGGTCTTTTGAAAATAATGTTTTATTAAATATTTCTAACAGTGAATCTAATTGAGATAGATCAGATATTTCTAAGAAATTGTTTTTTAAATAAAAGTTCCATGCGTATTTTTTCTCTTTATGGAAAAGAGGGGAAAGTAAATTTTTCAAGTTAAGGAGGGATGTTCCCATCAGCCTTATGGGGCATGGGCACCACAAAGCTCCAGTTTAAATGTATCTATTAAATTCAGGAAAAAAAAGAATTCGGAAGTATACTGTTGACCTACTAAAATTTTCTGTTTCCCACCTTTCGAAAAGCTAAATATAATAAAACAACTGATTTTTTTAAAAATATATAATTTCGTTTAATAAATTTGTTCTATTTGCAGTAAACATGCAGGTTATGCAAATCTATTAATAATAAATTTTAAGGTCTTTAAATTTTTAAATGTTACAATACTAAAATTTTGACACCAATAACAGAATGCCAATTTTGTTGTTGTCAATGTTGGTAAATACAATACTAAAAACCATCTCTAATAAAAGCACTTTCTTATAATTTTGTTATCGCAATTCACAAGAATCGCTACTTTCTTTAAGAAATAGTGATACTTTCTCAGCTTATTGAACCGTAACAATTAGTGGAGCTTAAGGACTTCGCCTATCCTTCAATCTTTAAACAACTCGAAGTGATTTTACTTTAAGACAAGCAATATCTTGGAACCTCTAACGGTTTGTATGGTTTTGGTTAATTGGACGTTCCAAAGCCACTTGGCGTTTCATTTTGTCACCCAAAGTAACGTAATTGCAACATTAATCACATTGGCGAGGTTTATTCAGTTGGTGAGATCAGCCGTGGATATAAAAGGGCGCCAGGATAACGAAGTGTTGTTGTTGGAAGGAAAATACTTGAGGTGTAGTAGTTAATTAAATATCTTCCGTCTTTTCAAGAACGCTAGACATGGCAGCATTAGATTCAACAGTTCTGATATTGACTGATTTTTTTCACTCAAAATACTTCAAATTTTCATTGTTGGCTTTATGAACTTTTGTTTTCTCTGTCGAGTATATTGCAATGATTTTTCTTAAAAAGAATGAAGATAGAGATGAATCTTACTTAATCAACTTAATTTTTGTCTTCAGGTATGCACGTATATTTTTTTTACAAATACAAATAAAAATGAAAAAAAAAAGATAATTATTCAGAAAACCATTCAGAAGAATTTACTACACTTTCAAATTTTAAAAGGGGCATATATTTTAAATATTGTGATAATTTTCTATTATTTTGAAAAATAATGCTTTTCATTTTTTTTCGAATAATAAAAATTTGTGTTTTTATCGAAATGCAGATGGCGAGACAAAATTTAATTTTTAATTCACATCAAACTGAGTTTTTATTAATGTTGAAACTTAGAATACTCTGATCAAAATACCAGGAAAAAAACTCATAAAAATACATGATTTGCGTACTTGTAATGATGTAATGTAAAAATGATGTAAAAACAAAAAAAAGTATTTCTAGGACTTTTTGATTGCTTGTGAAATGATGCATCATCAAAAAAATAATAATAATATTTTAAGTTCACACTTCCAAAATGATGCCACATCAAAAACCTTTCAATAGAATATTGAAAATTTGTGAAGACTTTTGGCATGCTCATGAAATTGCTGTAAAGCAAAAGTTTCAAAGGAATTCTTTAGATTTCAGAACACTATGAAAAGATAAACTTAAAAAAAGATACAACTCTAAAGATAAAAGATACTAACGAAGAAACTAAGATAAAAGATACTGCTCTAAAAAGATTTTAAACGAACACTGAATATATGTAAAAATTTTCACATGCTTATGAAAAAACATGACAGCAAACGAATTTCAAAAGAGTCCTTAATATTTTAGGGCACTTGTTGTTGACGTATGCCATTTAGGCAGAGGGGTGCGATTGTTTTTGTTTTCCAGTGGCACCATCAGTGGCCAAAATTTGCCTTCTGCCACACCCATATGTCACACTCAATTATAGGGCGGACCCATTCATTCATCCACACATCGTAATATTGACCTGAATCTGAGAAGTATTAATCTCCAATTCAGAGGTATTGATTTGTTATGGGAACATGGAGGAATTTGAGACTCGACAGATTTAACGTGTATCAGTCACCATTTACTACACAGGGTGTCTTCGGCCGGCAGGGATCGAACACACGACCTCTTGGACATGGGCCCAGCGCCCTATCCACCAGGCTATCCCGGCCTTAGGGCACTTTATGCATACCTCTGAAATGGTTCAGAAATAAAAACATTTCAAAGGAATTCTTAAGAATTAGGAACGCTTCTTGCATGCTTACGAAATGATGTTACAGGAAAAAAATGAGACTTGTGAGAAATCTTTTTATACTTATGAAATGATGCAAAACAAAAAGCATTTCAAAAGAACACTGAATATTTGTCAAAACTTTTCGTATGTTCATAAAGTGATGAAATACCAAAAGATTACTTATGATTTTTAAACACCTTTTGTATACTTATGAAATGATTGAACAGCAGAAACATTTCAAAATAATGCTGAAGATTTGCAAACGCTTTTTGCATACTTATAAAATGATGCTACAGCAAAACATTTTCAAAGAATTTTTAAGATTTGAGGACGAACTTTGTAAACTCGTAAAATGAAGCAACTCCAAAAACATTTCAAAAGAACACTGAATATTTGGAAATACTTTCCGTATGATCATAAAATGATGCAACGTCAAAAGAATTTCAAATGAATACTTACGATTTTTAAAGACCTTTTGTTTACTAATAAAATGATTCAAAAACAAAAGCATTTCAAAAGAATGCTTAAGATTGTGTTTACATTTTGAATACTTTTGATGCTACAGTAAAAATTTTAATGGTTGTGGACATTATTAGTGTACTTATTATTCATCATTAGTATACTTATGAAATGATGTAAAATTAAAAAAAAACCAAAAGAACAGATTGCTTTTTGCATAGTTATAAAATGACGCTACAGCAAAAATTTAAAAAAAAAAAGGAAAATTTAAGACTCGTGGACAATTTTTGTATATATATGAAATGATGCAAGACAAAAACCTTTTTAAAAGAGAACTGAATATTTGGGAACAATTTCCGTATGCTCATAAAATGAATACGACGTCAGAAGAATACTTACTATTTTTTAACACTTTTTTTATAAATATGAAAAGATTTTACAATAGAAACATTTCCAAATAAAGCTGAGGGCTTTTTTGTATACTTATGAAATGATGCTACAGCAAAATATTTTAAAACAATGTTTTAGAGAAGTGGACAAACTTTAATAAACTTGAGAAGTGATGCAACTACAAAAACATTTCAAAAGAAGACAGAAAATTTGGAAACACTTTTCGCAGATCTAAGAAATAATATAAGATGAAAAGACTTATGATTTTAGGACACATATTTTATAATTAGGAAATAATTAAACAACAAAAACATTTAAAAAGATTCGTGAGTGCTTTATGCATACTTGTTAAATGATGCTACAGCAAAAAGGTTGAAAGAATTTTTAAGACTCATGGACAACCTTTATATAATTATGATATTATGCAACTAAAAATATTGCAGAAGAATAGAGAATATTCGTGAACACTTTTCGCATACTTAGAAAATGATGCAGCGTCAAAAATTTTTTTAAAAATATCACAGTTTAGGAACACTTTTTTTAAAAAACACTTTTAAAACTTGTGGACAATTTTTGTATACTTATTAAATGAAGCAACATCAAAAACATTTCAATAGAAAGCTGAATATTCATGATCCTTTTGTACACTTATAAGAACTTGTTTTATTGGATTAGCATTAAAATTGCTAGGATTTTCGTAGGTCACTTTATTTTTTGAAAAAAATTAAGTAAACAGCTAAAGTCATTTTAAATTTTCTTCGCACTCCTTAAAATATCTTTAAGCACTTAGATTGAAAGGTAGTACAAAAAAAGAAACTACATTAAAACATCAGTCCGAAAAAAGCCATGGTAAAGCATTAAGACATAAATATTTTTCAAATTAAACTTCCCCATAACTCATTTAAATAGATTAAAATCACAGCATATTATATTTCGCATTTCCCCTTTCATATCTCAGTAAGGTTACATAATCCTTTCAGTCTGTTTTCTTTACGAGACAATATTACTGGAACCTTACACGAAAAGGTAATACGAAAGGGGCGATTTCGACTTGGCGGGAAACGCTAAAGTGAGTTCTAACTGGAAATTACTGTTGAAACCTGTCAGTTCCTCCATTTTTGGTTTCTATCAGATATGTCCATCATTTCTAATCAACCTTTTAAAATACACTGACTCACTGTATTCATTCGTTGGCTATCTCCTGGCTTCCATACTTGGCGACTAATAGAAGGTGACAGAAATGTTGTGGTGGATTCGGGAATAATTGTCCAATGGGGGATGAGTATTGTTCTATTCGCTACCGGAAAATGATTTCTGAGAAAGACCGTTGATTTAAAAGACTTGCCATAAGGTTTTGAAAAATGACAAAATATTTAATTGTTACAGTTGTTGTTACAATATAGTAATGTTTTCCGAAGCATAATAAAATCCAAACAAAGCAATTTTATAATATAAGTGCAGTAACAATAAATAATAATAAGATTGCAGCCTTGAATATTTTTTTATTATTATTATAGATTACATAAATAATTGTCAAGAATTTTATGGGCATTGAAAGTTGTATTTATCGCGACTAAATCCCTTCAAAAGTTTCGTAAAGTACTGTATAGTATCAAAGTATAATAGGTATTATAATAATAAATGTAAAGTAAAAATATAATTAATAAAATAATAAATCGAAAAAAGAATTATTATAAGATGGTCACATGTAATTTTTTTTCTGCACTAACGCATTTGATTAATAATTTGTGAACAAGTTAAAAATTACTTTTTAAAGTATAAATAAAAAAATTTTAACTTAAGAAACCAGTAATTTTTTCAAGTTTTTTTTTTTTTAATGTTTTCCTTAAAAAAAACCAAGGAGATATTTCAAGAAGAGATTTTTTTTATAATGCTTTCTGTTTTGTTCAGTTAGCACCAACTGCCATGGTTTCTCTCTATTATAGACGGCTAAAAAAATTTTCGTTAAATATTAGAACAATAAATACTCTTTTTCATAGTTAGTTTTCATAAGTATTTCTGAGGATTCGTGAAAATAATTAAAACAAAATGAAAGAGTTTGGGAGTTAAAACAGTAACCTCTGGGTTTATTTGAGAAATTATGTTATTATTTGTTGCTTAAAATCATTTCAAACTAATTTCTCGCCTCATAAGTAATGAAACCATAGATACTGTTTTAATTTTTGCTACTAAACTTCTAAGGGCATTCAATACTTTGTTTCAATAAGCAGAGAGTATAACTTTTAGTTTTGGATACAAAATTAAAAAAAAAATAATAAGAAATACTATATATAAGTACTCATTTTAAATATTGAAAAATGGGGAAGGCAAAATTTCTGCCACGTTATTCAGTAAGCTTTTACTTAAAAATAAATGTATCACTTTTGTATCAAGCTTAGATTTTCAAAAAAAAAAAAAAATCTTAGCATGTCTTAAACGTAGCATGATTCATAATAAAATTACAAAAAAAAAAAAAAAAAAATCAACAAAAGAAGATATGATCGCCTTTTTACGATCAATGGTTACCCATTGGTCAAATGCTTTTTCTTTCTGGATTGACTCCGTTAAACATTTCAAATCATGGGCTGCAAAAACAGTTTTCCTTGATGTTAGTCGTCTGATTGATTTTCATATCCTACCTATGTGCGTGTTTCACAAAATACTTTTCCTTCTTCAGCATTCATATTTATATTGAAATCACCGTCTAGCAAGTAGTTATACGTTATTAATAAAAATATAAAAATACTTCAAGTTATTATTATCTAAATACATTAAAAATGTTAGCTGCTGGAAATAAAAAGAAAAACAGCAGCAGTCACCATACAAACGCATACAGTGACGTCGCATGCGCACTGTGTACTATTAAAAGTGTGTAAACGCGATTAAATCACACCAAGACCTATTTTGCCAATGAGTAATAATTAGATATTTTTTCCATAAAATTCATAAAATATATATCATATTCATAATATTTCTTTCATATAATTTCATCAAAATATTTGTCCCTTTATTCTTATATTAGCTTCGATGATTTATACTAAATAAATTTCATTTAAAGAGAAGTTTATTTAAAAAACGTGTCCATGTGTACATGTTCTAAAATTTTATATCGCAATTCTTCAGATGTTTGCTTGTGCAATGTATTTTCACAAATTTTTTTTTTAATTAGGTTTGTTCAGAGAAAATTTCATTTAAGCTAGAATTTTTTCGGAGACAAATTATGCATACTTAAGAGTCCAGACATAAAATCTTTATTCATCAAGTATTGTAGGCTAATTCAAAAATCTGGCACTTTGTAATTGATGTAATTTTGCAATGCTTCATGATAATTAGAAAAAAATCTAGTATTTCGTATTCAGCCTGATAAATTTTAGTTTAATAACAAATAGCGCATATGTTTAAGTCAATTGTGAAATATGTGAACAACTACTCAATCAGCTTAAACTTACTTGGACTAATTGAAATGAGCATTGTTCTATGCTGGCGCTTTAAATAGAGAACCGAGGCTAATTTTATTTTTAATTTATTTATTTTGATTTTAGTTTTTAAATTTATTTTAATTAATTATTTTTATTTTAATATTTTTAATAAGCTTCTCCACTCGGCTTATTGTAATAAACCTTTATTACTGCATTGCAAATGATATGAAATAAATCAGACTAATTAAACAATGGATAAAAAATACTCTATTTATCCTAAAGGTAAATGGGATTGGTGCATTCTGCATAAAAATTTCAAGGTTAGTTAATACTACTGATTTTTCCAATAATCCTAGCACGTTGCGAAATTTTCTAATTAGCGTACGGCACATAGATAACGATGAATCCCACAAAATCTTCATTGAACAAAACTCTATCAATGGTAATTTTGATCCAAGAATTGACTGAACCTTATATTATTTTCCATAAAATCCCATCTTTATCACATTTCCATGATGAGAATCACGATGATGCTAGAGATTCATCAATCGCCAAACCTATCAAACATAATTGAATATCTTTTTTTTTCTTCTTCTCCTTGACGCCTAAATAAAAGAAAAATGTCGTCTCCTCTCTGAAACGCCATAAGAAAGGGAAGCAAGCCGAGTCAATATTAGACGAAAGTAAGTTTTTATCGAGAGCTTTTCTTCGAAAGCGATTACATAAGAAGAGGCAGAGATTTATGAGTAGGTGTGAGGATAAATGGTAGCTTAGAGCTCTCTTTCTATAGAATAAATAAAATATTTCGAGTGCAGATATCCTAAATATATTACGTTGAAATGGAGATTTATTGAGTTTGAATACTAATTTTTAATAGAATACTCCTTCAGTTCTTAAATATTTCCCTTTTTTTTTCAATTAGAAGCACAATACGACATTGTTCGACTTTTTTTTAGATCAGCCATTTATTGATAGATTTCCCTAAAACCTCTTTTTAACCTTTCTTAAAACTCTTTTTAGTGGTTATAAAGCCTGTGTTTGAATTTTGTAAGCATTAAGTGAGTGATTACTCAATTTCGCGTTCTCAGAAATTATTTATTTTTCAAAAATATGAGCCAATGTTGCTAATTTCTATGTATTATTTTTTTCTCAACCTGTTCGTTACCGAGCTAAGCGAAAGAACCGAGAAACCTAGCTTTACATAGCAGTCCGTATGTTAATTTGTGTTTGTTTTGTAGAGGACCAAGAGTTTCCTGAAGTAACTGCGCTTTGCTGATGTATGTTCTGTGAAAACACTGTAGAGGACCAAAATTTTACTGAAGTAATTGCGCTGTGCAGAATTTATATGCCTTAACATACTATTTGCTACGCGAGAACGCTACATCTCTTCATGCGTACCGTTTCTTCTCGTCTCACGTTCACGTACGGACATTCAGAAGTAACTGCGTATGCCTGCGACCAGATTCTTCATGTTCAAATGCATCAAAACATACTTATGTGTACATAAAGGAATGTGAAATAATAATGCTAAACCTCTATATTGATTTCTTTCTACAAAGGAATGCACAAAAAATGGTTATTTTTGGTAATTTTTTGTAATACTTTTTCTGTAATACTTTTATAAAAAATTTTAATTATTTGATGGCAATAAAAATGTTCTATTCTACTCAGTCAAAAACTATCCATTTAGTACTATTAATTTCGTATTTTACTTCCCTTTACTAACTTCTAATTCGATTAGAGTTATAGGTTGGCATTAAAATAAGTACCTCCCACCATTTAATTGCTATTTTTGTTCAATAAAAAGCTAAAATATCTGCATTTTAATTTCAAAAATGCCCTTAATATTAACTTATTAAGGTATATCTTGATTTTTTTCTCAAGCTTATCAGTAAGGAATGTTTTAAAGTAGACATTGACACCTATCATTTTCTCCAATTTAGGGTCAGTGTGCAAAAAAAAAAACACCCTATATAACATTTAATCTAATTACTGTATTTTGCACATACTATGATTTTATCGTAACAAATCTTTTCATCATTTTAAAGAAAGTAATTTTACATGGCAAAATACTTTCTGAGTTTAAAAATTCTAACAAAAGTAGCATATTTAAAATTTGATTTTATATGAGCTATTTGATTGATTCCGTTCTAATTTTATATTGCTGCCATATAAAATTAAATTCCTTAAAATGATGTAAGAATTTGTATACTTTACAATTCAAAATTTTCTAACTGTTTTTAAATAAAATGCATAGAATAATTTTAATTTCTTTTTTTGCATGGTCCTGTCTTTGGAAAAACGAATTTAAAAACTATGGTTAAAAATTGTTCGTCGCTCTGAAAAAAATCTCTATGTAGATATGATGAAATACGCAAAAAGTAAAATTGACATTAAGGGGTCCAAACTTTCAAATGTTCTCCTGCCTAAACTATTGAGACCCTATTTCACATATCTTCACATTTCGAGAATCCAATTCTACCAAAAAATAGATTCATAAAAACATTCTTCAACATAACGCATTCTTTTATAAACCTTATCTTAGTCAGTCTTATGCATGCATCAGAATAGTCTTGGATCGGAAAAACCGTTAAAACGACAGTTGAGATGTAATTTATTTTAAATGTCCGAAAATAAACGTCGTTACGATGAAGAAATAAGCAGACCAGAAAAGAAAAACACCTATTTTCTCCAAATCATCAAAAATTTAGAGCTAAGTAAAAAAAGTATCTACTCTTTAAAAAATGTATTAGTTCATTTTATTTATAGTTTTGTTAAAGAAATAAAAAATAAATAAAAAGTAAGTAAATAAAATAAGATAAATAGGCAATTTTTTTTTCTGTAGCGGAAAGCAAGTTACCGCAACTGGGATGAAATCTAAAACTATCAACGATACATTTTTTATCAACACTGATGATATCAAAGTTTTTTTTTTTGTCACGACATTTTCTTATTTTAATGTATCCTCTATAATTTTTTCTCACCATGTATTGAAAAGTAATTCTAACTTTTTTTATTTATAAATTTATATTTAGTTTAAATGTCTTTCATAAAAATCAATTTACAATGTATAGGAACTTTACACATGAGTTATTCATTACTAAAATATGTACATTGGGCTAAATAAAAAACGGGCCTCCTTGAATATTTTTCCATCTAATAATCGGACTAATATTCTAATCATCGGACCTTCAGGTTCTAGGACTCAATTTCAATGCTTTGACGGGGGTGATCTCAAATATGGTATACATTTTTCAATATGCTTGAAAAGTTCTCTAGATATGGCAAAATAAAAATAACATTAAGGGGTCCAAAGTTCGGATCTCTCTCCTGACCAAACTATGAAAATCATATTTCCCAGATTGCGGCTACCCCCTATACGAAGGGGGTCAGAAATCCAAATCAGTCAAGAAAAAGGTATGTTTTTTCAGAGAAAGTGCGTTTTTTTATCTGATTTCGTAACTTAAAATATTGTCTGCATTTATTAATTACCATATTTGAGGTCACTCTCACGAACCATTAAGATTGAATCCTAGAACGTAAAGATCCCATCAGTAGATCAAAAGTTATTCAGGGTGGTACTTTTTTTTTTTTTTTAATTTTTTTGCGCATTGTACATTATGTACAGAACACAATAAAGTAGAAAATACGAACCACTCTAAATAACTTTTTATCTAATGATTGGATTTTCACGCACTAAAAGACAAACTTTATGGTTCACGAGGAGGATCTCAAATATATAAATTAATTTGCGTAGACGATATTTTAATGATTTTGACGATTTTTAACGATTTTCAAGGATTAATAAAGCACAAAACGCAGTATACATTCTTTTTTTCGACGAATTTGGATTCCTTACCCTCAAAATATAGGCTGTAACCGCAATCTGGTCCCAATAGTTTGGTTAGGAGATCGGTAGAAAATTTGAAACAGACTAATGATAATTTTACTTTCTACGCTTTTCGACATATCTCGAGAACTTTTTAAGCGAATTGAAAAGTTTTTGCACAAAATTATAAAACTAGTATATCCGAAGATAATTCCAAGCAAAAAAATTTAATTACTGTTTTTATTATTTTTTATTATTTAAGTTAATGATATTCAGAACAATTTTGAGTTCCAAGGTATACAATTTTTTACAATCTTTTAAAGAATATAATTCTATATCACAAAATGCAAACTTTAAACAAGCCAGTCGTATAGTTCCTGAGAAATTTAATTTCAAAAAAGTCTTATATTTATATGGATCATATTTCACAGATTGTGGTTACCCCCTATATTTTGAGGGTAAGACAATCCAAATCCATTAGAAAAAATGTATTTTTATTAGAAAAAAATTACTTTTTTGTGTCCGATTTCGTAACTTAAAATGTTGTCTATAACCGTCGTTGAACAGCTGATTCAATTTTTTGGGTTTAAGACTACTAATATTCAACTCCGTAGCCTTGTAATTCTGAACCCAATTCAGAAGACAACGGTACTCCTGGATTAAGTATTGGGAGAAATTTGCCAACTCGGAGAAATTTTTAATGGAACTAACCCGCATTTGCATTACATGGAGAGGAAAACCATGAAAAAACTCCCACGGTTAGCCTGACGGTAAGGGGACTCTAAACCATGATCCGCCCACCACTGAAGATATTTTGCATCAGCATTGTGGTCGGTGCAAGACGGATGCGGAATTCGTATCGACCAGCCACCGCTGGGATTCATACCCGATTCACCTCATTGAAAGGCAAACACTCTATCTCTTATAATTAAAACCTAGTACCTGAAAATCCGATCATTAGATTCAACGTTATTCAGGGTGGTTTTTTTTAGGACTGTACAAAATAATGCCATATTCCTGCATCAAACTTTTCTTATATTGTAACAGCTAGGGTCAACATTCACCACTTTAGACGACAAAGTTGGTGTTTGAGTAGCCATTTCTTATGGAAGCTTGTATCCCTCGAGATAACTTTTTGTTGAGGTCAATTTAACATATTTTTTTGTTAGAATCCAGGATCGATCCTTTAACCTCTCACTTTTCACCTAATTGTATTCTCATTGGTTCTTTAATATTCTCCTTATTGGTGCAATATGACCAAATAGAAACGTGTAGAAATACGGCGGATGTTGCACGTCAATTGCCAGTTCATTGGTACATAACAAATTAAATTGTTTGGGAAAATGGTTTTCTCTTGAGCATTTTCTCTTGTTAGTGATAATTTGATGCAAGAACTCAATGTAATATTCGTTATCACAGTTAATTTAAAATTAAGAAAAACGTCGGCTAACGAAATGTCCAACAAGAAATTAAGAACTTTTGAAATGAGAGTATTTTTTTTAATTTGAAAGAAATTTTTCGATGTAAGAAGGCGATGTTTTAGTAATCTAAACACAAATTACTTATGCGATTAAAGTCACTTTTCCTGGCCTGCCAACAAATACACGTTCACTTTTGATTGCTATTTGCACAAACCTGTTACTAAGACTTATGCAACCGAAATTTTTTAATCAAATTGATTTTGAAAATATTCATCGCTTCATATTGCAGAAATCACTTTCAAGAAGCTTAAAAAATCAAACTTTATTTAATTTCTGTTTTATAATCGAAAAATATACTTTTTAAAACAATTCATTCATAATTATTATGATGATTGGTCTGTCAAGTATAAGAAATAAATAATTAGAGATACATTTTTTATAATTACGTGTAATAAAAACTCTTACAGAAACGGAACTTTTATTACCCAACACAAAAACATATATCAAAAACATTTCAACGCTTTCCTTCATTAAGAAACCCAAAGATATATCCCATACATTAAGTTAACATCTTCCAAGCCGAAAAACAAAAACACAGCTTTCCAATCCCCCGCAGGTCCAAAATATAACATCAAATTCACGAATCCATTCCCAAGATACAAATTCAATTCTTTTAAGGTATGTTGCTATACAAAAAAAAAGAAAAGAACTTCATGAAATTTCCAAGATTAAAGAAGGCCGAAGTTGAGATTTATTTATCTCTTGACCAATCTCCACTCCCATCGGACAACGAAAAAAAAAAGAAGAAAAAAAAGAGGCGCAATCCTTAGTGATTCTTATGGTAGTATAAACAAGTACGACTGGGGATATAAAAAAAAAGTTCTTTTTTACAACGTTTTCTTCCACCAGTTTACAAACAGTTTTTGCGTTAGCGTCTGGACATGCTGTTAACTGTTGGAAAAACATCCCTTGTTGATCGTTCAGAAAGTTTCATCCCCGTCTGATGACGAAGATGTTGAAGTTATTGTGAAACGGGAAAGAATTTTCTTGGCTGTTATTGCTTTTTCTACGCTCGTCGTGGGGTTGAATTATGTCTACCAAATTCGCCAATTAAACGGGACTATTACTTTCCTTTGAAAACAGTATATAGAAAGTTGTTTTCGGGAGATTTTTTTTATTGTTTACTTCATTTACTAATGTAATTGCTGCGAGAAAATGAAATCAGCAAATATTAGTTAGCTGTTGTTGAAATATCATTAACTGCACTCTGTTCATCTGGAGGCTTAAAAGATTCCAAACTGATTAAATCTGATTAATATCTTAAAAAGAACCTCATCAAATAGTAATAAATATAAATCTATTTTACGCTATGTAATTAATGCCCTCAGCTGTTTAGTGTTCTTTGAAAATTGTTGTGTAAAAAGTTAAAAGGAATATATGATTTCAAGTAGTTCTTTAATCCTTACACGCACTCAAACTTTTACTGTATAAAAATTTGGAGAATAAAAAATTTTCAGTTCAAGTTACGATAAGATCTACCATGTGTTACATATGTCTAAAGCTGAACAATATAAAAATAGGAAAAGTAATGTGACTTAAATACAAAAGTTTCGGCACTATTAAGAAATGCCTTCTTCGGCGTCGTAACGCTGACAAAAGAGGTCAAATGGTATGCATTTCTGCTCTTCTTCTGCGTTTTGTCACTGCTTTCTAATAAAAAATACGAAAAAAATTGTTCTTTTCTTAAAGTGATTCTTTCAAATATATATAATGACGAATACCTTCCCCTAGAAAACAGATATTTTCATCAATAAAAAAGATACTTTTCCCTTGTATAAATGTTACTTCCTCCAAAAATATTTTTATAGTGGAAGAAATATTTTTAATTATAAAACAATGAATACTTTCTACTATAAAACAAAGATTTTTTAAGATATAAATGGTACTTTCTTTAGTAAAAGTGATATTTTTAATGATAAAATGATGGATATTTGTTACTTTGAAACGTATATTTCTTACAATAAAAATGGTTTTTTTCACAATAATAATAGTACTTTTCCACTACAAAAATGGTACTTTCCCCAATAAAGTAATATTTGCAATAACAAATCGAATATTACTTTTTACTTTAAAATAAATACATTTTCCACAGTGAAAATGGTACTTTCCATTAAAAAAAACTTCCTTTCCACTATAAAAAAAGAATTTTCCTCAGTAAGAATATTATTTTCAATTATAAAACGGCGAACACTTTCCACTATGTAATGGATATTTTCCACAATTGGTATTTTGCGCAATAATAATGGTACCTTTCCACTATAAAATTATACTTTCTTCAAAGAAAGCAATATTTTCAATTATAAAATGATGAGTGCTTTCCACTATAAAAAAATTTTCAAAAAAATATGGATACTTTCCACTTTAAGAATTTAAAAAGTAAGTCAAAGGTAGTTTTTATTAATCATCATCATATGAAAAAAAAATATTACGACTGTTCTTTCATTTCATATTATAAGCTCAAACTATTCTGCATTATTGTACTGATCCCAAATCAATTTCTAAACTGAAATGTGCAAAATAAAAAATGAAAACAAATTTTTATCTAGGAATAAAATTTTCACGCATCAAAATGCAATCTAGATGATGGTTCAAAAGACTATCTTTAAATATGATCATTGCATCGCTGTTAAAATCCTTAAGCATCCTCAACGTCCTTAAGAATCATCACCGTCCATTATTTTTGTCCTTATTTCCAGATTGCTGCTTTTAAAACCATTTAAGATACAGAAAAGTAAAAAATTTAAGTTAATTTCTCAAATTTTTAAAATTGGTACGTGTAAATCTGATCACTAGATAAAAAAAATATAGAAGTGTTTCATAATTTTTTAGAAGGATTACTCTACTTAAATATTTTTTCCGTTTTCTTACGCATTGAGTCATAAAGAAACACTTATTCCGTATTCTTACACGAAGACGAGGTGTGCCATGTTTTTAATTTTTAAACTATAATTAATCCTTTTTAATTAATCCTTTTAAATAATTAATCCTTTAGATCATTCTATCATTTAAAATGCTATGTTTATATGTCTCCTAAATCATAAATTATGCAATATAAACTTTCTATTGTATAAGAAACTTAATCTAGAAATATTTTTTGCAAAAGGAAAAAACTGACATCCCTTTTTAAACATTAATATTCCATTAATATTCAGAGCTACTGGAGAAATAATAATCTCAGTCTAATATTAAAAAAAATAATAATAAATAATTGATTTTTTTTCTTCAATTCTAAACGCATCATGCTATTTGAATTATAAAACACATCAGTCAATGCTACATTACCTTTTTTCATTACATCGACATTCATAGAACAATAATGATGCTATTGACCCAATATCTTATTTCCTTTTCTTTTTGGGAGTATCTGTTGGAGCGTTTTTATAACTATCCTTGTTGTTTGCATAAGAAGAACTGAAAGGAAAACAGCGAAACTTTTAATTGGGATTGTGCATGTATAATGAGATATTCAGTCAATGGCTTTACAAATTTTGTTTTTTCCGTTAAAGATTTTGGGAACGAAAAAAAAATTCAATTAAGTTTTGAAGTGAAAAAATTACCTTACGTAATTTAACTTGTGAAAAATTGTAATGAGGCTTGCTGTACGTGACAAGAGTTATGAGTCATATGTAGAGCTTAGGTTAATAAAATGATAATAATTAAAAAGATGATAAAAGAGCAATATAGATGGGATATAGATTATAGAGATTGATATAGATGATGCATAGATAATGATAAACAGATATAGATGATGGGGGTTTGAAGTTCACCAAATTAAAATCCCTTCAGGAAGTTTGCATTATTAAGATAAACGCAATTTACCTAATCGTAAAGTGTATAAAAACTTTAAAATTCTCTTTTTTCTCTGTCAATTTTTAATTAATGAAAACATAATTATTAAAAAATCAATAAACGAGTTAAAGTTTGCAACTCACCAAATTTTAAAACCCCTCAAGAAGTTTGTAGTTTTAAGGTTACGGAAAGTCCTCTGACAGCGATGTGAATAACAGCTCAAAAGTCTCTCTTCCTTCTCGATCGATTTTTAATTAAATAAATTATAATAATTAAATAAGTAATAATAATTAATTAAATAATAAGTAAATTATAGAGTTAAAGTTTAAAACCCATCAAACTGTTACCCCCTCTGGAAGTCTGCATTTTTAAGGTAAACTAAAACTAAAGTATACTTTACTTTTTTCATCGTATATACTACATTATTGCTTTTTTATTCATCGTTAATTAGTTTTCATAAATAAACTGATGCTAGATTTACATATTTCGATATATGTAATATATGTATTTGTGTTTTCACCTAAATTTGGCTAAATTTTTTCCCGATTCTATCCAAATTTGTACTACTTAAAAAAAAAGTGAAAAAACCAAAATTACTAACTGCGCAGTTTTATTCCTTTAAATTATGAGAAAAAATCCAGAGATATTCTAAAAGTTTCTCAATGAAATAAGACTTTTATCCCCTATTACCAACCCTTAATATTATTTATAAAGAGAATTTGCTTTTAAATGATATTTTATCATTTTAAGTTTGTTGATAATAAAATAACATTAATGAAAACGATAATTAGAGATTTAATGTAAAATCCAAGATAGCAAATGAAGATGGTACTGTAGGAACTAAACTTCGACTCACTTTTCCCAAAACAAAAAAAAACATGTCAAAATAAAGTTTATTAACTTTAAAATATTTTAAATCATACCCGAAGAAAGATAAAAACATTTTCAACGAATGTAGCTACTATTGTTTCTCTACTGTTTGTTGTCTCATTCAATTTAAATGTTTCACTACATTATTGCTTTTTTTTTTCTAAACTTTTATTCATTATTGCAGTATAAATAACATGAAAAAGTTTAATCAAATGAGTCAATATTTACCTTTTTTCCTACGAAAAATATGAAAAGAAGGAAATCGAATATCAAAGTGATATTCTTGTATTTTTTCTATTGACGCAAAGATTTTTACATGAATTCCAGTGAGAAAAATACCGTCGTTGTTGCGTCAATAGCAGACGATCCTAATAAAATTCAAAGTTGAGATGATTTTTCCTGCTTCTTGAAGGAGAAAAATATCTTTTGCCATGAAACGGGAATAAAATGGAACACAGTGAAATATTTTCCCTTTAGAGGGATAAACGGAAAATAAATGGCTTCTGAAGAGTTGCTTAAGAAGGTAAGACCAGCTCTAAATTCCAAAGCATTTTTATTCGATCATACATAAGAATTTCAATCTCATATTTCACTTGATAACTTCTTTTCCGATTTATCGTTCGAAATTTTTTGTTAAGAAAACGATAACTGTTCTTCTAATTCATGATTATTGTTTTCAAGTTGACTTTTAAATTTTTAAGTTGCTTATTCCAAGAAAGAAACATTAATGGAAATGTAATTATCGGATAATTTACTGTCAAGATAGAAGGACAAAAAATTAGTCACGCTACCCCGCAAGCACCGTTGAGTCGTTAGGTTTCGTTACATGACGCAGTGGTCAAGTGATGTGCTCAACTGCGTGCACATTGCTTCAATGTGATCAAAGGTAAGTAGCTATCACTAAGATATTTTTGTTTGAAGCGAAAATTGTGTATAAATATGGGTAAGTTTAAGGAAGTGGTAGATGGGCAAAAAGGGGCAATTGTGTGTGGCCGTACCCATGGTCATACGGGGAATGAAGTTGCTCAATTTGTTGATGTTTCCATACGGACTGTTCAACGTGTCTACAAGCAGTGGTGTAATACACTTGGCCACGAACGACGACGTCAGAATTGTGGTTGGAAAGAAATTTTGCATGAAACGGATCGGAAACATGTTTCATGACTTGTCAATGAAATTCGATTCCAAACCCGACAGGATTTGCTTTAGTTAGTAAATGAAGGTCCAGCCCAACCTGTTAGTGAGAGAATATTGCGTTGGGAGCTAAATGCAATGAACATTTCAGTGGGCTAGAAGTAACCGAACGTGGACAGTAGCTGACTGACGGGATTCAATATGGTATAACGAATCACGTTTTAGCCTTTATTCAAAAGACGCACATCGTCGAGTGCTACGAAGAGCAGATGAAGCATTTCATCCATCAAAAACTGTGTGCAAGAGGAAGCATCTTAAACTGTGTGCAAGGTCAGGCTCAAGCCAAACGTGGGTCTGTCATGTTTCGGGTACGTTTTTCTTATTATGGATTGGGCCCTCTCACTGAGGTTGCCACTAATACGAACCAACATGTTTATTTGAACATTCTGAATGATTAGATGTTGTCTTTAAGTCACCATCTTCATGAAGAGCTTTTGTCGATACCCCTATTTTTCAAGATGACAACAGCAAAGTTTATCGGGCTGGAAGAATATGTGACTGGTTTTATGAACACTCAGACACTCAATTACTTCTCGACTGGCCTGTAAAATCACCTAACTTCCCCATTGAAAATTTGTGGGACGTGTTGAAACAACGAATAAAACGCCGAAATCAGCGCCCTTGCAATTTGGAGGATTTGCGCGATCAAATACTCAGCGAGTGGCTTATACTGGATTCGACGTACCTGCAAAACCTTGGACTCACTTCCTAACCAAATCCAGAGATGGTGTTACACGCTATTAAATGATGTTTTTCATTATTTTCCTAAGGGTGACTAATTTTTTGTCGGCCAAATTATTAGACGCACTATAAGATTCTATGTAAAATCTTAATTATCAGGTAATACTGTACAGCTTTATTGTATTTACGCGACTGAAACCTGTTAGTACTTGTTTACGTTCATCTATCAATAGGTTAAATTGGACGATATAATATAAATTCGAGGATTGGACAAACTAGACGATATGTTATATAAATATAGAATATTTATTGCACCAGGTATTATATTATAATAATTAGACCAAATTAATAGACGCACTGTAGTTTTTTAATAATTACATGTTTTGCACGAGGTTATATGCAATACTTTTATATTTAAATATACATGCAATGGGTTTTTATTCAGGAGATTTTTCATATACCTCCTACTCGTATTTATTTTTAACGTATTTCATTACACTATTAACCAATTGTTACATAATCGTAAATAAGTGCAAACCGGTTTCAGCTAAGTAAAAACAATAACGCTGTATAGTATCGCCTGATAATAAAGATTTTACATAGAATCTTAAAGTGCGTCGAATAATTTGGCCAGGGACAGTATAAAGTTTTAGATTTATATATATATTATATATATATATATATATATATATATATATATATATATATATATGAAAGACCATGACAGGCGCAAGAATATTTTGCGCACACCGACTGGCGTAACTTTATAAATTAAAATTGACAAGTTAAAGGTATAAATTTCATTCTTTTTCATTAAAATATGAAATAGTATACAGATTTACAGACTCATGTTTAAGAAATTTCTGTTGCCATATCTCCTCTTTTTGTAGATTGAGCGTTAAGTAAAAAAAATTTAGCTGTAGAAAAAAAATATTGTCGTAAAACATTTTTTGAATCATTTCCATAACTATAAGCCTTTAAAAATAAAAGATAGCACTGTTTTTATTTATTTAGTTAGTTAATTTATTTTTATTTATCATTTTATTTTAAGTTGGTTTATATGTCATGTTCTAAACTATTTCGCGTTTGCTAAATTGTGCTCTGGAACGAATAATATTTAAGAACGATTCTTTATAACTCCTCACAACTCATTTTATAGAGATTCTTTCCGCTATATTTCGATTAAGCAATAGACCTCGTTATAAACTTTGACAGAAAACTTTTAGTTGGGGATGAACAGTACGCAAAATAAAAAAAATGGATTACACTGATAGGATTTCACGTTCTCTGACTCAATCTTAATTCTTTGAGAGGGTCAATTATGCTAATTAATTAGTGCAACCGATACTTTAAGTTAAGAAATCTGACACAAAAACGTACTTTCTCTGAATAAATATACCTATTTACGGACTAAAATTTCTGGCCCCTGAAATATGGGGTAGCATGGTTGCAATAGTTTGGTCAGGAGAGCGGTCCAAAGTTTGGATCCCTTAATTGCTAATTATATTTTTTGAGTATTTTGTCATATTGTGAACTTTTAAAGCGAATTGAAAAATTTTTGCACACAAAGCTCTGCCGCAAAGGAAAATAAAAAGCCACAATTTAAGTGTCTTTATGGCATAGCAATGATGTTTATCTTTATATATCAACTTGCCGTAAGGAATCATCTGGGCTTTAAAACGGACAAATAATTTAATTATTTTAATAGTTATTAAACTTCTTTAAAAATCGCCTATTTGGCGAAATTTTTTCTGATGAGAATTATCAAATTCGCTGTCTTAATCTCAGTGTTTAAAATTTTTTATGATCCCAAGGAATGCAACATTAGAGTAAGTTTTTAAATATTAAAAAATTAAGCCATATACGCTTTTTTACAAAACTGTGTCTTTTCTCCATATAGAAGCTTTGCGCCATTTTCAAAATAAGCATAGACAGAACTTATTTTAGATATGCTAAATTTGACCTAATAGTCATGAGTAACAGTTGCAAACTCACAGCAGTTATGAAAATAGCAAATTATTCGTAAAATAGCACCATTTCATATGACGACGAAGCTTTCAGAAAGCAGCCTTAAGCGATTCGATTATAAAATTCGTTTATCCAAAGATAATTTCATTCAAAAAATAGTTTTCAATAAATATTATTTATTTTTTATTATTTCATATAATAATAATAAAAAACATTTGAATTTTAAAAAGCACAATTTTTTACATCATATTAAATAACATAATTATGCATGGCAAAATACAAAATTTGAGCAAATTCGGTAGTACAGTTCCTAAAAAAACAAATTTATTTTGTATTTTGCCATGTTAAATTACTTTTTTTAAAATAATGTAAAAAAATTGTAAACCTTTCTATTCAAATTTTTTTTCGATATGTTTCAAATATAATAATCAAAATAATAAATATTAACTTAAAGTTATATTTTGCATGTAAATATCTTTGGATAAACGAATTATATAATCGCGTGCAAAAAGTTTTGAATTTGCTTAAAAAGTTCTCGAGATATGGCGAAATGCGCAAAAACTAAAGTTAATATTAAGTCCAAACTTTGGGCCACTATCCTGACCATACTATGGGGATTATATATATACCACATTGCGGCTATCCCCTATATTTTGGGGGTCAGAAATCTAAATCTGTTGAAAAAAAGATATTGAAGTATAGAAGGTACTTAAAATATCAGAAGACTTAAAATATCAGCTGTACTAATTAATTAGCATGTATGATGTCATCCTCTCGAACCCTTAAGATTGAATCCTAGAAAGAAATTTGTTAAGGGTGGTCCGTTTCTTATATTGCTCCTTGTATAGCTGCTAATTAAAAAAGATATCAGCCTGAATAACTTCTGTTCTAATGATCGGAATTTTACTTACTAAGTGTGAGTCTTAATTGTTCCTGATAGTGAATTCAAATATGCGAATTAATTTCTGCTAACTATTAATCAAATTACAGAATGAAATTCAAAAACGTACCTTTTCTGAATAGACGTATATACATATATATATATATATATATATATATATATATATATATATATATATATATATATATATATATATATATATATATATATATATATATATATATATATATATATATATATATATAGCAAAATAAATAAATACAAAAAAAACAGAAAAAAATTAGGAAAAACAATAAGTATCATTTATTGCGCATAAGCTGCAAGTAAATAGAACTCATAAGATAAAGTTTAAAATGAATGACAAACAACTGGGGAAAGAAAAAGAATTAATTAATTAAAAAAAAAGGATAAAGTGTTTTTAAAAAACCGGAAAATAAAAGCTATAATCTTTTTAGCAGCCCACACGATTATATCCGAAAAAGAGTGCTTTCTGATATTGTATCAATATAGCCAAAGCAAAATATATCAATACAACAGTGTGAGGAGCACTCAAAAAATTTTTTACAAAAATTATGACAAAAAAAATTAAACACAATAAGTAAAAATGACACGTAAAAACACAAAATAAAATATAAAGGAAGAGCAGAATAAAACAAAATCTATAAAGCGAGCAGTGAAATAAAGCGAACTTACATGAACGGGAAATTTTTCAAGAATGATTTAAAATGTTTACGTAACAAGATTGCCAAATTGCAAAATATGAAAACAAAAGCGCAAATTGAGTGAAACTAGAGGGGTTTAAAGTACGTTTTTACTGCATTACTGAAGTCCGGTTAGTTACCAAGGGTGGGTCAGAAAACGGATGTGCGCGAGGTAATATTATACTGAATAATTTAAAGAAGTTGACTATAAATAATTTTAGAAAATAAATATTTATTTAAGAAAAAAATAGAAAATAGAAAAGAGAAAGAAACATGAATTGCCAGTTTTACACATAATTTTAGCCACGGATTTGCCCGAAATGGATTTACACATGGAAAAATTATATAAATTGACAAAGAAATCTTTTTAGTAAATTATTTTAGCCACGGATTTGCCCGAAATGGATTTGCACATGGAAAAATTGTATAATTTAACAAAGAAAATTATTAGTAAATAATTTTACCCACGGATTTGCCCGAAATGGATTTGCACATGGAAAAATTATATAAATTAAAAAATAAAAAAATAAAAACAACTTATTTTAGTAAATAATTTTAGCCACGGATTTGCCCGAAATGGATTTGCACATGGAAAAATATTATAAATTAACAAAGGAATTTTTTAGTAAAGGAATTTTTTTTAGTAAATAATTTTGACCAAGGATTTGCCCGAAATGGATTTGCACAAAGAAAAATTATACAAATTAAGGAAGAAATATTAGTAAAAAAATTTTTTGGCCATGGATTTACCCGAAATGAATTTGCACATGGGAAAATTGTATAAATAATGAAAATTTTTAGTAAATATATTTACAAAATATGCGATTAACTCAATGATTTTATATAAAATTTTATTACTTTAGTTGGGTATCTATTGTTTTTTATCAAATTTTGAAAGAGTTTATCGATTTGTTTTTTGGATAAATAAATATTACTACATATTCTTTTAATTCTATTAATTTCATTAAAAGTAGCATTTAAATAGATGCTCCTAGAAACATTAGAATTCCAAGTAATTAGTTTATTTATATTAAAATTAAAATCATTTCTTTTAATCGTATAAATCAACAAAGCAGATATTTTCTTCTTTTATAATACTTCTTTTTTAATAAACATTATAATATTAAACCTATTAAAGATTTTGTTTTCTCCCTTTAGAATTATGATGTATATAAGCTATACGATCTTATTAATAACTTTTCTTTTATTAATTTACATTTCAAAATTCTTTGTTTCGATCTTATAAAAGCCAAAATGAGTAAAATTTTGCCAAATAAAAAGAAAAATTTAGATAATTTATATTTCGTTATTAACTTTCAAAATCCTATTTTCGATAAGATCAAATTTCATAATATTTATGAAAATTTTAAAACTTTATTTCCATTAAAAGATTTTAACATTATTAAAAGCTTTAAATATAATAAATCTCTTGGTAGAACTATATTTAATTATAATGATTTAAGCAAAAATTTAAGGAGCATTAACATATCCGATTTTGAATGTCACTGTGAGGAAGAGAAATATTTTGATTTTGTTGATAAACATCATAAACATATTATTACTGGTAATTTAAATATTATAGAAAACTTAGAACTTAGGAATTTAATGATAAAAGGCACAAAATTTAGACCCATTTACCATATATCAATCAATAAAATTCTAAAATACTTTCTTAATGATCTCAATAGTTTTTGTTTAAAGATATCAAATAGATTCTCTTTACCTTTAGGTATGCTAACAGAATGGAAATGGGGTGTTTATTATTACTTTAAAAGCTTTATTCTCAATAATAAGGATAATTTAAATAACAGTGACAATCCAACAATTTTTTCTAATATAGTTCAATCAATTAAGCAACTTCAAAAAAATTTTGTAATTACTCCCTTAAACAAAGCTAACAATAATTATGCAATCTTCTGCAAAAAATTCTATGTTGAACTTTTAAATACGGAATTAAAAAAAAGTATAAATTTTAAACTTAGTAATTTGAATAATAATATTGTCATTAAAAAAATTTTAGCTTTATATAAGAGATTAAAAATTAAAATTAGCAATATACAATTTCCTTACTTAATTATCAGTCCGAAATTTCATAAAATTCCTGTTAAATTTAGAACTATCACATGTGCATCTAATACTTATCTAACTAAACCTGGCACCATTTTCTCTAACTACTTAAATAAAATTATTAACAGTATTTCTAAAGAAGGCTTTTCTAGGATTATCACTAATAATCAACCGATTTTAGATTTCATTAAACATAATAAAATTAATTCTATTGCAACTTTTGATTTCCAGGATCTTTTCAATAGCATTCCCCTTTCTAAACTAAAAGATGTCCTTTTGAATTATTACTATGATTTCAAAAATATCCTTTGTTGCGATTTTGATTATTGGGAAATTCTGATTAATTTTTATCTTTTTAATAATTATCTTTACAATGGAAGGAATATTTTTCTTCAAATTGATGGAATACCACAAAGTTCTAATTATTCATCTCTCTTAGCTAACTTATATTTGCATTATTATGAAAAAAATTACACTCTAAGTATTAAATTTGTTTTTAGATATATTGATGACTTAATTATCTTTAATTTTCAAGACTATACTATTTTATTAAATGATATTTACCCCGAGGAATTAATCTTGCTTCGTAATCATGATGATAATATTAATTTCAATTTTTTGTTCAATTTTTTGTTTCAATTTAATGTCAATTATATATATATATATATATATATATATATATATATATATATATATATATATAAAGCACAATATTTAAATACAAAAAAGAGAAAAAGGAAAAAACGAAGAAAATCAATACCGTCAGAACGGGGGGACTTTGTGCAGGAATTTTTAGTTTTCCAACTTTGACCTAATAAAAAAATAGTTAAAAGATGCTGAATTGTAGAGCTTCTAATCTAAAATTTGTTGTTAGCCATCTGGGAAGTAATTGAACGTAGTTAATAGCTGATTTGAAATGTTTATTATTTGTAAAAAATGAATTAGTCGAATGCACAAAGTCACCCCGGATGGGATGACTTAGAGCAATGCAATAAAATAATGACTTAGTTCAGTTATTTTCATTCACTGTGACTTAAAATCGTTTAATAAGCAATATTTAACATTGTTAACGTACAATACAAGTATATTACATATAAGTATGTACTATGCATTAACAAATCTACTGAAGATAAACATAAAAACTTAAATTTTTAGATTTTTTAACATTTTTAGATTTTTTCTTATTAATCTTATTAATTAAATCTTAGATACCTTTTTTATCGACTTTCAGGTATCATGTCAACAGTTGAATGAATTCCCACAGTTAACGACCCCAAATTGCCTCCAACTCTGCAACTCGGAATGATCCTCTCTTATTAGCAGTCTCTTATTAAATGTCTTCAACAATTAACATATGAAAATTGAAATGAAAAATAACAATATGAAAATGAAAAATAATATTCACTGTGAGATTTCGAATGCTTCACATTAATTTTGTTCGAAATCGTGTTTCGATAAATTCCGAACTTTTTTAAAGCTTTCGAAACAGATAAACCATTTTTTACTTCTGCCAAACAATTTTCTAACGCTTCTTTGGTGTCGTAATCACAATAATTTCTTGCTCCAGGCATTCTTTTCTAAGTCCTTGACATGTTTTTCTCTGAAAAACAAATTGCACAAAGTTACCCCAGGGTGCATTTTTTTATTAATTATTAAATAACTAACATTAAAATAATTAAAAACAAACAATTATGCATGATTTTTTATCTCAATTGATAAGATTTTTAAAGTATAACCTACCTTCCTGGCCAGTTTAACTAGAACTTCTTCAACCGAGCAGACTTTCCAGCCTCCAATTTTGCGACGTTAAAAATTTGAAACTGCTTGTAACTTAAGCTCACAATTTTCCAAGAACGATGATGTTTACATTGCCAGTTCTTGGTAAACCATTAGTTCGTTTTGTTGACAACTCAAATCAGTTGATACCGAGCTTTAAAAAAATACCACTAGATGGCACGACGCAAAATTTGAAAAAATGACAGCTCGCACAAAGTCATCCCTCGTTGCACAAAGTCACCCCATCTGACGGTAAGTTTTATTTACTGCGCATAAGCTGCAAGTATATAAGTTCAAAATGTAGAAAAAACATGGAAACAATGAAAAAAGAGAAGAATAAAATGTAAAAAAGAAAATAAATTAATAAACATCTAGGGAAAAAAAGATATAATCTCTTCATCAGCTCACACGACTATATCCGCAAGAAGGAGTGTCTTCTAACATTGTATCACTATAGCCAAAGCAAAATATATCGATACAATAGTGTGAGGAGCACCCAAAAAATGTTTTGAAAAAAAAATAGGATACAATTAGTATCAATAAAAATCAAGTAAAAAACAGAAAATAAAATGTAAAGAAAAAACATAAAACGAAATCTATAAAATGAGTAGCGAATTCAAATGAAATTTTCCAGAATGATTTAAAATATTTTTGTAATAAGATTGCCAGATTACGAAATATGAAAACAGAAGCTTAAATCAAGGTAAAAGCGTAAATTGAAAAATTTTGTTTTATAGCGCGTTCTTACTGCAGTACTGAATTGCGTTTGATTTGTTAGTTACAAAGTATGGGCCCGAAAATGGATGTGCGCTATGTAATATTATACCGGACAATTTAAAGAAGTTTATAATTAATAAGGTTGACATTTAATTATATTATATTTCCCAAAACCATCTATTTAAATACCATTTTTAATCAAATTAAAAGAATTAAAAGAATATGTAGTAATGCTTATTTATCCAAAAAAACAAATAGATAAAAAAAAAAAAAAAAAAAACGGATACCTAACTTAAGTAATTAAAATCCATATAAAAACATTGATTTAATTGTAAGTTATTGTAAATAAATTTACTAAAAACTTCTTTTCTAATTTATATAATTTTTACCATTCAATTCATTTCGGGACAATCCGTGTCTAAAAATATGTGCAAAACAGGCAATTCATGTTTCTTTCTCTCTCACTCACACTCTCTCTCTTTTTTTCTTAAATAATTGTATATTAAATATCAACCTCATTAATTATAAACTTCTTTAAATTATCCAGTATAATATTACCTTGCGCACATGCATTTTCGGGCCAATCCTTGATAACGGCCCAACGATATCGGGCCGATCTAATTTGCGCTTCTGGCAATCTTATTACGAAAATATATTAAATCATTCTTGAAAATTTACCCGTTCATGTAAGTTCATTTGAATTCGCTACTCGCTTTATAGATTTTGTTTTATGTTTTGCTCTGTTTTTTCTTTACATTTTATTTTCTGTTTTTTACGTGATATTTATTACTTAATGTGTTCTATTCTCTTTCGTTTCAAATTTTTTTTTTTTGAGTGATTCTCACACTATTGTATTGATATATTTTACTTTAGCTATATTGATACAATATTAGAAAGCACTCCTTTTTGCGGATATAATCGTGTGAGCTGAAGAAGAGATTATATCTTTTTTTCTCCAGATTTTTATTTATTTATTTATTTTTTTTTATTTTTTTTTGAAATTTATTTTTCTCTTTTTTCATTATTCTGTAATTTTTCGAAGTTTACTCTAGATTTTGAACTTGGAATTCTAATATTTGTAAAAACATCTATTTAAATGCCATTTTCTATCAAATGAATAAAATTAAAAGAATATGTAGTAATGTTTATTTATCCAAAAAAGAAATAGACAAATTCTTTCAAATTTTGATAATAAAAAGAACAATGGATATCCAACTAGAGTAATTTAATTCTTTACAAAATCATTGACTTTATTGTATGTTATTAATAATAAATTAACTTAAAACATCTTTGTTAATTTAGATTTTTGCCATGAGCAAATCCATTTCAGGCAAATCAGTTTCTAAAAATCTGTGCAAAATGGACAAATCATCTTCCTCTTTCTCTCCCTTTTATTTTAAATGTTAATTTTCTAAAATCATTTAAATTGTTTTAATAAATATCAATCTTATTAGTTATAAATTTTGTTAAATTATTATGTGTAATATTATTACCTTGCGCACATTTTCGGGCCAATCCTTGCTAACTAACAAATCAAATGCGCTTCTAAATAAGAATGCGCCACTAAGCAGAAATCGCTCAAATTACGCTTTTAACTCCATTTGCGTTTCTGTTTTCATATTTTGTAAACCGGCAATCTTATTATTAATGAAATCATTCTTGAAAGATTCCGGTACATCTTAGTTCATTTGAATTCACTATTCGCTTAATACATTTCGTTATGTTTTGTTCTGTTTTCTCTACTTTTTATTTTCTCGTTTTTGTGTGTTCTATTTTGTATATATATATATATATATATATATATATATATATATATATATATATATATATATATATATATATATATATATATATATATATATATATATATATATATATATATATATATATATATGTATATATTAATGTATATATATATGGCGATAGTCAATGTCACTACCACAAATGAGTAATTTAAGATAACCACAGACTAATTCAAGAGAGTTGTACTTAATTTTACTCTGTGGCTAAGTGAGCAAGTTCAGACAGTAAAAAAAGAATGAAATTTGTGATTGCTCGGTGAAGTTTATTTATTAATAGTTAATACAAAAATATCTTGAAGTTTCAAGGCAAAAGAAATTTTTTTGGGCTGATTTTTCACTAAAAACCAAAGATTGTTTTCTTTTTAATCTCCTTAGAAAATGAAATTTGAGTCATTCAGTAAGTTATTCACGATTTTCCAAGGCTTTTGGATTGGAGCACATAGACTTTTTATTTGACATTGCTATTATTTTTAATTTGTTTTAATGAGAATATCAAATTAAAAATTAAATTTTCATAACTTATTATAACTATATACACAATTTTAGGAATAATCACTTTTACAACTTTGGTCGAGTCTGCTAGGAAAGAAAGTTTAAGGAAACTATAAAAATTGCCTGAAGGAAATATAGAGGGCGTGGTAATTCTAATGTACATTCTCAAAATTTTATTAATTTATATTTCTTTTTTCTACTACTGATGTGAATGCTAAGTGGCATTTTAATAACATTGAATTACGTATGTCTAAAAAAAATATGTTGTAAGATTATGTTGCATATTCTAGGATACAGTGTTTAAAAGATTCTGCAAAATTATTCAAGTTACTTGGTTTTCTTTGCATAAATATGATTTGTAAATAGCATTCCAATGTTTCAATTCATTCTGAAATTTATTTTCGCAAATTCATCATGAAATGTCACTCGACACGTTTTTCAATTACGTTCAGATACATTTATCACCAAAAAAAGCAACTATGATTTCTTTGGGTTTTTTCCCCCTTAATTTACTAACTTGTTTTACGATTCCCACCAACACTACAAATATCTCATGTGATACTCTCTTTTTAACAGAATTCATAATGTCCTTAAGATAATGAAATGGTTGCAGCAAAACTAAGAATATAAAATGTATTTTTTTTTTTTACTTTTATTATTAAATACTTTTAAATATTAATACTTTTAAATATTACTTTCAAATATTAATTTTAAAGTTGAAGAAGATAATTTCATAATTACAATAATGATGTTACGGTCCTCTTATTTTTTAAAGGATATCATGAACCCTGCTAAAATATTAAAATACAGATCTTTACTTCAACGAGCATAAAATTCTTATCAAAATATAGATCAAGAGCCGAATGCAACACAATATAAATTGATGATAAAATTTCGTTGGCTTGAAAATAAATGTCGACATGTTTTGAGCTCTCAAAAATGAGCAACCATTCTCTAGACTCGATAGGATTAATTGACTTATGGCGTCAATTTTTTACCGCTCAAAACAAGTTTACTTTTACTGTCATCTTCATATTTTCTGAAGTCACATAAGTTTTTTTTCTTTGCGCCTTAGTTTTTTTGATAACGTTCATTTCGTAACGCATTATATTAAATTACTTCAAGTGATATTAAATTAAGTTTTAAGTAAGATAATGGTATGGGCTCTTAAATTGAAAAAATAGTCACAACTTTTTTAAATATTTAGTACATTAATTTTTTTTACTGCTAGCCTTAAAAATAATTTTTAAGGACGTCAAAAAATTTTGTTTACAATTGAAATTTCCAAAGTCGAATGAGAAAATGGAATGTTCCCTAGCATCAGGAATCAAAGTTAAATAGTTAAATGGACAGTTATTTCAGACAAGTTTACGAACTTTAAATTATTTGAAAATATATTTTTATTTGTCGATTCCAATATTTATTCGAGATATATTTTAGCGTATACTTTAGGAGTACTTCGATAGAGTTTATTTCTACACCCTTTTTTGCTTAAAACTATTAAATAATTTGCTTATAATAAATGATTCAAGCTATATGATTTAATGCAGCAATAGTATAACAGTAAACGGAGCCTCCAAACCATATCCTTATCCTTGATACCACGATCAAAAAATAGAAAAAGCTTAAATAAATGACAATAGTTAATTTGTTTGTTATATTTTGTTTTCAAGTAATAATATGTTTCACTTAAAAAGATTTCAACTCTGAAAGTAATGAATTCATTGAGAAAGTTCTTTGGAACAAAATCATTCTTATCCTCTTATGAAGAAATATAGGTATTATATTTATTCATAATTTCTGTAAAAAATATGTTAACTCTCTCGCTGAGTATTTTTATGCATCAAAATACGTTAAAAATTTGCGTATGTTTTTAATCATATTTTAAATCAGATAATAATTTTAAATATATCACGGCTTTTGAATATTTTTTACAATTTTCCATGTTTAACATTTGTTTTTTAACAAAATAAGGCATTTTTCAGATAGCAAATTATACTATTATAATAATATTTTGTGAATTGTGCTAAAGTTACAAAATAATTTTAAGAAAAAATAAATTTCTTTTACATTTTTCAATTTTAAAAGAGAAGCTTTCTTAAAGTTAACGGTGTAATTTATAAGTTTCAACGGCAAAATAAAATTGTAGTTCGTATTTGTTCATTTAAAAAACAATGCCATCAGTTGTGGTTTATTTAGTTGCGCTAATATATATTTACTTTTCACAAATCAAACAAATTAGAAACAATAAAGTAAATAAATAAATAATTTCATTGTTCAATTTTAGAGAAAAAGGGTGCACTTATTTAATACGATCAGTCAGACGTTTCACAAGGACTAGTTTTAACATAGCAAATTAAATTCTTATAAGCTAATCGGCTATATTTCTGAGACTTGAAAAAAAAAGTTTACAATTATGTAAAACGAGTTTTAATTTAAAGAAAAACTTTAAGTACTAATAAAAATTAAACAAAACAAATTAGTTTATTATAGGAAAAAATCTACGTGTTATCAAAAAGGAAGATAATTTTAAAAATGTAAAAATATAATGAAATAATTGGTTGAATAGATCTGTGAATCACACGTGGACAGGTAATTATAAATTTAACTTTAAAATTAAGATATTGGGATGATATTGTTTATTTGTATCTCGACCCGCCCTATTTAAGGACATACGAGAGTAGATACATAAAACATACATAAAATATACATAAAACACCAGAAATTATATCAACAACAAGAATAAAAATAATAAAACACACGCGACCAACAGTTAAAAACATGACTCTAAATCCAGCCAACACATGGAAGATCATAAAGATCATAATTAAAAGAGTAAAAACAATATATACATAAAAGTGAATAAAACATCCATATTGTGCGTTTTAAAAGCAATGCATAAAATTTAAAGTTTGCATAAAGAGCAAAATGGAATAAAATTTACAGTTAAAACATGATCCAAAACCAAGTCCAACATGGATAAAACCGATCATATTAAAATGATAAAGTAAAAGTAAAATACTACATTAAGAACAAATTGGAAAAAAAAACTAGCAGTTAAAGACATGACTCAAAACCAAGTCATACATGGATAAAACCGATCAAATTAACAATAAAAGTACATAAAAAGTGTAATATATTGGGGTGATATATAAGGTACTGAGATATTTTAAGACGCTTAAAAATTTTGGCTATATATTAGACATTTCTAAATGATAGGTATCTTTATACTCAATGTAGTGACTTTCAACACATCAACAATATTACAGATAACCATTGTTGTTGCAATAGGAGTTTTGTTCAAGACTATTATACCTTTAATTAGAATCTTTATTAATATATTTTTTCTTTAGTTATTAAAATATATATTGAATAATTGATAAATATGTTATTCCTAATAAATACGTACCTATGAACATTAGTGAAATTGAATAAACTGTGGAATGAATATATTGAAAACTAAAATTGAAAAAAGTAGATGCATAATCACATTCAATCAAAAACATGTTTTTATAAAGCTTGCCATTAAATATAATGTTTTATCCAAATCTCTTTACTAAATTAAGCATAAATTAGCAGGCGACAGAAAAAGAAGCGCATTTTATAAAAGTATTTTATAATTAAACAAAAAACCTGTATTTAACCAAAACAACGAAAAATCATGCATGAAATTTACGCTAAGCTTGCGCAAGTCAAATTCGTTGTAAATATACCAAATTTACGCATTAATCATTCTATTTAAAAAATTTCATTGTCACCAAATTATTTTTTTTACAAATAATAAAGCTTCATTTTCCATAGGTTCTACATAATAAAAACAATTGAAACTTTATACATCACTTTAATAAAATACGTAGATTAATAGGGTATAAAATAATTTATGGCTCATAATTTAATTTTTTTCGTCCAGTATTTAATTAAATAAAAATAACAGATAATAAAATTAGTAACTAATATAAAAAATTAGTTTTTCATGAAATTATATTTGGGTAAGTGAGTGTCATCAGTTAGTGTTGCAATTTTTAGACCAAAACAGCAAAAAGTTAAATTAACATTAAGGGAACCAAACTTATAACCACTCTCCTGGCTAAACTATTAGGACCACAACTTCTAACTTGCGGCTACCCTTATATTTTGAGGATCAGAAATCCAATATGTAATTAATATATATATATATATATATATATATATATATATATATATATATATATATATATATATATATATATATATATATATATATATATATATATATATATATGTGTGTGTGTGTGTGTGTGTGTGTGTGTGTGTGTGTGTTTGATTTCGTAGCTAAATAATTAGTATTTATTAGCATATTTGAAGTCACTCCCAGGAACCATTAAGAATGACACTTAGTACGTAAAAATTCGATCATAAAAAATGGAAAATTACTCAAGGCGTTATCTTTTTTATTTTGCACATTGTACATTTAAGGAGTAAAGACTACGATTTTGCGTATCTCTCATATTTTTATGTACTCCTGCCTATTTCTCTTTTATTTTCCTTTAATTCCGCTTTTCGATGTATTCTATTATGTTTAGAGAGAAAACGAACTAATTTATCGAGAAACATTTATAGAGTAATCATAAGAAATGACTCTTAAGGGGAATTCTTCTATTATCAGTTTGAAAGTTTAATGGGTGCATTTCGAATATATAACAATAATATAATAATATCTCTATAATAATTGAAGAGACGCATTTAGTTTTTGTCATTTTTTTAAATTTCTCAAAAATACTCAGTGGATTATTTTATAACTTTTTAACAGGTGTTTAGGTCCAGCGATTTCTTATACTTATCAGTAAAGTTAAAAGCTTTCAGAGGTTTGACGAGCCGTCAATGCATAACGAAGGAAAATGAAAGTCTTTTCGAACTGTCTCTGCCAGAAAATATAACAATAAACTAGTTACTTGTACTGATCACTTAAGTTATTATACGCCATAGCCATACCTCTTGTTTGAGGATTTTTCTTTACGGCTGCCTCGCCGTAACTCTTCTTTTTGAAATTGTATCTGTTTTCATGGGCTTTGGACAAATTCTGGTACTCTTCATCTTCAAAATATGTTTGTTACCTTCTTTTTTTTTTTTTTTTTTTTTTTTTGATATCTCGTCTATTATGTTTGAACCCTCCAACTCCTATTTTCTGAGTAACTACTATTGTTAATTTTAAGATTTCTCTAAATTCTTTGAGGCCTTCTGGTGTTGCCATGAATCATCATCAAGCCTACCTTTTTGAATCCTCTTTTTTACTGAGATGTCGCGTACGTGCACTTAGAGTCTACTGTATTCTCCGGATGCCCTCTGACGGGGGCGGGACGGGGTTAAGCTTTGATACGCCATAGCTACATACAGATATTGGAGATATATTGTGATACGCCTAGCTAAAAAGCTATTTTTCTCTTACATTTTTTTTTTCTATAACTATAAAAATATTTAAAAAATTAAACCAAATTTTTATAACGAATTTTAATTTATTACAATTTTATAATTTTAAAATTTGAAGGAAAAAAAAACTATTCGTTAAAAAATTGCGCAAGATATAAGCATTTAAGGCACTTTTTTACACTGAGCATGAGGGTGGGGGATATTTTAAAAACTTTTCATAATTTTGTTGTGATCACATTTGGCAACTACAGAGAGACGTTCAATTCGAATATTTTGAAAATCAAAAAAGATTCCAACAATTTTTTATTATACATTTTGAAAAAACGCTCTAAATAATAAGGTGTTTTCCACGAACATCATTTTGTACTATTAAACAAACTCAAAATTTTATTTATCAAAAATAATTAATCAAAATTTTCACAGCATTATGGGGGATCCTACCCAATAAAAATATATTTTCTTTCACATGTTTTCTTACTGATACCCTCACATTTTTTACGGACGATTATTGTAAAGGATTATAATTTGCTATTAAATTTTGTTTTATGATACAAAAGAATATTTTTTGAAAACCCCTTACCATTCCGAGCATTTTTTCAAAATTTACAAAAACTACTTCGAGAATTGCTTAGAAATATTTAAATTTTCAAAATATTTAAATCAGATTCTCTTCATAAGCTTAAATGTTTCCCTTTTTAAATAGCGCGATTATAGTAATGATCGAGTAAAAAATTTCTTTTCTATCCTCATAGATGAATGTTAAAAAATGATTCCCCCCCCCCCTCATTGAACCCCCAAAATAAATTTACTTGTTTGACTTCTCAAAGAATGAAACTTTAATCCAAGAAAATCTAAGTATTTTTCATTACCATGAAAATCTATGTAAAGAATTGTACTCCAAGAAAATTTAAGTATTTTTCAATTACTGAATTTTTATTTTCGTAATTAAATGACCATCGTGACAGCTTTTTATATCGATTTTGAATTTTGAAAAATAGTTGTTCGGAACGCTAAATTTGGGTTACTTTTGGAAACATTTTAAAGAATAGAATTGTGGAAAAAAATTCTAATTGTTCATTTTAATAAAGTTTCAAATAAATTCTAAAGATTCATTTTAAAAATCATTCTTAAAATGAACCATGCGCAGAGTAATAGGTTAAATTTATAAAAAAGTAATAATCGTTTGAAAACTGCCTTTACAGTTAACGATTCGTTTGTGAATGCAGTAATTCATTAATTTCTTTGACAAAATGCTAAAGATTAGAATATTTAAAACAACTTTTGTCAAAAAAATACATACTAACTATTTAAGATATATTTTTAGAATCATTCCTTAGAGGGACCATGTAAAAAAAAAAAAAAAAAAGAAAAACCGTTTGAAAGCTGCCTCGGCAACAAACGATTCGTATATGAATGGAATAGTTCATCCTCTTCCTCATCTGACGAAGCCGCTAACTCGTAATGAAAAGCTGCACAGTTTGGTTCTTTCATCTTTTCCACATCATTGGCGAAACTGAGCATTCGTCGCCAAACTCTTCGAAGGCAACCTCGCCCTCAGGCGGAAACTGAAGGGATATGATGTCAGGATGGGTCAGTGTGAGGGATGAAGGAGTGTGGAATAAGAAGCTCTCGGGCATCTTTCTCAGTATCTTCTTCGTTTACACGTGCTTTGGGCGAGCGAGTCAGTTCGCGATGTTTTTGACAGATTTTATTCGTTGACATAACTGAAATAATGATATTATTTTGATGGGGTACTATTTAAAAATCGTTTTGTAACACCGCTGAACATTTGTTTTTCTTACGAAAATTACATAACCAAGATTCGAATTTTTACGGAAAACATTAATTTAGAAGTTATCTTTGCAGTTTTGGAAAATCGTTAAAATACTTAAAAAAATTGAGGCAGATATACTTTGGACAACAAGTTTATCAACAAATTGTAAGTTGGATTATGTTATATGTATGTTTTTTTATTAATATTTATTTCTAACGTAAGTGTCGCAGCTTTAGGCTGATTAAAATAAAATTATGAATTTGTTTCCTGCTTTTATATATTTTAGACAATGATTTTGATTATCATTTATTATTCTGATCATAATAAATTTTTTAAGAAACTCTGAATGTTATATGTTTACTTATAGTTAAAGTAAAAATGTTTACAAATTTTTTTTTCTTTATTTTTTTTTAAACTTATGAAAATAATGTTTAGAACATTTATTGTGAATTCATGCTTGACATTTTTCCAATTATAACGTCTTGTTTTTTCAACGTAATTATTTATTTTATTTTTGATTAATTTTATATTTTGCCTCCGTTTTTTAATCAGAAATCTTACTTTAATCTTAATTTTAAAAGCTCAGCTTTTTGAACGTTCTTATTTAAAATTCTCAATTTGAAAAATATTAAAATTTTAAATAAATTTCTATGTGGTTTCTTTCCTTGCATTTATTTATATATTTTTTTCTTTGAATTTACTTAAACATTTCCTTAATTAAAATATGTTTTGTTTACTTTTTAAATGCATAAAAAACATTTCAATGTAACTACCTTTAACGTATGCTGTTGAAATAGTTCAATCTCGCTGTAAAAGTTCCTTTAAACGAGCACAATCGATGGCATTAATCTTAATTTGGAATTGTGATATTTATGCAACAAATTTGAGTTTTTTCATGAAATAAAATTCAATCGATTTAATTGAATAAAAGTTTGCATGTAATAACCAAATTCAAAATAGATATTGAAACTAGAGATTCTGTCTGAGAAAATTTTATGTCTTATTTCTCACGAATTCTATAAAAATTTATAATATATTATGTTTGATTTTATGTTACGTATTTCTCTGAATTATTCAATTTCACCGTACGTTAAATAATGAACATTTCTACTCTTCCGTTTTTTTTTTTTTTAATTCTTTATAATCGGTCTCAAATATTATTGAAAATCTAGGTGATTTTAACTTATTACTTAATTAGGAGAGGTACTATATTATCGAAAGATTAAATTAATAAATTCATTATTATTTTTTGATGTTCTCAAGATTAGGATAATTATTTTAGTTCCACTTTATTGTATAAAAAATTTTATAAAATGTTTGAAATTTGCTGTTCAATTTTAACTTTCAGATTAACTGATAAAAAGAAAAAAAAGAAATTTGGATTTTAAACTAGAGTACACAGTAATGCAGTACATAATAGTGTACAGTATTACAGTAATTTAGTTAACCAAACACTTATTGCAATAAAAATTAATAAAAAGAAGAATTTCTCCTTTAAAATAGTTTTGTGAACATAAATATAAACTTATTGATATAAGTTTACACTAAACCTCGTTTCATTGTTGTGTAAAAAATAAGACATTTTGATATGTTTCTTATTTAAAAAATATACAGTTTAACATATCATGACGAAAGAGGCAGCATGACCAAAAAAATATTATTTTCACAGATTTTATACTTAGTATTCTAATATAAAACGATTGGTGTTTTAAAAACGCAGGTCAGTTTTTATTAAAATGATCAACTTTTATATTTAAAAAAGACAGTCTTTATTGGCTTTTTTATATCTTATTATTCATATATTACATACTATATTTAAATTAATTTTATTGATGACTATTTAGTAAAAATAAAATTAACAAAATATGTTATGATATTATGTCTAATAGTGCAGCAAAATGGAATATTTTATTAGATTTAACGGTAATGTGAAGAAAACAATCAATATTATGAGTTACATGAAGTTAATATTAACAGATATTTTCATTTCCTTAAGTTGCAGAAATTTGACGTTTAGTTTCTTAAAATAAAACTTGGTATACAGAAATGTTGCGAACAATTTAAATTTTAATTTACATGCATCATGTATTATTACTGATACTAATATTACAAAAAGCGGAGTAGTTTTGAGTTGTTGAATATAATACTCCTTTAAAAACATAAAAATGTAACAGAACATATAAAGTGTAACAGAAACAGAAAAATATAAGTTGAAATAGTGTTTACATATGCAATGTAGTTTAAACATAAAAAATACAACTTCATTTTATGTTTTTATTAATAATTTAATAACGCATTAGTATTTTTTATTATTAGTTTTACGAATCAAGGTATAAAAAAAAAACTTTTTTATGTGCAATAAAATATACTCAGTCATATGTTCTGAGTTTGAAATAAAATATGTAAAGAAGCAAAATTGTATTTAATTAAATTGAGGGCAGTAGTTTGTACCATCAAAAATAAAATTATCTTTGCTCCAGTTTGATTATTTACTGTACAAAATAGTTTTGCCTTTATGGATAATCTTCTTTTCAAATATTCTTTCTTTTTGAATGTTTACGAAGCTAATATTTATTTTATGGTCTTTCTTAGAGAGATTCATCCCATAACAGATAAAATAAGTTATTAATTAGTATTGTAATTGTTGCTTCATATTTGCTACAGATTAAAACATTTTTCACCCAATTCATTCCTAACGTATTTTAACCACGTTCTAATTCATCCTAATTAAGATTTTTTTAAATAGTTATTTTTTTAAATTATTGCTACGTTTTTTGTAAATTATGCATTTTCTATAAAAGTGTATATAATTTGTTCAAAATAATTAATACATTTTGTTTAAAATGCTGTAGCTCTACATTCTTTTAAACATATAATCACGCCACTGTAGTAATTAACAATTTTATACACCTTTTATAATACCCCTTTTATAAATATTGGTTTGAATAAAAGTCAGCTTTTAATTTTAGTTCGTTTTTAAGTAATTTCAAACAAAAAGAAAATGACTTGACTTTTTGGCCTGGCTAAACTCTGATAGCCTTGATTGGTGTTAGTCATTCCGGGGTCAAAAGACAAAAGTTTAAATTTCTGACTAGTAACAAACAATAGGTACAGATCGCCAAAACAAACGAACCACCGGAATAATTTGTGATCTAATGAGGGGATTTTTAAATTCTAAGACTCAAGAGGGTGACCTTAAATATGCTAACTAATTAGTGCAGACGATATTTTAAGTTTCAAAATCACACACAAAAAAGCACTATCTCTAAACAACCATACATATTTTTTCGATGGATTTGGATTTCTGACCTGCAAAATATAGGGGGGTAGCCGCAATCGTGGAAACATGGTTCCCATAGTTTGATCAGGAGAGCGATCCAAAGTGCTATTTAAACAAGTTTTTAATAGAAATTTTTCTATTTTCTATCTCACTTTTTTTCACTAGTGATTTGATAAAATTTCAATGTTTTGTAAATATAAACTTGCGATGATTTTTTTACTTCATTTTTGAGAAGTGCTCGCCTTTCTTTCAGGTGTCCCAGGTTCGTATCCCAGCGATAGCTAGTCGAAGTGAATTCGATTCCTGGTTTTTAATGACATCAGTCCTGACGTCATATATCCTCTATGGTTGTCGGATGATGGGCTAGAATTACGCTACCTCTCATTAAAATGGATATGCGGTTTAGTTCCATCAAAAGTCCCCGAAAAAGGCTAGTTTGTCCCAACGCTTGTTACAATAGTTCCTTTTTTACTTTGCTTTGTTTACGAATATCCATGGTTAGCTCCTTAGCCTTGTAATTTTAAACCTAATCCAGAAGACAAGAATTTTTGGATCAAGCATTGAGACAATGCATTTTTGATGGAATAGACCCACATCTGTGTTAGAGGGAGAAGAAAACCTCGAAAACTTCCCATGGTTAGCCTAACTGCAAGGGAATCTTTCTGACCGATGATTTGTTGAACCATGATAATTCAGGTTAGCTCTCATGGTCAGGGAGAGACTTTAGCAGCCACCAATTATTCGTATCAACAAGCCACCTCTGGGATTCGACCCTGTAAACTTCATCGGGAGATGAGCTCTCTATCCACTGAGCCAACGTGGCTTACATGAGTTCCCTTGCCTTCTGGGCTCAAAGTTAAGAGACTATGAAGTTGAACATTGATAGTCGTTAACCCCAAAAATGAGTCTTCAACGATGGCTATAGTAAAATAATTTATCAAAAATGCATAGTAAAGGTGGACTGACCGGAATTTTTTTCTTTTAATGTAATTAGATTTAAAGTTTAAAAATATATATTTTATACAAACTGCACTCCATGCTATCGAGTTCAGTTATTAATTTAATTAATATATTCAGATATTTAAAAGTTAAAAATTATCAAACCTGCTTTTTAATTTTGTATTTAAAGACATCGATATAAAACTATTAGAAAAACTTTTATTCATTTAAAATGCATATTAGGCTGTAATTTTCAGTCAAGTTGATTTACAAAAAGTATATTAATGCAATTTAATTTAAATTGTCACATTTATTAAGATTAAATTAACAGAAAAATGTCCACAATAAAAATTATTTTCTTCTGTCATTATAAAACACCTTCGTGAAAAAAGAAAGCATCTCTATTACTTAAAGTTCTATTTTTCTTCATAGTTTGTTCAACCCCTCATCCATCACACAATGTGTGTGTGTTAACGTCAGCACTCTTTCTGGCGGTTGAGGCGACACTTGATCGATGAAAATTAACGCCAAAATTGTGGCGGTAAAGAGAGTTTTGCGATTTAGCTTTGGTGAAGTTACTTTTCGAACTTGGCAGATTTTCTGATCCTTATGTTTCTAAAATGTAACTGAATACACAATCGAAGAAGGTTATAAATTTGTATTTATTTCGATGAACTACCCGACTATGTGTGTATTTGAACATGTTTACTTTCAACTGCTGTCCCCGAATGTTAAGAATTTTTTAGAAACTATTTCGCCAAATAAAAGTGATAAAAATACAGTTAGATTGCTTTAAACACTAAGTAAATCTTTATTTTTATGCTGTATCTGAAAAAAAGGTTAATTTTGACGAACAATTATTTTCAAAATTAAGAAATGCATGAAACTTTTTTTAAAGAAAAGTAATATGACAAAGATTTATAAATACTGAACACTTGTCTATGATTGTAAAAAGTGCAGTAAAGTTATTAAAATATTAATATTATTGTTGAAAAGACTGACTTTCCTTTAATTTCTAATTTTGAGATATTGTCTTAATCAGTACTAGACAATAATGACAAAATTTTCACCTAACAGATATGAATCATTTGCAAACTCATAAAAGTTTTAAAAATTATAATTTAATAATTTGCTAAACCCTTTTCCAAAACTTTATTTTTTGAACAGCCTCATAATTTAAATTATAATTTATAAAAGGGTAATATAAGTGATGAGTCACACTTTTCTTCTAAATGAGACATTTTACGACAAAATTTGCATGTGTGTTTGTTGAAATGATACAGATAAGAGAGTACCGGTAAAAATGTACTTCCAAAAACCATACACACGTAGTGCTTAAAAGGCTTAGATGTGTGACATAGTTTTTCATAGCATTAAAAAATATTATGAAAAACTATGCTGCATAAACCCTTGATTTTTTTTCGGGTGGGGGAACGACAGACCTGGAAACTTAAATTTTCACTTTGTAGTAAGTGGCCAGTAGACTCTAATAACTTAGTAGCCACTTTTTCCACAGAACTAATAGGTCGGTGGCTATCAATATCGATAGGTCCTATTCATTTAATAGCTACTCTTTGCTTTTTAATTTTTACTTCGATTAAATTATATTTTTTGAAGAAAAAAAACATCTTAGAAATAATCTACGGCTATAAAAAGTTAATTCAACATTAAGAACAATACAAATATGTGACAAAATTTAATTAAACATACTGACTTGACTTCGCCTTGCAAGAAAATTCTTCGCGCAATAAAAAAAAAGAAAGAAAGAAAGATGGAAAAAAAGTTACCAGATGCTTATTTAATTTAAGTCGTAACTTTTCATCGCTGGTTTGCCACGTGGAGAAGAGCGAGTTGTTATTTTCAGGTTTAGGGTACGAACTTCTCGAATATACAGCTAAAATATAAACCAAGCAGTTTTTCTAGTGTAGTTTTCAGCTATTCCCCACTATGGTTCAGCACACTTTTGTAAATCTGAATTCGTATGTCTTATATTTTTCAAGCAGCAAAACAAAATTGAACACCCTAAAGTGCTTTGAAGTGAATTAACCTAAAACAGTGATAGAGCCTCTCACGATTTTAAAATATTGAGAGAAACTGAACAATAGCGGAAAAGCTTGTTTCTCGAGTTTGCTATATTCTTGTGGAAGATTCTTCAATTCTTTTATTTGATACTGCTTTATTGTTTTAAGAAACAAAATTATTTATGTATTATTAAATAGTATTATTTTGTAATAAATAAATAATATTTTCGAATAAAATACAAATTTAATTTGTAATTTTTGTTTTATATGTTTACTTAATATTCTAAACTAAATACATTCATTAAATAAATAATTCCTAGAAACTGAAGCTGTAAGATAATATTTGATTAAAAACATTCCCTTCAAAATATACATATTGTGAATAAAAGTCGCATGTTTCAAGCGCTAAAAACAAGCACCCATTTTCAACACCTCCTGGAAGAAGGAAGGCCTCAGCACGGATCAATTTAGTAGTCCGATGTGACGAAGTTAACTGCGCAGTTGATGAAAAATAATAAAGATGTCATTACGTTTGGACTACTAAAGGATATTTATGGTAACCCGTGCTGAGGCCTGCTCTTTCTAGGAGGTGTTGCCATTTCCAATGCTTCCAGATGTGGATGAAAAAATTCATTCACCTATCCTCATTCATGTCCGACAAGTCTTGAAAATGGACGTCTGTTTTTGAGTGCTTGAAACACGTCGATTGTTATTTACAATATGCGTATTTTTGGAAGGAGAGTTTTTAATCAAGTAATAAATATATTCATAATTAATCGCATTTTATTTTCATGAAATTATTAACACTAATTTTTAAAACAATAATCGTTTAATGTTTGGAAAAAAATTTTTAATTATAATTTATTTCATGCGTTATATCTTGAGATAATTCATAAATCTCACGTTACATCCGTGCTCATTTCTCCTGCTCTTGTTAAATGATTTTAGTTTTTTAATGAGTTATTTTTACTTTTATTCTATACTATAAATTTTTTTAAAAATTATTTTAGTTAAACTTACCATCAAAATCTTTACTTTATCTTGGTAATTATTTTCGTAACTCTTCTTTAAGCACCTTTTGACACTCTTTTCTTAGCAGTAAACATTTAGCATGCAAACCTCCTTTCAAAAAATGTTTTATTTAAGGTGTTTATAAACTCATAAAAAAATCTTTTAACGCAAATTTTCTTTGCCAACTCGCCTAGACTAAAGTTTACTTAAGTGGTCAGACAATCTTTTGATAATTTTTAAGTTTTGAGAGAGCTTGTCATCTTTTATACATTAAGAAGAATCAACTCAAAAGAGTTTAATTATGAACTGTCGAATAGAATTAAGAGCATTAATTTATTAATAACAGTTTTTAATGAATTTCTGCAGTGTTTTTATGCTATTAGTATATGATAACCTGAATATTACACAATGATTGACATATTCTTGTTTTTTTCGTTTAATTAAAATTTTTATTCCTTAATGGATAACAAGGGTTTTGAAAACAAGAAAAACCATGTTTTCATTGCCTTGATTTTTATATCTAAAAAAAATATTCCTATTTTAAGCCTATGAAATGTTAATCCCCAACCCAGGAAGGCAAACTTGAAAGAGATGGGACATATGTCAAGATTAATGTAATCAGACAGTTCTTTTTTCATTTTTTCAAAATATGAAGCACTCGTATTTTTATTTTTTCGATTGTACATAGAATTAAGCATATCTTCATTTTTAATAATTCGTGCCCTAATTTCATTTTGCTATTACAACACCATTTGAGAGCTGAATATAAAAACTTGTAAGTCAACTTTGCGCCCTCTTTTCTGGAAAATTCAAATCTGCAGTAAAAAAAAGGCTATATTTAGGTTTTTAAAGTTTTCCCTTATCTCAACTCCCAGGGATTGAGGTGCAAATCGAGTTTGGTATCATTGAATGCGTCTTTCGAAAATTGACGCGTGTTTTGATTTAACGCGTGTTTCTCGAGATATTTAACAGTTTTATACTTTTCCAACACTCTGTTGAAAGACGCTATTTAATAAGACCTCTCAACTCTCTGATCCTTAGAGGTGAAGCGAGGAACAAGTTTATAATTCATATATCGTAAAAAATATATTTTAATAAATATTATTTATTGAGTTTTTTATTCTTTTTTTTTATTTCACTTATTTTTAAATTTATTTATTTTTGTTTATTTATTTTAATTACTTATCATTATTATTTTTGATTTTTTAATTTACGTTTTTTTAATCTGCTATGGTATTTTAAGGAAGTTATGAATTAAACAAATTTTAATCTAAGAATAGCCCCCTTGTCTTATGTTTATTTCATACCATTGCGTATCAATTTATCTATTCTCCGTTAGCTGGCAGCTAATTTGCAAAATATATCTGGCGCCTGGCGCAATAATAATGACTTTTTGAAAAAAATCTGTCACCATTTTGCTGTCTAATCTAGACTTTTCAGGCTAACTGAAGAGAGCCAATGTCTAATAGAAGGGAGAAGGCCTCAGCACGAACTACTAGAAACGAGAAATGTGATCCTTTAGTAGTTAGAACGTTGTGCCATATTTCTTATCTCCTCATTGCCAGTTCATGTTCGTTGCGTCAGACTACTAAATTGATCCGTGTGAAGGCTTTCTCTCTTTTTAGGTGGTACACATACATTTAGGCTAATTAGAAATTATATAATTTATTGCTCAGTTAGCCTTATATATTTCAGACAGCTTGCAAAAAAAGCAGAGAATTGAATATTTATTAAAATAGCCTTATTAAACGCTTATTGCCATAAGCTTGACCGATTTGAGTCTAATTAGGCAACTTTTCGCACATTTTCTAATTAGCCCTTAGGCATATGAGCTTGTTGTAATTTACCTACGAAAATATCAGACAAAAATGTAAATAATAAAGACTTCTTCAATTTGCCTGGTACATTGGAAAATGACATTTGCATAGAGCTTGATTTTTCAATTAACTTCGACACTTGCTCGTAATTGAATCAGTATACACAGCGTATTATTTAAAATAGGAAATACATTTTTCTTCATTTTATGCCCGTTAAAACTTATTCATGATGGCATGTACGGTGGGGGAAAAACGAAGCACTGTAAAAAACTTTTGATCTTTTGATTAGATTTTCTAGTCCCAAACGTACTATTCCTACTATTTTTAAGTACCTAGAACTCAGTCTTAATGGTTCAATCATTCAATGGTCCAATGACTTCAACTAGGCTAATTAATTGGTACAGACGTTCTAAATGTAGTTAAACTAAACACAAAGACGAATTTCCTCTGAATAAAATTCTCTGAATACTGAGTAAACATTTTTTTGAAATTTTGATCTGGACAGCGGACGAACTTTTGGAGCTTTATACTTTTTTGCGTATTTTGTCATAACAAAATACAAAAAAATACTCAACTGGATTTTCCGTTTTAATATATATATATATATACGTCTTTTAAATATTGTGCAAATTATTACTATATAATTTGATTCATTTGATTAGAGTTGTGGTGGTTCGGGGGGTATAGCACTTACCTCCTTTTGAGGTGGCCCAGGTTCAAATCCCAGTGATGGTTGGTTGATACGGTTTTTGATCTCAGCTCGCAGTGTTGACGTAAAATATTTCCCCAGTATTAAACGAATCATGGTTGAGAGTCAACTTGCCGTTGGGATAAACATGATTATCCTTTCCATATTTTGCAAATAGGGCTCGAATCGCTCAAAAAATTCCGGGAGTTTGTCCCAGCGCTTAATTCTAGTGATTCTTTGTCTTCTGGGTATTGCTCAAAATTACAAGGCTATGGATATGAAGATGATATGAAAATGAAGGTTGATAAGCATAAACACAAAAATAGGTTGACTGATCAAAACCTATTATAAAATGAAATACATAAGTTATTTATTTTTTTAAATAAAAAATAAATGACTTCATTAGTAAGACCGATACCTGTAATTTTTAACAAAAATTTCTTTGCTTTTGTGTTTTACGTAAATAATTATTTTATTGTGAGACACACTAAAAAACTACCCGGTTAAGTGAAAATATTAATTGCATTCAACTTAAATAATTGCTAATAAAACTGTTGGTTCAATATTGGAGTTAAAATTTCTTTGTTTTCACAAGAACACAGAGAACAAGAGTCTAAGCACAAGTCTAAATTAAAAAATGTGGATGACTTTGTTACAAAATCCTCTTACTAAGTATGGCTTATGGAGACTTAAAACAAGGATATATTTTTCTTTGAAAACAGAGGGATTAAAAGTTGAACTTCATTAAAAGTTACGGGGAAAAAAGAGAATTTATTTTTATTTAAAGTTTGTGATCCTTACAACTCGTGTTTTTAATCTTTTTTTTTTTTTTTTTTTTTTTTGAAAAATGAGAAAAAAACTTTTTAATAAGGTTTGTACGTTAATTTAGTTCCAGTTCTTGCAGTATGGAACATTTCATAAATTTTTGAAAAGTTAAGAAAGCAAAACATATTTTTTACTTTTTCCTGTACTTCTCTGCTTGGCGTTCAAATTTTTTTTCTTTGATGTTATTAAATCAAACATTTTTTACAGAAATCACATTGCTCCAGGAAAATTAATTAAAACATTGTAAATAAGAAGGTCACATATACAGGTATGGGGAAAAAATACAATGAAAAGAACATTCCGAAATCCAGATGGAAAGAGTGGGTAACAAGTTTGTTGGATTAAGTTGTGTAAAAGGAAGATTCGAACAAATGGATCACAGTAGTGTCGAATATAAAAGAGTGGAAACTGACTGATGTGACCTTTGTTATTAATTGACTGTAGTGTTTACGGAGAGCTAATGAAGACGTTCTATAGAGTAGTAATGGTGATATTTCAAAACTTCTTCTTTTCCAATGAAGGCATGCGAGAGTAAACACTGTTTTTCTTTTGTACGATAATTCAAAGAGACTAAATTGGACGGCACACCCTTTTAAAAAAAATTTTGCTTTGCATGCTTACGCAATTTTTAACGATTATTTTTCAAATTCCAAAATAATATTTTAATTATGAAATGAAAATTATACTTAAAATTTCATTTAACTTATTGAATATTTTTACCGTTATAGGTAAGAAAACGCAAAGCAAAACAATTAGTTTCTTTAAAAAATTGTCCAAATCTCTATAAATCTAGGTTCACGTACTTTTCTGCATATATTGTATATTTTAACCAAAGTAGGAGCTTATCGCTAAATTTTTTGATATAGGATATTTAAAAATACTCTTTTTCGCTCGGAATTTATTGCTGGTTCCTCAAATCTCTGAAAGCTTTAAATTTTATTGATAAGTGTGAGAAATTGCATAACCTAAGTACCTCTAGAGTTATAAATTAATACCTATGCAATTTTTTTAAAAACATGTCAAAAACTGAAAGTGTGACTTTTATTATTCGTAGCGTATCCTATTTCCTAGGTGATAATAACTCGCGAATCAGAAGTTGGTGAATCTGCATTAGTTTACGATTAAATGGTTTCTTGATGGCAGACAATGTGTTCTTTAATACTCCTCGTTGTTGAAAAAGTCTATTAAATTTCAGTCTTTCGCTTTATGGAATATCATTCTTCATAGACACTTCTTTGGAGGCCAACTCTAGAACTGTTTCGGGAGAGAACAGGAAACTTTTTCCATTATACGGTTTAACAACTCTCGGGGAGATCCGTGTTTACACATTATTGATTTGTTAAAGCTTAGTTATTATCAAAATACGACAGATAGTGTTAAAATCGTCATTTTTTTTAAAAATGGACAGAAACCGTTCTTTTGCAGGTGATTTTCAGTTTTTTCTTATGGCTAACATAAGGTCTGCACTTATTTTATGCTTATGGGTTCTTATCTGGGGTTTCAGGTAGATTGTAACGACACATTTAAGGGTTAGACTTTATTAACTAGAAGCACTGACGTCAACGTCTCAAATCTAGCCGAGCTTTTGTAGAGAACGCAAATTGCTAAAATGTTGATGTCAGTGCTGAATTTGAACTCATCTTCAGTTTACGATGGACCTTGACTGCAACTTATCAACGTATTCCGTCCTCTGCACAAGGTCTAAGGAGGCTAACGAATCCTCGTCACTGGCCAATTCTGATTAGAAAACACCGCTGATATGTTGTACCCAGTGTTGATTCGATTTCAATGTTGTTGTATTCAATGAGATGTTCCTGTATTAAAATCATTCGATACGAAATTCAATTAGCAACTGCAATAGCTGGTTAAATTGTATAGCGACAAATTTTTTTTTTTACAGAAGTAATGAACAGAGTACCAATTCTGTCTAACTAACAGTGAGTGGTTTTTAGTTAATTAGAAATTCCCTTGTTTTATGGGTTAGGTTCAAAATTACAAGGGTCCCGCAGTGGACTGATCGTTAAGACACTGTTCCCTGCAGATCACTGAAGTTAAGCATCACTGGCTGCGGTAAGTGTGCGAGTGGGTGACCACTCAGATCAGTCTGCGTAGGGACCGAGGGTGTGCGATATGGGTCCTCGTTGAACTGTTCTACTGCAAAGTGTTCGACTTCGCGTGCAGGTAGTCGGGCTACCGAAGCGTGGGTGCCATCCCCTATGCAGACGATCAAAATTGTGATGGCATGTCTTCAGATTATCCTCAGGGATGTTTACCAGATCGTCGCCAATAGCCCATAGTGCAGCTCTAGGGCGACGTAAATGAACTACAATTACAACAACAAATTTACAAGGATACGGCACCAATGCTCCAAATTTATTCATTGGATAGCAGCAGCGGGTAGTGTGTATAACGAATTGAAAACATATTTAACAAAAATTATTGAAAACTTTTATTCTTTTGTACAATACGCAAAAGATGAACCACCCTGAATAACTGTTGATCTAATGATCGGATCTTCCTCATCTAGGACTCAGTCTTAATGGTTCGAGGTGGGGGACTCAAATATGCTAATTAATTATTGCAGACGATATTTTAAATTACAAATTTAAATGCAAAAATGTACTTTCTTTGAATTTACATTTATTTTTTCTACGTTTTTGGATTTCTGACCCCCAAAATATAGGGGGTAGCCGTAATATGGGTACTAGGGTTCCAATAGTTTGGTCTGGAGAGCGGACTGAATTCTAGACCGTTTAATGTTAATTTTACTTTTTGCTTATATCTTTAGAAATTTTTAAGCAAATCGAAAAATTTTTGAACACAAATAGAAAGTTGGTTTATTCAAAGATAATTAAAGGCAAAAAAATATTTTTTTACACAAATTTATTGTTTTTTGTTATTGTATTTAATAAGAGTTATTATAGTTCTAACTCAGGAGCTGGTCGACAGATTTCGCTCAAAATTTGTATTTTGCAATGTAAAATTACATTCTTTAAAATGAAGTCATTGTATTCCTTACAATTCAAAATTGTTTTGACTGTACACTGTAAATCGCTATGTTACTGTAAATCACTATGTCACTATTTCTTGTAACTTATTTTAGCATTTTTACTCTTTTTACAGGCTACAAGAAGACTGCTTGGTATTTAAGATAATGCCAGATTAAAGCATGTAAAAGCTTAAGCTTTTTGTTGCCTTATTTAAAGCAAATAGTGAAAACTACATTATTCAAAAAATTTTGAATTTGTGGTAACGATTGGAACAAAAAGCCATGTGAATCTCCACACTTATTGTTGAACAATGCAGGTCAAAGTGTGCAGGCACCAATGCAAGCATAACAGCAACACCAAACCGCTATTTTTCGGTACCCATACATCCCCTTGCACCGTGGTGCACGTCGAACTAGTAACTTCGTGGCCAGTGACCATCCTCTGGATTCTTCTGTCATGGCTCGTGTCCACACTCGCAACAGCTGCTTATGTGCATCCAGAGTGGTTTGTTCGAGAGACACAAGGGAAGACAGACATTCTAAAATACGACCGGGATGAACTTGTCACCACCCTGGGGATGGTGTCTGTGTGCCACCGTGGACAACTGAAAGGCAATCTAGAAGAGTTGCAGTGTAGGAACTTTGATGAAGACTTTCCATCGAGTTCATGGCAGACTTCTTATGTACTGTTTGGAAGTGGCTGCGTTCTTCTGACCTGGTGCTCTATTCTTGCTTTCTGCAATGTGTGGATCGTTGGTAAAAAGAATAGACAGTTAGTGGCCATGCTTATAGGCAGAATACAACTGGTGGCTGGTGAGTACAGAAATATTAAAATTTTTGTTTAATTTTTTTTCCACATTGCAGATTTGTATCATTTCGTTTGGATTCGACAAGTAGAATTTTTATTAAACATATTTTTTCTACTTTATTTTCTTTATTTTCTATTAATTTAGGTCGAAACAAGGGAAAATTATCTACATTTATACATATACATATGGGAAAAGGCAAGGAGCTTAACTACATTAATAAATAACATTTATTACAGGACACACACATAATACAAGACACATATCAAAACGTTTCAGAAGAGGCCGTCTAGCTCGTCAGCTTTCATCACATTACACTGTAAAAAATTTCGAGCTACGTTGCGCCAAACATTGGTATTCATTTGTGGCTACATAAATTGGTGTTCAGTTTTACTATATATATTGGTGCTTTCACTCTCTCCGGACAACGAAAGAAGGTTGCACCAAAAAATGGGATTTTGAAACTACCTTAAAGCAGCGAAAGGTTGCACGAAAAATCAGTGTTCCAAAAAGAACTAAAAGCGGAGGAAGGTTGCACCATAATTTGGTATTTTTGAAGGGAACTAAAAGCGAGGAAGTTTGCACCATTATTAAGTATTTTTAAAGCGCCAAAAAGCAGAGAAAGTTAGCATCATTATTAAATATATATATAAAAAAAGAGAAAATAATTTAAATCAAATTTATATAAATCAAATTATAATTTAATTATTTAAATCTTTAAAAATTAAAAAAAACTATTTTTATTTTAGATGTGTTATGTAATATAAATATAAATCTATATTACATAACACATCTAAATTAAAAATAGTTTTTTTTAAATTTTTATAGATTTAAATAGCTAAATTATAATTTGATTTATATAAATTTTATTTAAATTATCTTCCCTTTTTTTTTATAAATATTTAATAATGATGCTAACTTTCTCTGCTTTTTGGCGTTTTAAAAATGTTTTCTTTCATATAAAAATATTTTCTTTCTTTAAGTTGATATATGTAAAATTAAAATTCTTTCTACATTTCATTCGTTAAAGCACCAGCAGATACTATAGAGTTAGCACCGCTAATGCTTTAAACAGAAGAAAAAAAGAATTTCAATTTTAGGCTAAAGCAAATTCTTCTTACTATGTATTTTGATATTATTTTATTATTTAAAAATGAAAATATTACTTTCACAAATAAAAATTTATATAAAAAAGTAGACAAATATTGGATTGGTTAGCCCCTAATCTCTAACTAAGGAAACATTACAATATTAATTAAATTGGCTTATGGAAATAATAAATTTGAAGTAAATTATTAAATGCAAAAATAATGAAATAACTTGGAAATTTGAACAAAAAATATACAGATGGAGATCGTTATTCAAGCATAATTTATTCATTTACCATCACTTTGACGTTTGTATACATAGACAGAATATAATAATTTTTATGCAAAATCTTAAAATTTAAATATATTATACTTTTTATACATATCACAGCATTTATTAAAAAATACAAAATATTCACCTAAAAATATGATAGATAGTATGTTTTTGTTACTAAGAGAGAACATTCAATTCAAGCTTATTTTTAATTTACAGTAATATAAAATAAAAATTGTGTTAGCATATGCCTCAACGTTTGCAGTTTTGAAATTTGGGATCATCTAAAAATAATTTTAAATATTTTAATAAGATACTAAATTTCTTGATATACTCTGTCTCATCTGAATTAAAATTTACAATATTATTAAATAACTTTTTTGCAAGCAAAATTTACTACTTGATAAAAAGATTAAAATTTAACTCAGTTTGGAAAAATTATTGCCATTTTTTTACAAATTAGTAAATGGTGCTGAGTATTTGAGAAAAAGCAATATTTTTATTACATGTTGATTATTATATTCATTATTATACATTCATTATTATACATTCATTATTATAGATTTTTTTGGTGCTATTACTTTAAGTACATGACATTTTTCAATTGATTGTTAAAGACACAACAAGATTTAAAAACCGTTAGGACCGTTAGTAAGTCCGAAGGGCATACGTCTGAATTGATATTGACCATTATATGTAACAAAACTAGTGTATTTACGACTTTTTTCGTTAACTGGAACGTGGAGGAACCCATTTTTTAGATCAAGTGTAATAAAAATTTTAGAATTTTGAAGAGAATCTAAAATATCATCAATTAAAGGAAGAGGGTAATTTTCTTTAATTAATTATCGATTTAAACGTCTATAGTCAATACAAACTCGAGATTTACCATCTTTTTTACGAACTACCACAACTTGACTAGCGTATGGAGATAAACATGGTTCAATAATTCCATTTTCAACCCATTCGTCTATTTGTTCGTCTACAATACCACGCTCAGCAAATGACAAACGTCGGGGTTTATGAAAAATTGGCTCGTCATCAGTTAGCACGATATCAAGTTCAATATTATCAGTTTTCGTTTTCTCTGGCGAATATGCTATCAAAAGTTACTCACCTTCTATACGAGTTTGTTCCGAAACGGTAGGACCGATATCATAAGAGGGAGACTCGTCAGAAATTGTCATAACGAAATTTTCAACTACATTATCAGAGGATTTAGAAATTTTTGAAAATTGAACTCCGGCAGATGAAATAGAGAGATTTGCTTGTTGAATTACGTCACAACCTATTATTAGATCATAATTTGTACAATTATCCGGCACAACAGAAATAGTTAAAGGGAAATTTTGATCATTAATAATAATATCGGAATCAAAAGAACCGTTGTTTGTGAAAAACCAAAACCAGTTAACAATTTATTGTTTCTTTTCAATAGTGGCGCGCCTAAGTTTGTAAATGCCGCTTTTCTTAGCAATGTCAAATTGCTACCTGTATCTACTAAACCGTTAAGTCTTTGATCAGATATTATTACTTCTTTACACATATTAATATGAGAAGGAGATTCGTGAACAGTATTTACATTGGCATGCGGCACAGAATTATCATTTCGATTATTTCGCCTACACTCTGTGGATTTATGACCAAATAACAGATTGCATGATATACATTTGGGACCACGTGAATGATTAGGACACGATTCAGATAAATGACCGATATCATGACAGTTAAAACAACGTTGAGGAGTTTTAGCTGATACTAAAACATTCAGTTTATAAGGTTTTCTATAGTTGTTTTGTTTTAGGCTATCATGTGTATGTGGAAAATTTGACGAATTTGGAATATTGATCCTATTGTCTACAACAGTTTCATACGTACGTAATTTTTACTTAAATTCCGAAAAAGAATTCGCTCCATAAAGAATAATTTCTTCAGAATGTGTTCCATAAATTCCATTTATAACATACTGAATGACAGAGGATTCATCAATAGTAGAATCACATCTATTAGCTAATTCACGCATTGAATTAAAATATTGTATGTAAGTTTCAGATTTCAACATTTTGCGTTTTTGAAGTTCTCGATGAATTTCTATTGAAGTAACAGTATCTAAAAATTCTTTAATTAATTCCTCTTTAAATGCGTCATACGTATTTAAATTTCTTTTTGAAAACAAAAACGATTTGGCAATTCCGCAAATCAAACGCTTGGCAAGAATTAATTTTTGAGAAGAACTTATAACAGGGAATAAATCAAAATTTTTCTCAACATCTCGAAAAAAACTTTTAATAGAATAAAAATCTACACCAGAAAATTCTCTACAATTAGAAGAAATATCTCCTAAAAGTATCCAGAAATGGGAATTCATTTTAGAATTCGCTAACTCAATCGAAAAAGAGAAAGGGTTTACATTATTTTGTTTACTAAATGAACCATTTTGATTTGAAGAAAAAGAAGACCTTGAATATTTGATGCGAGCTCTTCACTGTTTTCGGAAGTTGGCTGACCTTGATGGCGCCTACTGAAAAATCACAAGCATTAGTATTCTGATTTATTGGATTCTGAGGGAGTTTTACCGGATTATAAGTTTCATTTTCATCTTCTGATAAGAAATCTGTGTTTAATTTTTTTTGATATTCAATAATATTCGATAAATCTTTTAATATATTTTGACATAAAATTTCCGCATCACCTTCTACGTCTAAATGCAACAAATGAGCAACTGAAATAAATTCTTTCAGAGAGAGAATAGCTAACAGATTTTCCTTATGTTTTTCCAAATCAAAATCATTAGAAAATGCCGAAAAGTTTCTTATCTTCTTTCTCGATGTTCTATCGAACACAGGGAGTGCTAGTACGGAATTTAAAGCTTTAACAGCCTGAGTAATTCAGTACTTTAAGGAATTGGCGATTAGGGGGATGTCTCATAATTTTAACGCCATGCTAAATTTACAATGAAAAATTAAACAAATCGAAATTAGATAAACAGAAATTAAGTTTTAAACAATTCTAATCAAATAACGCAGAAATTGGAACTCTTTAAAATTACTAATCTTTTGAATTCAATTCTATTTAATATAAAAATTTTGAAAATGAAATTAATGTAATTTTGCCTACCTTTGTATTGGGTGCAGTCCGTCTTTCAATAAAAATATTGTAGCGTCTAGTCTTTTAGTATCTGTATAAGAACTTCATTTATTGCTTTATTAACACAACACGTCTGTTTGTTAACGTCTTAAAGCAATTCATAAAATTCAGAACGTCTCATAAAAAATACCGAACGTCTACATACATTTTTTGAAACCAGCTTCAGGTTTCTAGGGGTATCGTCTTTTTTTTTTTTTTTTTTTTTTTTTTTTTTTTTTAGGAATGCAGGAGGATTGGCCGTGCCCCCAAAATATGGGAAAAGGCAAGGAGCTTAACTCCATTAACAAATAAAATTTATTACAGGACACACACATAATACAAGACACATATCAAAACGGTAGCTAAAGGGTTAGGATGTGCGCAATGATGTGCGTGAGCATCAAGTAGGGAATACGCTTCCTACATACATATTTCAGAAATTACATATTTTCATATTTGTATATTTTTGAAGTGAATGAAGTTTTCAATTAGGCAATAATTGTTAGACTGTTTTTTTAAAGTTAAAAAATACCGAAAGACATTCTTGCTTTTAAATAGAGAATCGGAAAAATATATATAAAAGAGATACAGGTGTCCTATCTGTAGCAAAGGGTTAATGCCGTAAAACAGGAAAGGTTATTAGTTAAAACGGGAAAAATATTTAGATTAGACTTTGTATTTAATAAACCAGATGGTATAATATCGTTTGGATTCGATTTTTTTTTTTTGTGCATATAGTAAAACTGCTTACAAATGCACTGTCAAAAATTCTTTAGATATAGCTTTTTCAGTATCACGTAATACAAAAGATTACTAATTTAGGGATGGAAATTTCTTTAGATCCGACCTTCTCTATGACAAATTATAGAACATATCATATCATAGGACATATCATATCATCATATTATTGACATATCATATCATTAATAAAATTGTAGAAATCAATTTAGATTTGATTTTATCCATGTCGTAAAATAGAAGAGATTAATAATTTAAAAGGTTCAAATTAGTTTAGATTTGACTTTCTCTATGCCATATAATGAAACAAATTATTAATTAAATGCTAACAACTAATTTAGATTTGACTCTCTTCGTGGCATTTAGTAGAACAGATTCTAGAATTGATTACAAAACTCTCAATGCAGTGTAGATCAGATTGTATAATCTAATTGGACAAAGAATCAAAATTTTCTCAGGTGTCATAAATAAACATAGAGGTGTATTATCAAGGGTTGCCATAACTTACTTTTTTTCCGAGTGTGTTTTTTTCATCTATGTTTTTCTCCCTTTTGTTTTTGTGCCGATCATATACTTTCTAACACTTCTTTATTTTGTTACCTGCAATAGTTGTTTATAAGTTCATTTTCTTTGGATTAAGTTTGATACAGAATTGTTGCATTCAACATTTATTGGAACAGAACGGGCTCATTTTTGAAAATTGATGGGAGATGATATTCTTGTCTTGCGCATATCTATGATACAAAGCAGAAAAAAGAAGTACTTTTCCAGTTGGGTAAAAAAAACAAATTACTATAGTACCTATAATATTATGCACCTATTACCACCATACCAATGATATGAGCCGCGGTGATTCAGTTGGACAATGTCTCGGTTAGTAAAGCGTTCACCTCCTAATGAGGCGAACCAGGTTCGTATCCCAAGGGTGTCCGGTTGATGCGAATTCTGTACCCGGCTTGATTTAAGGTTCGTAAAATTGTTTTTTAGTTTAAAAATATTTTTATAATTATGCCTCGTTTCTGAATTTTATTCAATAATGTTTGCATGCTGAAATATGCATTACATATTTTCTATCATTTAAAAAATCCTTTTTCAGTAAATTAAAATTATTAATATAAATCTAAGATCTTCTTATACCACTACCTTGAATTGAGTGCAGAATAAAATCTATTTTCAGAGATTCCATCTACTTCAAACAGATTAGCATAGAATTCGATAACCGTTATAGGGTTGCTAAAGTTCTGATTTCATTAAAATTCGTTTTTATTTCTTCCGCTTTCTTTTCCGAAAACACATTTGTATGCGCAAGGCAGAAAAAAAGAGCCTTGGCATTCAATTAATAGCCAATCATGAATTCCTTAACTTTCTTTGGCGAAAACTATTTCGACGTACGCATTACACATTACACTTACATTTTTGATTTCTTGATGGACATAGGTGCCTTGTGGGGCTTGGCCCTGCAACCGCACCATCCGTGCAACTTTCGAAATTTATTAATTATATGCATGAATCATTTTTTTTACTTTGAAGTTTCATATGATTACGCAAACACTTCAAAATTAAAACATTTTACTTATTATAATCTGATTCTCTATTAAAACCCATTAAAGGCCAAGTCTCCCGTTTTGGGAGCCATTGTTCAAGGATTTCTTTCTCGCTGAGTAATTCACATGCATATTTTTTATATTTTTTTATCAACTGTTGAAAGTTTTTAGTTTCACTAGAAATTTTTACATAATGTTTGAAATTTAAATTGTATATTTAAAAATTGCTTAAATTTAATCAGAATCGTTTCTTTTTACTGCAAATGAAAATAATTTTTGAAGTGGAGAAATTTAAAAATATTGAATATACAAAACAATTGTTCAGTCTTCACATAATCTTAAACAGAATTTTTTAAAAATTATTTCGAAGGATTTTACAGTTGTTTATTTAAAGAGGTCACAAAATGGGAGACTTGGCATCTTCTGACCGAAATTCATCGAGCATCTTCAAATTATGGTATATGCTAATCAAACCTCTTTAACAAAATAAAATTCATCTAGCAATCAAAACTAATTTTTCTTGATATCAAAAACCATTTCCTTGATTTAAATTGTGCAAAAGACCACACGGAACGAAATAGGATTTACAACGCAAATTTAAAAATCTTTGGTCTTTAGTTCGTAATTCTTTTTATATTCACGGCTACTTCACACTGGAGGAGACTGCTTAGCTGCGAATTTGCAATGCTGCAAAAACTTATTGGAAATGGATGAACCTTGACCCTCGAATGGTTTACGCTACTTTACTTAGATGATCAATCAGGACCCGTGTTAAAGAATCATCTTCAATTTCTCTCTAAATTTCGGTATTAATTTATGATTCATCAGAAAGAAGAAACAATTTTTTTCCCTATCAGCTTTCATTCTTGATTATGTCATTTTTGGGGAGATTTCCGTATCATGATCTGTGGCAGAATCATCGCCAAGTCTTAGAAACTTCCGGGCAACGGCCAGCAAGAAACTTAAAAGAAGAAAAAAATGAATAAATAAAAAAATAAAAATAAAAAACATGAAAGAAATGGACCAACTCAAAATACACTCTATAACAAAAAAATCGACGCACACTGCCGAGCCAGATTACAGTGGTACATGGCTCGATCAGGCTGGAATGATGCCGACTGGGGACGTATAGTCTTTAGCGACGAATCCCGCTTCCAACTGTGTCCTGACGATCATCAAAGACGTGTTTGGAGACGCAAAGTGCAGAGGGGGGGATCCCGCCTTCCCTATTGCACGCCGCACCGGCTCTCAACAAGGCATTATGGTCTGGGGTGCCATTTCCTTTGACAGCCGGACCCTTTGGTCGTCATTAGAGGTACACTTACTGCACAGCGGTACGTCGACGACATCCTAAGACCTGTTTCGCTACCGTTCCTTTTGCAGCGCCCTGGGCTGGTTTTTCAGCAGGACAATGCCAGACCACATATGGCACGTGTTGCTATGAACTGTCTGCAAGCTTGTCAAACTCTTCCTTGGCCTGCCAGATTACCAGATCTCTCTCCCATCGAGCATGTCTGGGATATGATGGGAAAGCTATTGCATCTGGCACGGAATGTTGATGACCTCGTTCGACAATCGGATCGAATTTGGCAGGAAATACCGCAAGAGACCATCCGGTAGCTTTATCGGTCTATGCTAGGCCGTGTGGCAGCTTGTATCCAGGCTAGAGGTGGGTCAACACCTTATTGAACTTGTTACTGCAACTCTGCAATAAATTATTCAATTGTTCTGAAATTTTAATCATTTACTATTCTGTACATTGTCTTCCTATCCGCCAATTTTCGTTTCAATCGGATAACTCCTTCTTGGTGCGTCGATTCTTTTTGTTATAGAGTGTATATAACTCGTAGCCAACCCCCGGGAAAACATCTGCAGTTTTTTTTTTCTTTTCCTTTTTTAAATTGCAAGTTTAAAAAAAATCTATTTGGCACCTTGGCGATTGTAGTTGACGCAACAGATCACGATACGGAAATATCCCCTGGTTTTTAAATTGTTTTCATGGACTAGTTTGAGCTTTCATCCATTACGAACCCTTTTGATCCTTGTTAAAGGAATAATTTCAAATATTTGCGTCATTTTTAAAGTGTTATAACATCCTTTTTATAAAGTAGTTACATTCATGTTTTGAGGATTTGGATTCACTTTTTAAAATTATTTCGGAGAGCTTTTTTTTTATTTAAGAGACTTTTTTTCATTTTCATGTTGACAGTAAGATGCTTGCGCATTTTACTATTATGTAGTGAAGAAACGGGTACTTGTAAAGTACCAATCTAAAAACAATAATGAGGAGGGGTTTGAACTAAAAATGTCACATGTTGTTAAAAATAGCGTGTCACTGTAATGCCGAAAATCTTTAGATTTTCATCTTTATGTAAATTCAAATACTTGTTTATAAGTCGACTCATCGTTTAAGAAAAACCGCTATTATTGATTATGAGACAGCAAATTTCAGGTAAGTTGGATGTATAAGTTTGCTGAAAAAAACCAAATATGAAAATTTTTTCTTTGGATGAGGTAAAAGACAATTTTTTGTCAGACTCGGCAGATGAGAATGAAGTAGAATTCATTGGGATCTGCAAAGAACGACAATGCATGGAATCCGACAAAGACGGTGTTCTAGAATTTTTAACTTTGTATTTTTTTTGTATGTTTTAAAAGTTTCTAGCGTGTTCTGTTTTTTGAAATACTCTTGAACAAATTATGTTAACTTTTCTTATTCTTATTTTTTTTTTCTGAACATAAGAGGAATTGCTGTTAAAAAAATAAAAAAATATTTAAAAAAAAACTTTATATGTAAAGAAAATATGATGAGAGAAAAACACAAATCAATTGTATATAACATGTTAAAAATAACTTTTGAAAAAGATAAATTTACACACAGTTATTCATAACTATTTCATTACTTATAATGCATCGATATTTTACAATCAACGAATGTCAGACTTCATCACCTGCGTATAAATCGACTTCCTGAGTTTCGTAAAACTTCGGAAAATTTGAAAAAGTAGACTTGTATGCTGGTTTATACAGTAGTATTTATAAAACTTTCGTGTATATATAAAAAAGTTTAAAAAGTATTATTTGAGCTGCAGTGCTGCGCGTGCGGTCATTTGTTCTTTTTACTGAATTTGCAGTTTATAGGAGGTTGCATATTTGAAGAAAATGGTTTGAAGACAATGGCACTTTTCATGAAGATGACAAAGCGAGCATCAAATTTCAGACGTGAATCTGCAAGGGAAATAAATTGATTTACAATCTGACCCGGCCCTAATGATTTACTTCCTGTTCTCCGGTTCGTAATAATCTTTTACCTATAATTACTTAATGCATCATCGTTGCCACCGTTCCTATTTTAACAATTAATGCCTACATCAATCGTAACATTATACTCTTTCGTGTAGAATGATAACTACGCTGTTTTGAATTATTATTATAACTTAGCTGAAGCTGCCAACTAGGTGTTCCAATTACAACAACGTTCAACATTTTAAGATTGCATTCAATTTAATTTCATGAAGGAAGACTTTGATGTATTGAAATATTTACAAAATGGTACAATTGCTTTTAAATTCCATTTCCAAATATTTTAATAATTGTTTAGCTTTAAGGAATTTAAAAGCGGTATTTTGCTAATTTTTAAATGTAAATAATGTTTTTATAATTTTTAAAAAAGCAATTTTTTTTTAAATTAAATAAAATATGAGAAAAAGAAGGGGAAGGAAGAAAATATCTTGCCGAGACATTGTCCAGTTTAAAAAAAAGTGATTTTTTAAAAATTAAATAATTGAGTTACAATATTAAAAATGAAGATAAGGAACTTAGGGTCTTAGTGGGAGTTTTTACCTGAATCCAATGCTTTAAATTAATTTTTTGGCTCTGGAAAACTTTGAAAAATTTTCGTTAATTTACAAAATAATCAAAGATTGCTGTACTGCATCTAGTGATGAATAATATATGTAGCCAACTAGTTATCATAATAATAATTACGATAAATAATACGTGTAGCTAATAAGGTGTTTATAATGTAACAATATTAATTGTAGCTATAAGTTATGGGATTAATGATAATTAAATGACGGTAGTATGTTTTTACAATGTAACATTATGTAGCATGAAAATGTTTATAATATAGGTAACAAGTTTTTATACTCTAGTTTATGATCAATAATAAATGTAGCCAATAAAGTGCTAAAATGGGCCTGAAAAGGAAATTAAATGTAAACTGCAATATAATACTATTCAATAAAGATATCCCAAAGGATTCAAAAACCAAATATCTAGGCACCACACTCACCTGTTCTTTAAATTAGAAAATTCTTATCTCAGATATTCTTAAGAGGGGCACAAACCAACATTCCAAGCCCTAAGACCCATTTTTAATATCGATTCAAGAATTGCCCTTAATACGAAGAGACGCGTTTACATAATATGTATCTGACCGATAATTTACTGCCCTAAGCAAGACCCAAATAAAGAGATTACAAGTTTTCGAACACAAACTTTTAAGACGCATCAACCTGGTATGTCAGAAAAAAGATCCTTTATAATGAATTCAGAATAGAATAAATGAACCAATACCTTCAAAAACTGAATGCTTCTTTTTTAGATTTTGAACTAATCGACTCTAACGCTAAAGTTAGCCCAGCTACAGCTTTCTTCCTTAGGTGACGGACAATTTTGGCTATTTCTTCGAAATTCAAACTAACTGTACACTCTGCGCCTGCGAATCCCGACTTGCCGGGGGGGGGGGGGGCGAAGGAGTGTACAGAAAGTCATAACCTTAAATTGAATATATTTTTTTAAATATTGTATCTTTTTTTGTACAGATTTTATGTCTATTAATGCTTATTATCACTTGATATCACGTTTATATTCTAGACTACATTTTTACATAATAAACCTTAACGCAATTAAGATTTAGAATTCGCTATCAATCCTCCCCCCTCTTCCAACTCTTATTATTATTTAAACTTAGATGAAGAAGAAGATAATAACCCTCGGGGTTAGGTACTCTGTTAGAACTGTATAAGTCTAGTCAGTCGAACTGGAAGGTACCAGTAAAGGCACGTGTTAGACTAATCAGTCTAACTGGTACCTTTAGATAGATGATGGTTGACATTGTTGGTAGCCCCACAACCTAAACACCAATTAGCCTATTATTATAATGCAAGTATTTTATGCTGTTGTAATATAACAAATGAGGAGTTAGCCCAGATAGATTTTTTATAATGTAGATTTTTAATAATAAATACAGTTAAAAAGTTATTATAAAACAGATCGTTATAAAAAAGATAAGTAGTTAATGTATTTTAATTCATAATAGAAACAAATGGGCTGATTCTACTACGGTTGTTAACTCTTCGTACGCTTTACTATCAATTTTATGACAACCATAATACTTTTAAATACTTTTATATTTCAGTAATAACTAATAGTACTTTGAATTTAGCATTTTATTTACTTTATTATTTGCAACGTTTAGAGCGCCCAATAAAATAATTCAGCATTAGCAACGGAATTCCACCACGCAAACAGTTTAAATACGCGAAAACCAATGAAAATAAATATATTTTAGTCACAGGAATAATGACAAAAAACAAATAAGCTATACATATTTTCTTACTGTTGACATCAAATTCAACTCAACTTTTCTCTAGAGTAAGAAAGAAGTTTTTTTTAGAAAAAAAAAAAAATAAAGAACAAAATGTCATTTACATAATTGTCCAAATCATTTCTCTTTATTCAGCTGAAAAAGTTTAATTTATCACCCGCATAGGGATGTGAAAAAAAAGTTATAATATTTCCTTTCCTAAATGCTTTCAACGGTCTCAAACGAAATAAACGGAATAATTCATTCGGAACCGTCTGTCAGAGGGTTGAAAATAAAAAAAGAACAAAATCGCACATAATTCTTCGGTACCATTAGAAATTAAAATGAAACATTAACCTTTTATCTGGCTAATGGACCTAAAATGGAGACAAAGAGATTTAGAAACCGGAGTTGGATCATTTTTTTCATTGAAAAGGTGACCTTAAGCATTTAATTTACGTTCGGTTAAATATTTCCATGTATTAAAACTTCATAGACTTCTTTCAAACCAAACAATAATGAGTTGAATGGGGTGAAACAGTTAAATTTGATAAATCACTGTAACTCATGAAATGACGCTGGAGGTAGGTGGAAGACAAAGCTTAGAGCGAGCAACGGAACAACTTAATTTCTCAAAAATAACATTCTGTAAATCTAAAATTAATGATACTTGATTACTCGCCATCATTAGCTTACAGTATAATGTAATAGTTTGGTAATATGACGTTTTAACAATAATAATTAAGTTTAAAGTAAACCGCACAAGAAAGACACTTTATATTTAATGATCGAATCTTCACTATCTAGGACTTAATTGTAATAGTTCGACGTGGTGACTTCAAATATGCTATTTAATTAGTGCAGACGATATTATAAGTTACAATGTCAGACACAAAAACGTACTATCTCTGAATAAGCAAATGATTTTTTGGACGGATTCTGATTTCTGGTCCCAAAAATATAAGGGATAGGCACAATCTGAGAAATAGGATACCAATAGTTTGGTCAGGGGAATAGTCCAAAATTTAGACCCATTAATGTTAATTTAGGTTTTTGCGTATGTCACTATATCTCGAGAACTTTTGAAGCGAATTGAAAATATTTTGCACCAAATAGTAAAATTCGTTTATTCAAAGATAATTCCATGTAAAATATTAATTTTTGTAAATTTGTATCATTTTTTTATTTAATTTCCTATTTAATTTTGTAAACTTTTAGTAAATTTGTATCATTTTTTTAAAGAATGTAATTTTAAATAACAAAATAAAAAATTTGAGTGAAACGGTCGAATAGTTCCTGAGAAATCAAATTTTGAATATTCGTATTTGGAACGTCACATTAGAACGTCGTATTTTTGAAATTCGATTTCTCAAGAACTATTTGACTGATTTCGCTCAAATATTGTATTTTGCTGTTTAAAATTGCATTCTTTAAAATGATATTACAAATCGTATACCTTACAATTCAAAATTATTTCGACCATTATTAAATGACCAGAAATAAGAAATATTTACTATAAGTTATATTTTGCATGGAACTATCTTCGGATAAACGAATTTTACAAATGTGTGGAAAAAAATTTCAATTCGTTTAAAAAGTTCTTGAGATAGGGTAAAATACGCAAAAAATAAAATTAACATTAAGGTGCCAACTTTTGGACCGCTCTCCGCACTAAGCAATTAGATTGCTGCTTCCCCTCTGTAATTTGGTGGATCAGAAATTTGAATCTGTCTAGAGAATAACGTTATTTGTTGGATTTCGTAACTTAAAATATCGTATGCATTAATTAATTCGTACATTTGAAGTCACTCCCTCGAACGATTAAGATTCTGGCTTAGAACGTGAAAATCCGATCTAAAGTTATTCAGGGTGGTTCGTGTTTTTTTTTTTTTTTTGATTTTTTTTTTTTTTTTTTTTTTTTTTTGAGCTTTGTGTACAGTCAGCAAAAAAAAAATATATCACCCTGAATAATTTTCGTTCTAATGATCGGATTTTCACGAACTAAGTATCAATCTTAATGGTTCTTGGGGGTGACCTCAAATATGCTAATTAGTTAGTGCTAACTATTACTTAAGTTACGAAATCAGACACGAAAACGTACTTTCTCTGAATAAACATATATTTTTTTTTACATATTTGGAATCCAGATACTGGAATTAGGGAGGGGGGGTAGACAAAATTTTGAAAAAAATGGGTGGTAAATAGGGTCGCAACAAAGGTTTATATATTTGGCAATAGTCCAGAAAACCGCCAAAAAAAGTCGCCAGCGCAAATGAATATTTTAAGATAACCCATTGACTAATTCAAAAGAAGAATGCTTACTTTTACTAGGTTGCTAAGCAACCACGCTCTGACTGGAAAAAAAATTGAAATAATGTTCTGTGATTACTCAAAGAGGTTTAATTAATAGTTAATAGAAAATATCTCGAAGTTTCTAGGCAATTGACAATTTTTAAGCTGATTTCTGTCCAAAAAGCAAAGTTTTTTTTTATTTTAATCTCCCTTGAAAAGAAAATTTGACTCGATTATAAATTATTTATGATTTTCTAAGTTTTAGAATTTAAATACTTGAACATTTTATCTGATATTATTTAGATTATGTTGTTTCTGCTATATTTATTCGAGGATTTCATACTAAAATCAAATTAACATAACTTATTATGGCTAAATACAAAATTTTAGGGATAATCACTTTTACAGCTTTAATCAATTTTTCTAGGCAAGAAAGTTTGAAGAAAAAAAAGTGCTTGAAAAATAAAATGTATATTGTATAGTAATTCTAATGCGCATTCACAAGTTTTTCTATAATTTACGATATTTCTTTTTCCTATAACTCAAGGAATTGTTGAATGTTTAGTGGTATTTTAAAAGCATTGAAATAGGTTATGTTTAAGAATAAGATATTGAAATAATATGTTGCATATAGTATGATTCATTGTTTCAAAAATCGCTTCATTTCGCTAGATATTTAGATAACAAGGTTTTCTTTGGATAAAGATGATTAGCAAATAGCATCCTTATGCTTCGATACATTTAGAAACTAACGTTCGCAAATTCACCATAAAATTTCGCACAGCATATTCTTCAATTACGATAAGCTACATTTACCACCAAATACTGATACTATGATTATTTTTGTTTTCTTATATATATCTGATATGATACTCTCTTTTTAAACAGAGCTTGTAAGGTCCTTAAGATACTGAAAGGGGGGCACGAAAACTTAAAAGATAAAATATTTAATTTCATTAACTCAAAATATCTGGTCTCAAAATTTTAATTTTAAACCAAGTTAAATATAACTTTTACAATATTGATGCGCTTATGTTTTTAAAGACCACATAATTCCTGTTGAAATATGAAAATGCATATTTTTACTTTAACGAGTGTAAAATCCTTATCAAAATAATGATCAAGACCCAAATGTAAAACAGTATAATTGATGATAAAAATTCAACTGGCTTCAAAAAATATGAAGAGGGAAGTAAAAGTCGACATGTTTCGAGCGTTCAAATATATTCACCCATTCTCAAAACTTCTCAAGATTGAATAACTTGAGACTTTTATTATTGTGCTCAAAACATGTCTATTTTTATCATCATCTATTAATTTTTAAATCAATGAAGTTTTTATATTTTCAATTCAATTTCTTGGGATTATCTATTTAGTTACACAATATATTAAATTATTTCACTCGATATTAAAATAAGTTTTACTTAAGTTATAGGCACAGGTTCTTAGATTAAAAAAATAATAATTCGCTATTTTGTAAAAAAAACCATGCAGTACAATTTTTTTGCTGCAAGCCTTAACATTTTAATTTAAGGACATAAAAAAATTCCGTTTACAATTGAAATTTCAAAAGTCGAATGTGAAAATGGAATGTCCCCTAGCACCCGAAATCGAAATTAAATAGTTACAAGGACAACTATTTTAAACAAGTTAGCGTTTCCGTCCTACTCGAAGTTGTTTGAAAAGGTATTTTGTATATATGGATTCCAAAGTTTATTCTACAAATATTTTAGTGTATACTTTCGGAGTATTTTGATTGAGTTTATTTTTACACCCTTATTTGCTTAAAATTATTAAATAATAAGCTTAAAATAAATTATTCAAGCAACATGATTTAACTCATTTATAGTATAATAGTGAACGAGGCTTCCATCGCATATTCTTAACCTTGATACCGCTATCATTAAATGAATGGAATAAGCTTAGATAAAAATAATAAAAGTTAATTTTTTCCCCGTTTTTATTTTCAAGGAAATATGTTTCGATCAAACAGATTTCATTCTGGAAATAGCGAAATTATTGAGTAGGTCCCTTGGAACAATATCATTCTTATCCTCTTTTGACGAAATATAGAAAAAACTAGTTTTCACAGTTCTGTAAAAAGTATGTTAGCCTTCTTGCCACGTTTTTTATTATTTTTTTATTTTTAATCAAAATAAGTTCGGAAATTTACGTATTTTTTATTGCATTTTTTAAATCAGATGATTCTGAAATTCGCACGGCTTCGGAAACTTCTTACAAATTTCAATTTTTAGTGTTTCCTGCTAAACAAAATAAGGCATTGTTCCTGATAACAAATTATAATACAATAATATCTTGGGAATCGTGCTAAAGTAAAAAATTAAACAAAATAGTTTAGTGTATTATCCGGAAAAAAATCTACATGGAATCATAAAGAAAGAATCATTTAAGATACTGATATATTTTAAGACGCTTAAAAGTTTTGGCTACGTATTTGACAGCTTTTTATGTTCGGTATCTTTATACTCTTTATAGTGACTTATAAAACATGGACACTATTTTAGATAATCTATGTTGAAGTCACAAGAAACAAAACAAAAAAGACAATCAATGATTTATATTTTTTTTTTCGAAAAAAATAGTATGCTTAGTAAATAATCAGCTGTTTTGCATTAAATAATTTTAAACAGCGGAGTGTTTTTAATTTCTTAACAAGGCTTTATTCTTAGCTAGCAGACAATAATTCTTTTAAAAAAAACTTGACTATAATGTAAAAAGGAACTTTACTTTAAAGAAAATCTAAATTAAAGTACTAAAAAAATTGATTAGTATATTAATGAAGAAATAATAAATGCAGTAGGGTAAAGAATAAAATTTTTAAAAATGCTAAAATTTAATTAAATAGTTGGTAAAATAGTTCTGCGAAACACTTCCGGACAGGTGATTAAAAAATTACTTTTAAGATTAACACGATATATAAGATGTTGAGAAATTTGCGATAATGTGAGATATGCTTAAATATGTTTACTGCGTATTTTTATTAATATTCATAAAAAATATATACAAGAAACTGAGAAATATTTTATTCCAAATCTATTCATACGTATGTATATTATTGTAATTGTATCAGTTATTGAGGAAAAAAAACTAAAAAATAATCACATTAAATAAGCACAATCTGGTGTATAATCATATTCTATCAAAAGCATGCTTTTATAAAACTCGACATTCGTTGAAAAAAATGTTTTTTATTCAATAAAATGTTTTATTCAAATTTCTTTACTTAATTTCAAATAGATTTTCAGAGGACTAAAAAAGAAACATTGTATTTTATAGTTTTAAAAAAATAAAAATAAAAAGATTAGCAAACGATTATTAGCGAAAAAAATAGGAATGAAATTTTACGACACGCGCGCTAAATCAAGTTCTTCGTAAGTTTATCACATTTTAATATTAATCGTCCCATTTAATCATTTTTTCATTGTCGCCAAATTATTTTTTTTTAAATAATTAATTTTAATTTTTCTCATCTTCTAATAAATAAAAACAGTTGAAACTTTAGATTTTTCAATTGAAAAGCATGTGGATTAATATGGTATAAAAAAAATCCGTACCTTATAATTCAAAATTTTTTCATCCTCTCTTTAATTAAATAATAAAAAATAATTAATAATTATAAAAAATTATTTTTTTCATGAAATTATCTTTGGGTAAATGCGTTTTATGAGTTGGTGCAATATTTTTTTGAATTGCTTCATTAGTTTTTAAAATATGACTGAAAACGCAAAAAGTGAAATTAACATTAAGGAGTCCAAACTTTGAATCGCTCTCCTGACCAAACTATGGGGACCACATTTCCCAGATTGCGGCTACCCCCTATATTTTTAAGGTAAAAATCCAAATATGTAAAAAAAAAATATATATGTTTATTCAGAGAAAGTACGTTTTTGTATCTGATTTCGTAACTTAATTAATAGTTAGCACTAACTAATTAGCATATTTGAGGTCACCCCCAGGAACCATTAAGATTGACACTTAGTTCGTGAAAATCCGATCATTAGAACGAAAATTATTCAGGGTGATATCTTTTTTTTTTGCTGACTGTACATTTAAACTGCATTCTTGAGTATTATGCATGACAAAGCACGACTTCATACCTCAGACAAATGTGTAAAGAATTTCCACTATGTTGATTGAAAATATAAAATGAAGTTACGTTCTTTTTCTTCCTTCCCAAAGCGTGATAAAATGAAAACATTCTTGCCTAAGTAATTTTATTACCACGCTACGTTAAAAAGCTTAACTTCTAATTAGATTGGAAAGTTTATTATTTTTTATTATATTATTTTTATTTGAATTTGTGAAATTTGCTTTAATCATTCGTTTACATTATTTTAGTTCCATAAAATTCTTAAATATGAATGTTTTGAAAATGCCACGTGGCAATGAAGACAAAAGTACATCTGGTAAAGAAAATCATAATTTATTTTATATAATTAAATTTCTCCCTATATTTCTTGTTCTTTAATTTATTTCAATGTTGAATCAGAATACCTATTTGAAAAAAATCGCAGGCAGCGTTCATCTTTTTAAGAAAAGTACAGAGGAAAAGCAATTTATGCAGTTTTTCTGTGCAGAGAATTTACCACGTAATAGATTGAAATAAACAGGTTTAAGTAAAAATATGACAGAAATTCCTTTTACGAATTATATAACAAAAATCTATGACAATAGGTTTGATTAGGTTAGAAAATTATAAAATTTTATTTACTAAATTGACTAGAAAACCTTGTTTCCACGCAAATGCACAATATTAAAAAAAATCAATTTAACTAATATATATTTATGCAATCCTATTTTTATCCAATTATTTTTGTAGAAATTAAGCAGAAATCGGCTACCTTAAAACAGAAGTGTTATTCATTCATAATGCAAAAATAGTTGTCAGAAGTAAACAAAAATTAGACGGACACTAAGTTATAACTTGAATGTCAACAACTCAAATCTACAGTATCAACTAACCGTTTACTTTTAGTGTTGCTAGAGGACGCAACATTAAGTTAGGCGAGTAGGAAATTCAAATAAAGCATAGTGATGCAGTGGCGTACGCAGAATTTTTTCAAGGGGGGTGTTCATAATTTTCTGAAACTACTAAAAGAAATTCGAGTATGTAAAAAAGCACTATTATTTCCCTAATTTAGACAGCTAGACAATTTTGATTCTTTATTTAGACAACATTGTTTAGTTAAATTTTAATTTGATTTCGTAAATTTAAGAACATATATTATTTTTTTATAATAAGAGGTAAAATATTTTATTTTTATTAAAAAGTAGGAATTAATCAAGCCGGAAAAAACTACTCCTAATGTAACAGCTACCTAAATAATAACCGTATGAATGTGAATATTCTATAGAAAACCAATAAATTTAACCAAAAAGTAAGAAAAATAACTTACCAACAAATAAGGAATTAAACCAGTATACAAACAATCTAAAAATTTATTGATTTAAACAGTAATATCCAAACGACGGTTTTTTTTTTGCAAGTTTGTTTAAAATGTCTAATTAGTCTTCTACATCTCGGGAAATTTTCTATGAATGTTTAAGAGCGCCAATCCATTAATTCTATTATTACCCGTTGAATTGCGTAAATAAGTCTTTAAACGGCGTAAAGTCGAAAACGATCTTTCGTTTACACTCGTTGAAACAGGTAGAACGACCAATATTTCTAGGAGTTTGAAAATGTTTGGTGTTATATCTTGATTGCACATTCCAAGAGCATCCGCAGCAGTGTTTGGACACTCCCTCCGTCTTCATTAACCCTTTTCAATCTTTTATACCAGAGTTTTAGTTTAGACTTAAGGCTTTCTTTACAGGTATCCAAATCTTGAGCGTAAAATTCCACTAGTGCTTCAAAAGCCTTTATGTTTGAAGGTTGGCAAATGAAAGGATCGACAGGAAGAAGGCACTGAAATCCTTCCAAAATATCACGATGCTTAAGTCTAATTGTGTTATAAAATTTTCTATAAATGGAATAAATACACCAACTCTGAAATATGTTTCGGGTGTCGATGAGGGAAAATTAGCGCGATTTTTCTGTCGTCCCGTTATTCTAGGGATTTGTATGGAAGATACAATGCTTGTTAGCATAAGAGAAGAAGAGCTGAATATTTCATAGAATGTTTCAGTGGCATTTTCACGCATTAATTTTAGTTCTTTAATAACATCTTCTGCGAGACTCACTGCCTCTATCAAATCTATGCTTGTTTTTTGTAGGTATTTACAAAGATGGATTGTTATGGTGAAAACTTTGTGAATGCATAAAAGAGATATTACGAACTCGCAATTAGATACTGTGCACAGTAAAGAATTAGCTTGAGTAGCTGATTCCTTATCCTTCCATTCTGATATTTTTTGAAGATTTTCAACGATAGGCTCGAAAAGTTCCACCGCAGCGGTTACTGAGTCGTATCTTTCCATCCAACGGGTTGCACATAGCTGTTTAATTTTCTCCCTCTTAGAGCTGGTTTCCATCTCCTCTATTGCTGAAGATAGGACATACTGTCTTTTTGACGTATTTAAAAAGTCGTATAATGTTTTAATTGTCCCTAAGCAATTTATAATGCCAGTTAATTCGCATGCATTTGATACGGCCAAATTGAGGCTATGAGCAGAGCAATGTGCATAGAGTGCTGATGGGACAATACTTCTTACGTGGGCTTGTACACCATTAATTTTTCCACTCATTGATGCAGCACCATCGTACCCCTGTCCACGTAACTTTTTTATATTAACCTTCATAGAATGTAATTGGTCTAATATTGTTATTGTTATTGCTTTTCCGGTTAAGTCATGCACTGGAATGAATTGCAAAAACTGTTCGGTTATGTTAAAATTTTCTTTATCGACATATCGAACGCATAACGATAATTGCTCAATACCTGCAATATCTGTTGTTTCATCTGCAAGTATGGACAAGCATGTTGCATCATTAATCTTGCTGACTAATTTTTGCAGGATTAAAATATTACAAACATCAATAACTTCGTTTTGAAATCGAGGACTGGCATACTGAGCATTTTTTCTGCTTGACTCTAAAATGTTCTTAAGAGTCGAATCGTTCTTACTCCGGAAACGAAGCAATGCCCGAAAATTTCCGTCGTTCTCTTTCACCTGGTTGTTCAGCAATTATTCCCGAATCCTTATGTCCCCTTAGAGCGAGACCTTGATTTCCACAAAATAGGATGGTTTCAATGATTGGAATAATTTTTTTTCTATTTTCTAATTTTCTTCTGCTTGCGGCACAGTCAACTTGTTCATCCACAGATTCCATCTTTCCAAGTAAAATATCGTTTAATGTCCCAGCAGTTTCGATCAATTTTTTTGTGATAAAGACATTTCTCGTGTTGCAACTGCACAGTTGGCCTAAAGGTTGCTTGCCAGAACCGGCACCACTTGGTGCGAAAAGTACACAAAATTTGCAAAAAGCACCCCTCTTTACCTCTTAATATGCAAGCCATTTCCAGCGATAAAGCCATGTGTACTGAAATTTCAATTTTCTTTTACCTTTCTCAAGAAAAAAAAATGCTGGGTTGTGTTCCCAAACATTTTTTAGTATATCCAGTTTTTTATCCTCGCATGTACTATCTTCTGAAAAAAGTCCAATGTCATATGGGTAGGAAGTAACACTTTGAGGGTCACTTTCACAATCATCCGATTTTTTGTTATACTATAAACGTTTTTCTCAACGGAAATATCACATCGTAAAGTATCATTCGGTTCAACAGAAAAACTTACATTGGTACTAGACGCTGTCATCTCACTAATTTCAGGTCGTGATTTTTTTTTCAAAATAATTAAAAATTGTTAAATTCTTGCGTTTTGACATCCTAAAGACCCAAGAACAGCAAACCGAAAGACAAGCTGCCGAGATAACTCTTAGTCTGACTAACTAACTCCTCTGTACTCCGTTCCCCCTTTTATATAATTTTTCACCCACCGCATCTCCAAAATTCTCGAATTGTCTCAAAGACGACAGAACGCCTAGGATTCCAAAATCATAAAGACCTCGCGAATGCCAGCCAGTCTCGAAAACTATCACGACTGGCAGGACAGAAAGGAACCAGCGATCGGGGCTCGCCCGTACACTATCACGTTAATTTGGTTTCATAAGTACAACCCTATTATAGTAAATGTCTTTTCAGTATTCTAAGAAATACTGTGAGAAAAAAAAAGTAGACAAAAGGCAAATAAAAATATATAGTCTTAAAAAATAATAGCCTGAATAATTTTTTACTAACATTTTTATTTCTGCCATTTTGTCCGAGCTCAAGGGGGGTGTTTAAACCCCTAAATTCTTCCCCCCTCCCCTTGCGTACGCCACTATAGTGATGATCTTAGAGAGGATCGTTCTTAAGTATTATCATTCATGACTATTTGCGATCGCAACGAACTATAGGGGGCGTTGTTGTTGTTGTATGAGACGAATACCTGCGATTTCTATATGAACAGTCATTCAGTTACTCTAGAGACGTATATAATGTAGCATGTAGCATTGCGACGTTCCTTCTTTATTGTGGCTTATTAAATTTAAAAAAGAAAAATGCTTGATATTTTTTCTTATGCAAGCGAAAAAAAATGGAATCTCTTTTTTTAAGAGAAGGAACATCCGAAACACATCAGAATAATATTTGTGAATAAACAGAATTTTTTTTTTTTTTATTCTTATAAGAGTTGAAACCTACAGCCCGAGAAATAGTTTTACTACATTTAATGATATAACATGAAAAGCCTATTTAAACTTCCCATAGTTTTAAGAATCATATTACTTCAAAAATTAAACTGAACAAAAAGTGTGCATAAGCCTCATAATTTTATAAAATGGAATTTTGTAAAAAAAGTTTTTAAACAACAGTTTTTATCAAAAAATTTTAAGTTTCAATAAAAATCATTATTTAGAAACTGAATAACGTAAAATAAAGAATGCTTACGAAAAAAAAAAAAAATTCTTTTTTAGTGCTACGAAAATTTGTCTTTGGGATTTGCAAAAAATAAAACAAGTTCCAATTTTATTTTTTCCGGAGCGAAATATTTTACCGAAAAAACGAAAATGTACAAATTCTAATGACATGAAACTTTATTATGGTAAACGTACGTTTTGGAAATGTAACTTCATCTGAAATATTATTTATTAGAGTTCATATGGCGACGAAAGAAAATGGAGATTGTTTTGAATCTATATCTCTATGAATCTGTTAAACTCTATATCAGCCCATTTTCCACCGAAATTTTGATTAACTACTTTGATTTTAAATAAAGTGTTTTGAATTTTGAAAGTGTTTTTATTTTAAATAAAGTGTTTTATTTTATGATTTGTCACAAAAATTTTAGGTGTAGATTGGCGGCACTTAAAAACCACCAAATCTGTAGTTGCGGTGGCTTTAATACGTAAGTACCGAATTTTTATTTCACACTTTTCAGAATCATATCACTTCAAACATTGGAATATGCAAGAAGTATACATAAACACATACATGTTACACCATGTAATTTTTCAAAAAATGTATTTTGACAACAATTTTTATCAAACAACTATAAACTAAAAAACGTAAAATGACGAATTCTTAGGATAAGAAAAAAAAATGATTTTAAAAATTCCTTATATTGAAATGAAAACTTCCATATTGTTTCTTTTTTTATTCTTTTAATCAGACATAAAAAACCATTCTGTAGAGAACTATCATCAAATAAGAAAAAACATTATTTACAAGCAAAGTTTTTATTATAAAAATCATAACGCTTACCTGATTTATAAATCCGAAGAATTCCAAAATGATATGTTCTTTGTTTGAAAACTCTTTTCTCAAATAATATATGAATAGTTTAGCCCTTCATTACTTTTAGATAACATACCACACAGCAAAATTTTATAATTATAAGATCTCGATATGAATTTTAATATGTAGCTTAAAAACAGAATTGCTGAATTCTAGTTGAAATTCTTTCAAAACTAAAAAACACTTACCAAGAAAACGATAAAAATTTATTTATAATCAGCACAAAAGATACTTAATCAAGTAATTCGGATTATTCTTTTTTGTTCTTTTCCGAATTATATAGATACAGAAATATATACTATTATTTAAAGAAGAAGAATATTCTATAACTATTACAGTTCTGTACGTTCTGAATTCCCATTTATTCATTGGAATGAAGAAAGCAATGCTGACTTCAATTTAATTTGTAATGAATTGAAGTCGGAAGAAATATATTTTACCGTAATACACACATCTGTAACAGTATGCGAATCCAAAATGGGAAGTTATCAGTTGCAGGTTTGTTGATAAAAGAAGTTAAAAATTATTGAGGAATTTTTCTTCAAATGTTTGGCGTGTTCTGTTTCTGAAAGATTTACCAATATTCTGGTGAGTTTTTTCAAGTTCTTCGGCCCTTTTCTTAGGTAAATTTTGCTTCTTATTTCCTGCTAAGAAAATGACGTCTGATTCTGCCAATGATTCTGATGGAACTAAATAAAATAATAATAATTTAAGGCCCGATATTTTCAGGCTCCCTCTAGAGCGTACTCAAGCGTTGCAATCGCGAATTATGCATGAATGACAAAGCTTGAATCATTGCAAAAGTAAAAAATATGTATTAAGATATTTTACATTACCGAAATCCAATTTAAACAAATTAAGAAAATAATCACTTCATTTTTTTTCTCTGAAAAAATCAATATGATGTAATATAATCTTTTTAAATTCAAACCTTTTAAGTCAGTATTTAATTAAACCACAGAAAAAATTAACTAGTTTTTAAGTTTTAATTTCCTGATTTAATGTGCACTTAAATAATACCTGATGCGTAAACAAATGCATTTCATACTATATAATTCAAATGTTAGTCTAAAATCGTTTTGGGTTCGTTAATATTCATACGATTTATTATTACCTCTGTATATTTTACCTCTTTAACCTATTATACTTATTTTAACTACAAAATTATTTTACGAGGAAAAAAAAGGCTTTCGATAAATGTATTTTGTCAAGAAATACTTATTTTCAAATTGCATGAAAATTCTTTGTTAAAAATAAATAAACTTTTTTATATTTTCTTATTTTAAAAAGCACATAATGGGTTTCAGTGTTGTAAACTTATATATAAATATCAGCCAATGGAAGGCCACAAAAAACAAATATATGTGTGTTGATATTAAATGAAAAGTCAATTCTTACTGTTGCTAATAAGGTGGTTGTTTCAATATTACAAAAATCTTTTGTGAATATCTTCCCGAAATTTTTATAGATTCTAAATATTAGATAAACCTGAACACTTCGTAATATTTTTTTTAATCAACTTAAATGATTATGTTAACATCGCAGGGAAATGATTTGATCCATAAAAATTAAGCTTTTAGTTATTAATAAAAATTGTTCTTAATTTAAACAATATGTCAAAAATAATTTTTTTTCTATTTGGAATGTTGTCTAAAAGATGTTTTTTCCCATTTTTTCTTCTTTTCTACTTAAATGCTTTTTCTTTTGCTTCTTTCTACTTAAAAGTTTTTTTTATCTGCAATGACTATAAGCAGAATTAATAACCATTAAAAATGTCGACCTATTTGTTTCGCAACACCCACACTTTTTTGCAATCACTATTTTTGAAACAACTGCTAAAAATTTCATTCTAAAACTATGGCAAAATATCTGGCAGCAGTCTGTCCATCCAATTAACGGTAAAGTTTACCGTAAAGTACATTTTTTACCTATATGTACTTTACGGCTCATTGAATGCTATATGGTTTTGAAACCGTTTACAGCTAATACGGTTAAAAACCATGTGTATAAAACAATACGGTTCTTTAACCATTTACAACAAGTATGGTTTCAAAATCGCAAAAAAAAAAAATTTTGAACTTTGACATCGGAGATAGTTTAGCAATATAAAGTGATTAAAGAAATTTTGTGCTTCAAAAATTGAATATTTAATTTTTTAAAAAAACACCACATTTCGATCATAAGTGAGACTTTTTGTAAAATTGTTGCGAAATATAATTATAAAAATTATATTTTTTTACCCAGTGGACTTTTCTTTATTCAAATATCTGATTAAAGAAAAATGATGCTTGAAATTTTTAATTCTTTTCATAAAATTCACCCAAGATATCAAAAGATAAATAAATTATGTTTCTTAAAAATATTGCTAAACACAGCTGAATTAAACATATAGAACCAATATCTTCGCTTTATTTGATGTAACGATAAGAAAATATTCATTATGAAAAATTGAACCCCTTTTAATGATATAAAAAAAGTTTCTGAAAATTATGAAATTAAATTATTAATAGAAATGTGTTGATTCAGGTGTAAAAGGGAATTTTAAAGAATTCTCGTTTGCTAATACGAAAGAATAAAAGCTTTAATTAAAACTCAGTTTTCGGAAATCAGCACGGAAAGTCACAAAACAAATTTAATATTTTCTTAAGTAAACGAATATTTTCGAAGAATTTTAAATTAACTTTTAAATAAATATTTACTCTAGCTGATATAACCTAAGATTCTGTTATACTAGCAAAAAAATAGTTTGATTTGGCAACGTTCAGGATATGGTCTGAAAAATGTTTGTCGCAGACGATGGCGAAAGTTAGCTTTAAAATACGTTCTATTTCATTCGTGTAGCTTCCCATCAAAATGTCTTTAAAGTTAAATTTATGATAGGATGTGCTTAGCTCGGGATAAACGCAGCGTAGAGATTTTTTTCGCGAGATTGGAATACGCCCAAGCAGCTTCAGTTTGAATGTCTCTATGAATGACAAAAAAGATGGAATTTTTATTCCAAGATACTTTATGACAGTGTGTATACTTAGAAAAAGACGCCTTTTTTTCTTTTCACGCCTTTATAGTCACATTTGATTGTGAAATTTGTTTATTTACGACACATAAAGGAAACTTACTCGTATCAATCTTCTCATACGTTCGGTAAAGTACATATATGAATTTTAGACTTTTTTTTTTTTCTAAATGACAATTTTTAAAGAGGGAAAGAGTTTAGACATATTTTTTTACATAATATAACAGCGATTGATGTGTTGATATCATTAAAAAAATTAAGTTAAAAGCCAATGAACTGCTTGAGACACCCAAGAAGTAGGAAGCGCAGGTTCCGGGTCTTATTGCCTGTCTCCAAGTACATCTTCCAGTGTTTGTTTAATAATAGAGATGATAATTTTTCTGCAGGCCAAGTTGGCAAAACATTGGTGTTGATTAAAATTGGTAAAGTTATTGTCACGAAGTGTCCGGAATCGGGAACAACTAAAAATTAAATGATCGATTTATATAACAGCTATAAGCATTCTGTCACATACAACAACTATACGTATTCTATCCTATACTACAACTGTGCGCCTCCTATTCCATACAATAACTATACGCATTTTATCCTATACAACTACTCTACGCATTCTATCCTATACAATTGCACTGTAAATTAAAGTCATGAAACTTTATGGAGAAAGGTACCTGGCACTAGGGGGGGGGGTGCCAATACTTTTACTGTAAATTCAATATTTCCCGTAAAATTTAAATTTCCAGCCGGCCATCTATCCGTGGGGTTCTGAGCTAAGCCGTACGTTCACCCACCCTTGCTGTTTGTTCTCTCTTGTGAAATAAAAGGCGAACAGTCCTGACTTAATTCACAAGACTAATGGTTGTTAAGCCTCACTTTTCCAAAGGTCATTAGCAATAACAACTTACTTATATTAAAAAAATTTTCTTGTTTCCTTTTTTGTTTTATGGTAGTAGTTTAATTTTTTTTCACCATTTGTTTTATTTATTTGTTTATTTATTTTTCATTTTTTCTTAAGTACGAGATACCGTAATCTGTTTTTTAATTTTATCTCAATATAGACCAACCGAATGTATGTCAATGAATTCTTCATTTAATAGAATCAAATGAGTTCAAAAGATGAGAATTTTAGTTACAAACTGGTCCAAAAATAATAGAAATTGTAGATAAGTATTATTCTAAAGGGAATTCCAAAACACATATTCTATTGCATTATTTAAATCTTACTAAAAATTCATGATTTTTTCAACTAATTAAAAAACACAATACAGCAACAACAAAAATATTAACTACACTATTCTTTTGCAATTAACAGCAAGCACTGAAGTAAAAAGAGTGCAACAAATATTGAAAGAATAAGAGTATGAAAATAAAATAAAAAATTGTAGTTAAACTTACGCAAAATTTCAAATTAAAAGTAAAAAAATATTTTTTTCAACAATGTTTTAAATTAAGACTATTAAACTCGAATAAATTATGGCTAATTATTGTTCAAATGCGCGCATATTAAAAAATCTAAATGAAATGTAATTTCCCTAAATAAATAGAGACATTTATTCTAAATTAACCCATGTTCATTTTTTAAAAAAAAAAAATTGAACCGTCTAGACGTAACAATTTTGGAAATAGATTTGAGTTAAACGTAACCATAGCAACAGAGTATGTATTCAGTGTTCGTTTAAAATTACTTGTCTTGAATTAAAATTTGCAATACATGTGTCATAATTATATTTAATGGATTGGTGGATTTTGACAATATTTCTAAAAATATAACCAACGGTAGTTTTTTTTTAATATTTAAAATTGAATACTGCTACGATAATAATGAATAATAATAATGAGCTATCTACGCTAGGCAAAATTGAAGATTCGAGCTTTGACGTCAATGATCAATATACATTTTTTAATTAGCATTCAAGTGATTTTTTTAAATCAATTCTTCGTTTTAAAATAATGGATTTTTTGAAGGATCTGTAAAAAAAATATCACATTTATTTGGATATTTTTTAGAATAACCAAAGCAATAATTATTAAAATTTTTTGTTAACGGGTTAATAATTTATCTAAAAAATAGTTTCATTCATCCGTAGTTGTCTAAAAAGAGTCGTATTTGAAAATTTTCATTTCTCAAGAACTAATCAACCAATTTTCTTCAAAATGTTGAATTTTTTCATTGAAAAATTAAATTTTTTTAGCACATTTTTAAAATAAATTATTAAAAATGCTAGATATAAATAATTATTTTTTACCTGGGATTATATTTGGATAATCAAGTTTTATAATCATGTGCAAAAATTTTATGTACAAAAAATTAAATAACATTAAGTGGTCCACAATTTGGACCACTATTATAAAATTATCTCACAAAGTAATAATACTTTATCTAAACACTATAGACAACAATCAATAAAGTGTTATTAAAAAATTAATAAAATGGTTGACTTCAGCATCAATTTAAAAAAATTAAAATTATCATTAAATGATGAATAACACTTAATGCGTGTTCAGCTCTCTAAAAAGGGAAACAAAATCGGTCGAATAGTTTTTGAGAATTCGAATTTTAAATATTTAAAAGTCAGCTTTTTAGGAACTATTCGACCAATTTCGTACAAATTTTTTATTTTGTGCTTTTAAATTTTGTAAGAAATTTTATACCTTATATTTCAAGTTTGTTCCGAGTATTATTAAAAAATATAGTAATAAATAATTTTTTAAAATTAATTATTGTACGGAATTATTTTTGGATAAACAATTTTGTAATTGTATGAAATTTTTTTAAAAAATTCGTTTAAAGAAATTCTCGAGATATAGCGAAAAACGCAAAAACATTAAAGGGTCCAAACTTCCGATCGCTCTTCTGATCAAATTATTTAAACCAGACCCCTGAGATTAAGAAATACAAATCATTCGCGAAATAAAGTATTTTGTTCAGTTTCTATGTCTCATTTTTTAACTTAAAATATCGTCTACAGTGATTAATTAACATATTTGAGGTCAACCCCGTCGAACTATTAGGACTTACTATCATTAATTCTGGTGCGTGAAAATCCCATCGTTAATTAAATTAAAAGTTCTTCAGTGTTTCGTTTTTCGGACTGAGCGTTGAACAAGTGAAAAAGCTCCTAAAAACTTCTCTCTTCAGAACGCTAGTATACAATGCAAAATATATTTTTTCGAATATCGATTATTCTTTGAGAAAAAAGTAACCTTAAAAAAAGGAAAATATTAATTTTTATCATTTAAAACTTATTTTACATGTTTTTTTTTTTTTTCAATTTTCTTTTATATGATATGCTATTAATTACTTTCACCACTGAAATTGACTGATAAAACTAAATGAAGCAAAAATAAAACAGTTATGCAAGATTAATAATCTTCACATTAATCAATGACAAGTAAATGCTCCGGAAATAAGATGACAGATTTTCCCGTTCCTTTTTCTAAATATTTTTTTAATCTTTTCTTTATTTCCAGTCTTCTCTTTCCACCCATCATCGCTGTTCTATTTATTAATATTTTATTTACTCCAGCATTGGCAGCATTCAATATCGTCTGCTCCTTTCGAAGTTCCGGGAGAGAGAAGAGAGAGTCATTTTTTAATAGAAGAATAAATTCCGGAAGTCATGACAACATCAAAAATAATCAGTTGGATTTGTCATTGATGAAAATCATAATGTAAAATAATGATGTAGAGGATCATTAAACGTGAAATAACTAGATGTTGCTTTTCAAACTAGGCCATTTACTTTCATTTTATCATAACTGTATTAAATCTGCATAACAACCGTTTATCGCTAAAATTATTTTCATTCTTTTCGGCATTTAGCAACTGTTCAGGTTTTTTTTTATTGATTTCAAATCGCATCAGCGTTTTTAGTTCCAAGTTTTTCTAGCTTAGTAAACAACGATTTCTTACCCGAAGTCAGAATAAACGAAGAAACAAGAGGTTTATTAAACTTCAGGATTTAAAAACATATTATGTATAGCTATATGTATTATACTACACCTCTTAAAAATAAATAGAAATTATAAACGGCTTTATGCTGTTGCTATATTTTCAAATCCTTATGTTCCTAAATTCTTCTAGGATTAAGTGCGTTAGCAACTTGGATCCGTTGGACTACAATTATTTAAGCAGCCATCCCAAAGATTCAGCTGATCTAGTTTGGCTTTGAATAAAGGCGAAAAGAATCTATCTTAACTCCTCTAATTTGACAAAATAATATTGAAGAAATTCTTATTTTCTATATATTCTGAATATTATTTCCTAACATTTTTACACCATTTGAAAATGTTCCTCCATTAAATTTTTTAACTAAAAAAACTTGTGAAATCATCTTCTTCCATGATAAAATACAAATTACATTTTTAAAAATAACTGAAATATAAATAATCTCACAATGTATTTATAAAAAAAAAAAGAAATAAAAAATAAAAAAAAACACTTTTTAAAAAAACTATTAAAACTAATTTAAAAAGTTAATTTAAATAATTACACAAGCTAATTAAATAAACTAATTTTATAAATCTAGTATCAAAAATTATATTTATAGTTTATAGGACAACAAATTTTGGGAAAATAACATAATTTTAAATCTTACAAAAATCGTCCTTAAAATTGAATTTAAAATGATAATTCTTTTTCTTCAAAATTCATTTTATAAATTTTTTTTAAAAGAAAGGCAATGTTTCCAATAAATTATTGAGTTGCTAAAACATTATTAATGTTGAATATTTCGTTTATTTATTTTATTTCAGTTATTTGAATTTTTATTTTATTTATTTCAATAAGATGACATTATGTAGTTTTTGTACGTGTCGCCTTGTAGACCAAAAATTGTCTTTTCACATTGTCATGTTTTATATTATTATATTATTTATTCAACTTTTAGTCACATTACTAATTTAGCTTTATTTATATGAACTTTCAATGTGGCAACAATTTATTTCTCAGAATAATAAACACAGCATTTCTGCTAAACACGGAAACGTCGAAGATTAGTAAAAGACATCCAAGTGCCATTAAACTTGAAACACATTACGAACTCATTTACTTGCACTTTTTTAACGTGTTAAACTGAAATTACTCTTTTAGTCTGCTTTGCTCAGAAATTATACATTTTATCTCTTATCGTTAAGCAAACCGCAACCGTTCGCTCACCTGTGTACAGACTTATTGCTCACAATTACAAGTTTCAAGTGACCCTCATTTTGTGGTAACGTTTCCTGAAATCAACGCTACATTTAACAAAGCAGGGCAGAGACACCAACTCTAAATTACCTGCCACACAATTCCGTCGCTTACGAAAGCACGCCAAATTAAACAAACTCTCCGGTTTCTAATACAGATGAATAAATTAAACCTTATCTTAGAGTGTGCAGTATCAACAGGGAGGGTGCAGCGTGAACAGTTTTCTACGCTTCCTCTCCCTCCCTTTTAAGTCATTGTGCATAAACTGAGCCCAAAGATTAATATTTCTTTAAGTAACAATTTGCCGTGATGCATATGGAGTTGGCGGGAATCGAGGATTAATAGTTGGAAAAGGTGCCAAGAGCGTGCTTTTTGCTGGAAAAGATAAAAGAAGATTAGCTAATGCTGGTGTTGGTGTCTGTGGGTGATATGAGAAAAATATACGCTTTTCTTTTTTGTTAAGTTACTGCTTTTAAGTTTATTGCTTGTTAAGTACGAGGTCTCTTTATGCTCATTTTTTGGTTAAAATTAGGATTTATTCTCTGTAAAATTATTTGATCTCTGTTCGATTAATAAAAATGTAAAATACATGATGAACAAAAATGACTAGGACACATATAATACGAAATTTTGGAGCCAATTGAAATATCACTAAAAAGCTTTCAAATAAATATGAAAATATTTTGCCTGTAACATATTTACAAATTTTCTAAGTGATCACTTTAATCTGTAACACAGGTCAACAAAAGTGTCAAGCTTTCTTTTGTTATAGGCTGCATCTTCTCTTCTGGTATTTTGTTCCAATCTTTTAGGCTCAAAATCGTATAAGGCTTAGTGAAAATGCTTGTCTCCGAAATAGGCCAAACGAAAAATTAATGGGTTTCAAGTATGGTGGCCATTATTGTGCAGTTAGATACTTAAGAAAATACGCTTATGGGTGATTCTCGCGAAATATGACAATTCACTGTCCCTTGCTCCAAGATCTAATACTATAGTACTAAAAGAACTTTTTAAAAAAAAAAAAAATATTAAATAGTATTGCTGTTAGCATTTTAAAATAAATTTGCACTAGCATTGACTTTTTTGTATAGTTAAAAAATTTAATTAAACTTCAAAATGTCATTTTTCTGGCATCTCACAAGCAATGTTTCCAATAATAACTAGCTTCAAAACTTCCTATAAATTTTTCAATATCTAAATTTTTTTATTTCGACCGGTGTAAGCATTTCTAGGTGTAAACTAACATAAAAAACTTCGTTTAAATTAATTTTTTCTGTCAATAATTTGTTTGTCCCAAGAAAATCTGTCATTTTCCTGGCTACTTTTATTTAGTGGTTTATAACCAAAATAGATAGAGCCAGCAATTAATATCTCATGTTAATAGATTGATTAGATACCCTCCTATATGAGCATGTCTTGTTGCATGAATAAAGAACCAATTTTCTGATTCAAAATCTATTTCAAAAAATTTTTCAAGGTGAGTAAGTTTTTGTGTTGTCATTTTCCTGGCTTTTTGAAATCATTAATAACATAAACTACATAGATTTATCTGAGTTATTATAAGAAATCCTGTTGTTTTATACAGAATATAAACGTCTTAGGCCAAAATACTTCATTAAAATAAAGTTATATGCTATAAAATGGCGAATTTGTCATTATCCTGGCTGTCATTTTCCTGGCTTATAAATTCCAGGACATTGAAGTGTTACCAGAAATTTTTTTTAACTGCTAATACTGTAAGGTGGGAAAGCAAATATTAACCCAATACCAAGTTTATGGATGGTTGTAATATGCTTGGATGTAATCAAAGTTATTTATTTATTTAATGATTGATTATTATCGACAATTTTATTCAGTACATTTCATCAACAAAATTTTTTTTTATTCTTTCTACAGTGGATAAAAAGAATTAATTTAAGCAATTTATGGTCCATCTAACATAAAGGCTTAAGTTGAGTTACTTACTATTAACTTAAAATGACTGTTTTTTAAACTTCTAAGCTAATATGTCATTTTCCTGGCATTCAAGATTCAGTGAATTTCTATTTTTTTTCCGAGCAAATGTCAATAAACTACACTGCTCTCTGTAAGATATTAATAAGTGTAACTAAAGAAGTATACAAAAAAAAATTTAGATTTTTCAGACGACTTTAAATTTGAAGAAATTTTTTGGTCCGAATTGTCATATTTCATGAGAATCACTCTTATACCAATCTACCAGAGGGCATTCAGCTTCTGGTAAGCTATTTGGTTACGTCGTAATACCAACTTATAAATAAACAGTTTTTTTTTCCCTTAGATATGATGCTCAGGATTCCAAAAAGTATGGCTGACAAAAAATTTTTAAAAAATTTAATGGAGGTGAAATATTTTTGTTGTTCATTTCATAGCATTTCATTGGTTCTACTTAAATCATATTATGGGTTAAATTATTAGGGGATACACTTATTAGATTAAACTGAAAACAGGGCTATGCAGCGGAGGACTGACTGATTTCCAAATTAAAAATCTCGAAAAAAAAAAAAGGAAAAATGAAACAAGCTGTTTGTTCATTGTGAAAGCTGTACAAATTTTATTCATAAACTTTGAATTTTGATAATAAAAGTTGCCAACAAACGGCGCCGCAAGACATCGATCACTCGAGCGATGAGTTCTTGTGTTAAAATGTGAAAGGAGGTTATTGTACCAAATTAGGGGATTTAAATCTGCTATTCAGTGGAATGTCGTGCGTTTTTGCTGTTGAAATTACACTGGTTGGATTATTGATTTACTTTTGTATTCTTCAAGAACTTTGTACAGCGCTATTTGTTTGTAACTTTTGCAACTAAATTCCAAAATGTCTGCATATATATTTCACAGGCCTTTACAGTACCATTTATTTTATCTCCCTTATAAGATAAGTTCCCGAGAGTTTTATTTTTAAGATCAATCAGCCTTCTTCCAGTTTACATTACAACATCCGAATATATTTTTAAAAATCTAACATTAATGTTTGTAGAAAAGATATGAAATAAATTCTTCCAAGGTTTCTGGAGCTTGTGAAATTTTTTAAAATTTTGGAATATTACTGCTCCCTCTTGACAATTTTTCTTAAACTATTCATTGAGTCTAAGTTAGTAATAAAAAATTAAAAAAATATGTAGGATTCAAACATGATGTTGGTATTGAATGTACTCATAAATATTATATTATGCCAAAATAATGCATAACTTTTCTTTTAACAAGTGTCCCATCAGTCTTAAAATTTACTTGTTTTTATTTTTATAAAAAGTAAAAAAAAAGCTTAGGGTTCTTTTTTTATTTCAAATTTCAACTCAGTCACAAATTGCTTCCAAAAATAAATTTGTGAAATTTTTCATAAACTAATTACTTTCTTAATTCATTTCTGTTTTTTAGAAATTTCAACTTATAATTTCTTCACACTAAAAAACATTAAATAAATTTTTTTATACATAAAAACTTACAATTTAATTATCTAAAGAAATATGTTTAGTTCATTTTCTCAATTTCCGAACCAAAACTAGAAAAATGAATGAAACGTAAAACGCTTAAAATGCAACTGCTTAAAACAAATTTCAATTTCTTTAATTAAAAATATATTCTTTTTATCCTATATATTTAATCAAAGTAATTTTTATTTTTTTATTTTCTATATAGATAACAGAATTCTTATTTCTTTCGTCTGTGCAATAACTATTTTAGATCTTTTTGCATCGTCAGACGAGAAAAGAACTTTTGTTGCAATCGAAATTTTCTTACCTTTTCATTAGATGAATATAAGGAAGGGGGGTTTTCTTCGCTAATGCGTTGTTGATGAGGTTTCGAGGACACAGCGACGATTGTGGAAAACAAATCTTACGATGTTTTTTTTTTTTTTTTTTTTTTTTTTTTTTTTTTTTTCCTTCTAGAATTTAATTACATTTTATGTTGTCGTCAACGAAGAGGTAAGAAGGGGCATATACCATCGATTGTCTACCCCTTTAAATGATGCCAATTATCAGTCTTTAAATTTGAAGCTCATGTAACAAATTTGTTGGTTTTTAATTATTTATTTTTACGAAATACTACGAAATGTATTATAAAAAAATTAGGTCTCTCTATTTTTAGAATTATAGATTTTAATTTAACTAAAAAATTTCGTTATTTCGTAACAAGACGATTCTACATTTTAAATTATATTAAACTATTCCGTTTTACTTAAAAAAATCCTCAATTTGAGCAAAATCTGAATAGAATTTCAATGAAAGTCATATTTTTAAATTTTTTGAAGAGAATTATTCGATCCATTTAGTTTAAACTTCAAATTTTATCATTTAAAACCTTGCAGTTAAAATACTTGTTGAATATTTGTTATACCTTATAAATCAAAAATTTTAAACAGAAAAAATGCAAATAAGTAGATTTCGCTCCCTGTTTACTAACGCTTCCCGACCCCGGAAGATTTTTCAGAAATTTTATGTGGTTTATCTGTGGTTATTTTATGTGGTATTTATGTGGATCCATGATCGCTGCTAAGTTAAACCAATTGGAAGTGCGCTCTAGCCTAAAATCTTAAGTATTTAGGTCAAAAGCTAAGTCCTTTTCTAAAAAATGAAAAATGTTTAGTCCTTAAGTTATTGGAAAAAAATTGAAATAAATGGCGTGCAAAAGAAAAACTTGCAAAAACAAAACAATAATTATTATTTTAAAAAACAACACGTATGATGACATATCTACTAAGCATTCTTTCAATATTACGTCTTTCATAACTATCATCAACGTTATTTTTTATTATGCTTAAAATGCTAAACAGCGCAACTCATATTCACATTTAAACGAATAAAAATATCAAAGAATAAAATTATTATTATAGGGCATGCATTGGTATAATTAAAACATAATTTCGATCATTTTTTTATTGTAACCTTTCAGTTCTTCCCAATTTATAGCTCAGTTTGTTTCTGTTTTTCGATCTCCACGGAGAAAATTATTTTCATTCAGAAATTTTTAAACATGCACATTTACCACTTCCTGCTTATGGCAAGCTCAAACGCTTGAATTTTTGTTGCCATCGTGGGAAAGAAATGTAGACTTTTTTTTTACCGTATAAAAGAAATAAATATATAGATAAGAATTTTTTTAGAAAAATCTGGGTCATTTTTTCAGGTACTATGATTTTCATAATTATATGAAAAAATGCTTTGATTTTTTTTCTTCAAGAAATAAAAAATTAGGACCATATTTTTCAGGCCACTTCAAACCCCTTCCTCATATTTTGAGAGTTAAAATTTCAAATTCGTCTCAAAAAAAAAATAATAAATAAATAAATTAAATACTCTAAATATTCAAAATCTCTCATGAAAAGTTACAGATATTCAATACTTCGGATTTAATATAACTCATTTTTCGTTTGTGGGATTTCAAAACGATATCTAAATTTGTTTATCGTAAAATGTTGCCTAATACAATAATATCATATAATTATTTTATTAAATTCATTTGATCTCGTTTTTCTTTTTATAAAAGATAAAAAAAAAAAAAAAAAAATATCAAAATATGGGGAAAACGGCTGTTATTAATAAGCGCCGTTTTAACAATCTAAATAATCAAGGGATGAGAGTGTTATTGCCCGATATACTCTTGACTGGTATTTTTTTAAGGTTAAATGTTCGGTTTAGCCTGTACTATTTTTTTTAAGGTAAGGTGCCATTACCCGGTATACAATTGCCAATTGTTTTTTTTTTAAAGTTAAGTGTTCGTAATAATTCCTATAAAATGGCACTATAGTTCGGCAGAATAATCGTGGAAATGTTTTACCGTGCAATAGCCACTATAATATGGCAACAATTTTAGTTTTAATTTTTAAAAATATATTCATGATTTTTGAATTTTATTAAAAATGTGGCAAGAATATCTTCAATAATTAAAAAATTCAATATAAATAATTTTATAATTTGAAATAAATAAAGATAACTTTAAGAATTTTAAATTAAATATTTCGGTAATCAAATTGGAACAGAATAAAAAAGGCCTTAAATGAGAGATAAATACCGTTAAAACATTTATTAATTTTATGATGATAGCAAAAGATTTCCAGGTCATCTTTGTTAATTTAGACTCTATCTTCAAAATTCCGTTTTTTTGTTAGACCTCCTAGAAAAAAGACCTCAGCACGAGTTATCTTAAACAAGAAATTTCATCCTTTAGTAGTCCAAACGTAATGACATCTTTCGTATTTTCAATCACCGCACAGCTTAGTAGACCGAACATAGTAACATTTTTCTTGTTTTTCATTCATAGCGCAGTTTATGTTCGTTACGTCGGACTACTTAATTGAGGTGTTGATTAGATTCTGATATAAATCTCATCCACTAAAAATAGGCCGACAAGAATACAGTGACAACAAAGAGAAGTGATTCTAGACTGTTTTGCTGGTTCACTTTATATGGAGATTTTAAAAATTTTGTTTTGACAATTAGTTGAGCTTGAGCCGTGATGGCTCAGGGGATAGAGCGTTCGCCTTCCAATGAGGCGAACTGGCTCCGAATCTCAGTCGATACAAATTCCGCATCCGGCTTGCACCAACTACAGTGCTAACTTGAAATATCCTTACTGGTAGACGGAACATGGGTTAGAGTCCCCTATACATGGGAGGTTCTCGTAATCTTAATCTCAATGTAACGCAAATGTGGGCTAGTTCCATCAAAAAGTCCTCCACGAAGGCAAATTTTTCCAATAATCGATCCAGGAGTTCCTTCGTCGTCTGGATTAGGTTCAAAATTACAGGGCTATGGAATTGAACATTAGAAGTCGTAAACCCAAAAAATTGGGTCGATCGTTCAACGACGGTTATGAAATATAAAAATTGAGTTTGCTGGTAGAGCAATGGGTCTATGTCCAAGAGGTCGTGGGTTCGATCCTTGCCGCCGAAGACTCTCTGTGTAGTAAATGGTGACTGATGCACGTTGAATCTGTCGAGTCACAAAGTCCTCCATGTACCCATAACAAATCATGCCTCTGGGGGTACTGATTCAGGAGTTTCCTTGTCTTCTGGATTGGTTCAAAATTTCGAGGCTACGAATTTGAACATAAGAAGTCGTAAGCCCAAAATTAGGTCGGCTGTTCAACGACCGTTATAAAATGAAATTAAATTAAAAAAATTAGTTGAGCTTATTGGCCGTAAGCTTGTGAATAGAAATGCTTATAACTGAATTAAAAATACTTATAACTTTTTTTATTCTAAAAATTAATCGAGTACATTGGTAAAAACAATAGATATATTTAGCTAAATATCAGTAATAATTAATATTTTCTATTTTATGTTTGCCGATTCCTCAGTATAAGGTATAATTTACTACACAGCAAATCAGCAATATATTCTTCTTTTATACTACACCATTCGTTCTCTTGAATAAAAGAGTAGGCTACCGTTAATTGAGTCGGAAAGAAAGCCAAATTACGTTTTTATTAGGCTAAAGAAGAAGAGGTTGGAAGTGTTTACGTGTCTGGTCCGCTTAAATACCGCCAAGAGAGAACGCTGAATAGGCAGGTGGGTTTAATCGTTAAACAGAAATGCAATCCATGTACTAAGCAAGAATGAATCTTCTTCATTAGACTGATTTGAAAGAAGAAACTTTTAACATGCTTAACAATTAGTAAAACGGAAAAGCTTGGCAATTGCAATTTTTTACAACCTCATTTGGAGGAACTGATTTTTTCCATTAGCTCTCTAAAAAGTTAGACTTAAATTGTGGGGAGAGGAGTTATCGATGATGTCAACCTTCATCTATGATAAGGCACCCCAACATAGAATCGATTTAATATGTCTTATGTACTAGTGAATCGGTTAGTGAATTTGTATATTTGCAGTGATAGATATCACTACATAAATAATTTCTAATTGTTCGATAATTGCTTTAGGTGAACAAAGTTAACATAAGTGATGGTTATTAAGTCAGTGATTCTATTCTTTTCCTCGCTGGACTACCTGATGATCACTTACCACACCAACCTCGACGCAATCTTCTTGCTATTAAAATGAAACATTATTTAAATTACATTTTGACGCAGATGGGACTCCGGTGTCTCTTTTGTATATTTGTATATATATATATATATATATATATATATATATATATATATATATATATATATATATATATATATATATTGAATATAATCCATAAATAAAGCATTTTCATTTAAAACCTTTCCCTCAAAGAAAGTAATAATATTGATCTAATTATCTCAGAAAATGTGATTATGTGTCTTTTGTAGCTTGGGAAAATGATCAGTCCCATGTTACTAAGACCTATTGATATTTAAATATATTGCCCAGAAAGATATAAAAACCCTCGTTCCAAGGTCAAATGTGTTCTTCTCTATCTATCTACCAACATATAATGTTCTCATTTGTGGCCATAACTTTAATAAAATTATACGATTCCTGCATTTTCCTGTATCTTTTTCAAGAAGCACCGGCGACACTACGAACTTACAATATTTATGCTTTCAAAGCGTAACAAATAAGTCGAGAGTTTCCTGACGCGAAAAATTATTATTGAGAACTGAAAATGATAGTTAATTTAACAATGGAATACATCTTTTAATGATCTACTTTCTCTTCTAAAATCATTCATAACCTTGGATTAGAAATTCGAATTCGTTGGTGTGTTAAAGAGGAACGAGGAGAGTTATTTTCCTCTTTATTTTTTTAGTCTTTTCGCTTTGATTGCCGATTAGCACTGTATTTTAATGACTTTGGAGTTAAGAAACTGAAAAATTAAACGAATAATGTCTGATTCTGATGAAGAACAGGTGGAAACTCCAGCACACGTTAGAATTTCTCCATGTGAGGATGAAAAGAATTTTCCCCAACTGGATCAAGTATTTCAATGAAAAATGTGAAGTCTTACATTTGGAAGAAAACTGGAAAATAAATAACATATCTGAATACCTTAAAAAAGACCTATTTACCATCTACATAAATGAATGCATAGAAATTGAGGAATGGACTGAACTCGAGATAAAACTACAAGAAAAATTTTCTCTCATCCCTCTCTAGAGAAGATAAGAATGAATTTTTCCTTTCTATGAAATTTCGTAATTTTTTGAGGCCGCTAGGCATCTCCATCTACTGTTGAAGAACTTATTAAGTTTTTCTCAAAATTAGAAAAAAATGAAAAGAGTGCCTTCAATAGACCTACTCCTCAACGACAAAACTGGAATGATAATCCAAGATACTATGAGCAGCCAAGACAATGGATTCCCCAAAATTGGTACAGAATGGATCAGCCAAGGTTAGTGAATTCTCTTAATCGTTATGGAGTACTTCAGCATGTTTCCCAGCCTCCGCATCCCAGCAATAACAACAGCTGACTATCAAATGATTATTTATGTGTGACATCGCGAATGAACAATAAAAGTTTCCTAACTATATTGGACACAGAATCTAATATCACTATAATTCCAAAACATTTCAAGGAAAAAATAAGAATAAAAACGATCTTAAAAATGTGAATTGTAATGTAAATGACTGTTAATAAAAAGTATATAGAAACTAATAATTTTGATCATGGAAGAAATTTCAATAGTTTAAATATTCATGAGCATAGGCTCAACCCACCCTCAGAATTTCAAGATAGTATACCTGGAACTTCTGAAAAGGATAGGGCAAAATCAAATTATCTTTTATCTAGTTATTATCATGCATTTTTTGAAAGTTTCATTATCCTAACACCAGGAAGTTAAAATGATCAAATTCTGGTCCATACAAAATTTTAAAGAAATCATCAAAGGTGTCCATTGAAATTGATAAACCTAATTTTTTCACTAAGAAAAACACCGAAATAGTACATGGAAACAAATTAAGGAAATTTTACCCAAGTCAACAGTTTCAATTGTATGTAAAAAATTCACAAAAGCTTTTCAATGCTGGCATTTTCATATGTTTTTCATTTTTATTTTCTGCCCTTATTTTAGGAGTCACGTTATTTTTTTTTAATGCATCTATGTATGAGTTTTTTTTATTATATGATGTTTGAGAGTTACTTCGGAAAATTTAGGTAAATTTCCTAAATTTTATTTTTGCAAATGAAATATTTATAAATAGTTTTTTGAACCATGGGACTCCTCACATAGAATGTTTCTTTACTGATGTTTTCTCCTCAATATTAAGGATTAAGCATGAGTATTTTAATTAATATTTCTCCTCAATATTAAGGATTAAGCATACCTATTTTTTTCGTCTAGTTGGAAATATTTAATCCAACTTAGACTATCAATCGTTATCTATAGATAACGCATATATTTTTATTATTTTGGAATAAAGCATATCAATTTCTACAAAGATTTATTATGCACTTAGTATGTGAATTTTTATGCTATTGAAGTATTTGAATATTATGTGGAAAAGTAAACATTTTAAATTAGATTACTTGTATTACTTGTTAGAAATGATTTTTTTTCAAGTGTATTTCATATGTTGTTCATAACTTTACACAATATTTGTGAAAATACAGAATTATTAATGAGAAAGTAAGAAAAAACTATATAAATGATAAATGAATTTTAATGACTTCATGAATAATAACTGTTTCAAGAATGAAACAATGATGGGAAAAAACCACGAACATTTTTTTCTCTTCTTCCATGGACGAATAATATAATAAGTTAAGAAAACTATAGGCCTGAAAATGGATCCAGTTTATTTGAAGAAAATAACTTTTCACAAATTGTGAAATTATGGATTGATATATTTTTATTTTAAATATTTTATGGTATTTTTTATTCTTTTCAACAGGAAAAGGTATTAAGTACATTATCATTATTAATTATTACAGAGTTATTAATTATTATTATTCAAAGTTATGCAGAAATATTTAGTTACTATTATATAAATGTTATTGTGTAATACTTTATTTATAAATGTATAATATTGGACAATATACCAAATTTAATTAATTTTAATTTGAAATCGCGTGAAGGGGGAAGTTCTGACCAATAGGCCAGCATATTGATCAGACCTTTCTTCAGAGAGGGGAATATTATGTAATGTTAAAATAATTATATATTAAATATAATCCATAAATAGAGCATTTATCTAACGCACAATCGTTTAAAACCTTTCCCACAAAGAAAGTAATAATATTGATCTAATTATCTCAGAAAATGTGATGATGTGTCTTTAGTCAGTAGCATGGGAAAATTATCAGTGCCACGTTACTAAGATCTATTAATATTTAAATATATTGTCCAGAAATATATAAAAACCCTCTTTCCAAGGTCAAATGTGTTCTTGTCTATCTATCCACCAACATGTAATGTTCTCATTTGCATGCCTCCGGCCCTAACTTTAATAAAATTATATGATTCCTGCATTTTCCTGTATCTTTTATTTTTTATCTTTTATCTTTTATATTTGTATTAAAATATAAAATTTAAAAAAAAGTTCGGAATTTTTTTAATTCATCTTCAAAATTGTAACGATTATTAAATAAATTTCAATGATGAATAACAGTTCCTCTTTGATCGAAATCGTTGAAAATAAGTGCAAAGTTGGAAAATTATTGTTTGGAAGTGAACCGTGTTAGGAAGATTTTGCCATTAACGAAGAAAAAAAAATGTTTCAGGCTGTATTTCATAACCATAAATTATAAAAATGCTAAATAGGATATTTTTCACTTATTTTGACCTAAAATAACACAAAATAATGAAAAAAGTATAAAAAATTCGTTTAATAAAAATTCTGCATCAAAGGATTAAAATATCTCAGAATATTTTGTTCTAATTACATAGACTCAGAACGCGACTTTAAGACTCCGATTACGTATAGTTTAAACCTTATCATTTTGCTTGATTACTATTGCCTTTTCATTCATTAACTTGTTTTTGAAATTTTTATTGTTTTTGAAATTTTTTGATTTCAATAAGAATATTCCCTGAGTTTCTAATGAATTGTATTTTATTCTTACTATTTATTGAATCGTATTTTATTAGAATTACTATTTATTGAATTGCATTTTATCATAATTGAAAAGATATTATGAGAAGAATTATACATTATATATAACTAGTAGTTATTATAATATGAATAAACTTTATTTTATTATTCTTTAAGATTTTAACTTTTTAATTTTAGTTTATTTTTCTGACCGAATTATTTAAAATATTGATAAAATAATAATTATTAAATAAAGAATAATTTTAAACAAAGAATAATTTTTAAACAAAGAATAATTTTTAAACAAAGAATAATTTTTAAATAAAGAATAATTTCTAAATAAGGAATAATTTTTAAATAAAAAATAACGTTATTACGTGAAAACTATGAACTACATCATTTTATAAAGCGATCGTCAAACGATTGTTGGGAATTTGGCTCCAGAAGCTCCGAGCTGCGGAACTCACTCTTTAAAAATTCACACATAAACTAATAGAGATGTAATATTATTGCAGCTTGCGGTTATTAAGACTGGTACGATTTTAATTTCCACTTTCATTATAAAGATATTGCGATTTTCTGATTTGAGTTTAAGCAAGGAGTTGATATATTATCGCAAAGATGTTAAGATTTTTTTAATGATGTTGAATTAACTGTGGCATTTTGTTTAGGTTTTAACACAACCTACGCTCCACATTTCATTTGGAAGAACAAGTTCGCAATGGATTCAATTTGTAAAAAAAAATAGCTTGCTAACAGGTTCAAATTCTAAGAAATCAATCGCAATAGATTCGGTTGAAAAATAAATACAAGGAATTAAAGTTTAACAACCCTTACATATATGTAATAATGCAAAAAAAAAAATTTTTTTTTACTTTAAATTGTAATAACTCAGTAAAAAAAAATTTACTGAAAAATATTTTAACAAAAATGTAAAACTATATTGCAAATTGAGTATTAAAAAGAAGTTAAACTCAAGCGTTATACTAAGTTAAATTTACCATCATTTATTACAATATCCATTTTAAAATCTGGTTTATATTTCTTAAAATTTTCTAAAACTTCACTAATTAATAGAAGTAAATTAAGAAAAATTAAAATTTTGTCCTTTTTTCTTAATTATTTAACTTTTAGGATTCATTTTTCATACCTAATATAAAAGATTGCATTTTTTTTCTTTAAAAACAATTCGAAGTCAAATTAAACTATAAACAAAACAAATGCTTTTAAGGATCTTTTTATTTTTTGGAGTTAATCACAATTGCATATATTAAATTCATGTTTTTTATGAACATTAGTTTTTATTTCATTTTCAGCATAAAAAATTCACTAAATGCGTTGTAGTAATATTCAAAGGAATTTAGACTAAAAGGTTTACACATAAAACTTTGTGGCACGCACATACTTCATAAGAAAGAAGTTTCCATTACATACTGCAAAACGCTTAACGCATTTAAGACAAAGTTCCGGAAATCAATTAAATTTTTCCACCTAACCCTCTCTTAGTTGCTGAATAAAAATAAACATCTTTAAGGGCCTAAGCAACAGTTAGTGAAGATGTAAACTGTTAAAATTCCCAGAAAATAAATTAAAATTTTTTTCAAAAAATAATAAGAACTTTTTCGGAAGTTTAGAAAAGTTGTGCCATTATCTTCAACTAACGAGTTAAACAGTATTCGAACGCACGTAATCGAGCAAATATATTTTCCACTTGAACTGTTTTAAAAATGGATCTTGCACGTGCATTCCTTATTTTTTCCGTACCGAAATAAAATAAAACCACTTCAAAAGGGCGAAAATATGCCAAATTTGGCAACCTACTCTTCCACTGAAAAAAATTAGTGTTCATAAAGTAGCACCCAGGTGTGCGTTAATGTTCTGCGTTCGCAGCGTCATCTTATTGTCGTTAAGCGTAATTAAGCGTTTTGTGTGTGGTTTGAGGAAAATATTTCAACGATACGCATGCATTATGCAAACTTATTTCTTCATCTATTATTTTTTTTATTTATTTATGAAAAGAAGAAAAAGAAGCTGTTAATGTCCTTAAGATGACTTTAGCAAAGCACATTTTTTGAGCATAAAAAATGCTGACCAAAATGTTTCTTTGCAAAATAACTCAATTTTGGTTTTATTTGCTTTTTCTTGAATACATTTAAATTCTCCCGGTTTAGCAAACAAGAAAGTAAATTTAGGCTATTATGTCAGTTGGTTTTTTAAACAAATAAAGCGATTAAGGAAATGTTCGTTTTTTTTATTTATTGTTCTTATTTACTTGAGGGGGCAACATTTTATAGTACATTGTAAAACTAGTAGCCAATTAATATGGTTTCAGAAGATGCATAAGGTTTAGAAGAGTTTTCTTTTTTTTCAAAATACTAATTTGTTTGAAATTCATTGCAATTTTAAATGCATTTTTTACTCACTTTAATTTTTTTTTTTTTTTACATTACATTTTTCTTTGCTGATCAAAATCTATATAACTTAAACTTGAAATTACACCGCTGTGTAGAAAAAAAGTATGATGATGAGTACGATGGAGTAAAACATTTTAGATTCGAGAAACAATTAATTCGAGAATTATTAAATGTTAAACTTGTAGTAAGAAAAACATGTTTGCGTCGATCTATTGCATGCCCGCTGAAATGCAACTACAGATTGAAATTTGACGTGCTGATAAGACCATTTTGTATTGTAATCTTAACAAGATCTTTTTTAAGAAAAAAATCCTATTTGTTTGAAAATTATGGCAAATTTAAGTGCTTTTTTGTGATTTCTTTCATATTTTTTGGTTTTAATATTGACTATTTATCGATTTTAGAAAATTTATTTTTTCCTCGCGAGATATTTAAAATTCGCGCTAGAGTAGACGTCGTACAAAAGTTGAAAAAGAGAAAGAGACAGAGAGTTTACATGATGCCAGATATAAATCTTAGCCTTCATAGAGAAATTTTTGAAAATGAAAAAGTAACTAATAAATAGTGATTAAAACCGTGCCCTATTTGAATTGTTATAAGTATCTTCAATCTTAGCCTTCATAGGGAAATTTTTAAAAATGATAAAGTAGCTAATAAACAGTGATAAAAACCGTGCCCTATTTGAATTGTTATAAGTATCTTCAACGAGTAAAACAACTTCATATATTTTTTCTCATTAAGTCTCGCAATCTGTATATTCCTTCACTGCCTAAGTTTTTATTTTTTTTTATTTTTTATTTTATTATTATTTTTTTTTAAGTAAAGAGATGATTATGTTTAAAATCTGAGTAATCATCTACATCTACTTCACATAAACAGCATTTTAAAATTAACGCATTAACAAAGTAAGTGTTGTTTCATAAAAATACAAAAATACAATAATTATATATTTTGAAACTAAAATGTTCATTATTTAATTTTGAAATATTTACGTCTACAAAGAAACTGATAATGATGAAATAGAAATAATTAGAAGGGGGGGGGGGTGAATGGAATGACCAGATGACGGAGCTTCCTTGTTTTTAATACAATTGATAAAAAGCTACTAAAATTGGAATAAATATAAATGAAGTCAGAAGTTATTTTTTCCACTCTCATGAAAAAACATGCTTTTGTTATCGAGTCAATTTTCATTAGTTACGTTGTAATTAATATTTAGAACAGAGTTCAAAAAACGTGTTTAAGAAAATAGTCATAGTATAATGTGTGCGTTTAAACATGGTCTCAGACAGAAATGAAAAATTTACAAAAATGATCATAGCTGAAAATGAGCATTTGAAGAAATGTAGATTGTTGAAAATGATATTACAATGCGAATATTGCGTTAAATTGGACCTAACACAAAATGAGCTGTTTCACATTTATTGTTAAATGATACAGAAAAAAGTGAATACGTAATCAATGCATTTATTATATTTTCCATTACGAATTTATTTTTTGGAGATTGACTGGCTTACACTATTAAAAATGCAAATGTATTAAAAAAAAATATTTTTAACAAAAAACAGAATCGAATACTGAGACTATTTTTTCATATTGTTAATTTCCTTATACACATAGTTAGGCTAAGTCCAGCTGCTAGAACTTTGCATTTGAACCAGCATTTTGAACATTGTCTAAAAGAAAAAAGAAAAATAAAACAGCGTCACAATAGAGCACATTTAAAAATTCAACTTATCTTAAACTATTTCTCCATATAGCAATATTTTTTTTAACATTCTTTAGAGAAAATGAACTTTGAAACTTTTAAAAATAAGAAACTTTGACAGCTGAAAACTGCACATGGTTGTTTAAAAAATATTTTGAAAAAAAATTAGTGGCTCTAGAAAGTATGATGCCACACAGAATTAGACTTTTTATATCTTTAATTTTCCGCTCTTTTTCAGACTCTTTTTGCATTTATAGTATCAAATATTAATTTATCATTTAACAAATTCATAATTTTAATGTATTTATTACAAATATGTACTTAACAAGATTTCACAATAATATCTGGTTCCTTTTTTTTATCCTTACTGTATGAATAAAAAGAAAAAAAAATATTTCTCTATCATTTCTATTTCACAATTCTCATTAAACAGAAATTTACACTCTCGCCGACGAAAGTCTCGGATCGAAATGACTCTTTTTAACAGTTTAAACAACTTTTAAAACGTTGATCGGTAAGCTAGATTTAAAAGCTGTTTATACCTAACGAAATCCCTTTTCAGAAGGATAAAAAAAGAGAAAAATTGGAGGAGAGGGAATTCTCAATTTTTCGTGTCAGAGTCACGATTCCGAGAAAAGCGAATACTTTTCTCCAATTCATGTAAAGCATTGCTTAGAAAGATAAAATCCGTGCTCAAAGAAGCCCCATTAAAAACGCGAAACGAAGCGGAAAATTTGAAACATTTTTAAATTTTGCCGCAATAAATCACAACCTATTTAAAAGTTACATGTTGTTTGTGCTCGTATGTCACCTTCTTAGAACTTTAATGGTTTATGTCACAGAAAGGATCGTCAACATTAGCAATTAGAGAAAAAGGATTGAACCCATATCAATTGCAATGTTTCGATAATATATTGTATATTTTGCCGCGATAGCTGGAAGATCGTTAATGTATTGAGAGCAAAATAGAAAACGAACCACCCTAAATAACTTTTGGGAGATCCGCTTTAACCACCTTACAACTAACCATCCTAAGAACTCAATATTATTGGTACGAGGGGATGACCTCAAATAGGCTAATTAGATAGTGCAGACGATATTTTAGGTTACGAAATTAGACGTAAAAACGTACTTTCTCTGAACACACCCTACTTTCGACGGATTTGGATTTCTGACTCCTAAAAATATTTGAGGTAGCCGTTATCTGGGAAATAGGGTCCCAATAGTTTGGTCAGGAGAATGGTGGAAAATTCGGAGCCTTTAATGTTAATTTTATATAATTCGTATTTTGCCATACCTCGAGAACATTTTAAGCAAATTGAATTTTTTTTTGGCTACATTAACAAATACATTAGGCTGCATTAACAACTTAAGACTCAACTTCATTTATGCTTATGTTGATACTGATAAAATATAAACGTATATATTATTTAGTAATAATTTATATCAAAATATCAATTCATGTGAGATTGAAATGAATTTCTAGAACTGATGTTAAGAAGTGACGGCGATATGTCAAAACAGAATTTCGTTTTAATTGCTTGCGGTTGGAATAATAAATAATTAGATTGGCAACAAAAAGAAAAACAGGAGACTGTTTGCATTGTTAACAGTGTAGACATTGGCTGGTAAATTAAGAAAGACTTCAATATCTAAATATTAAAAACAGTAATATTACAGTAGTTTGAAAAAACATTTTTTCATTCATATTCAAAAATTTACCAACAATTAATAATATAAAGAAATTTCAAAGATAAATAACTAAATAAATAACAAAATAATTTAACTAAAGAAATTTAAAAGATAAATAACTGTTTCTTTTAGGTCTAAATAACTGCAAATAAGAACAAGTTTTAAAAAATTTTTGTTTGGAAGATTTTACATTTAACGCAGGAAAAGAAACCAGTAATTCAAACTATATTTCATAACTATATATATTATTTAAATGCTAAATATAATAATTTTCTACTTATTTTAACCAAACAGTACTAACCAAATTAAGATAAAAGAATAAAAAAAGTAAGGAAAATATTTTAAATAAAAATTTTGCGACAAAGGGCTAAACAAGAGCACTTAAGTATTTTGCGAGCTCCTTATTAGCGGTATTCAGCTTATGTTAACACATTAAATTTTACTTATCAAAAAGATTTATTTTATAAGGCGGCGCTCTCGGAGCAAGTCGACATCCGTGTTGCTATCTATTGTAACATTTGTAAAATTTAGAGTTTCAATTAATGCCGCCGGTGGGTCAGGCCGATCTGGTTGATCGGCTGGGCACTGTGCTGGTGTTTAGATGGCAGCCCTCGTAGAAGCTGTCGTGACGGCGAGGCATTTCTTCCGTATGCCTGAATGAGGGCGGGGCGGAGAAATTTCTTCTTTATCAAAAAGATTTGTATAAAAATAATTAAAATTGAAAGAAAAATGGTATTTTTCAAAAAAACTTCTTACGTTGGTATAAGAGAGGAAAGAGTTCAAAAATATGAAAAACTTAATATTTATAGAACCTTTAGAATTAAAGGTAGGAAAAAAGTTTTCGAAAACTTGATTTAAAATAAACTCATGTTTGTGAAAATTCCAACACCATGAAGGACTTATGCTAGTGAGCTGAAATGTTCAGAAAATGCAAAGTAGAGCATGATATGCAAATGATTAGAATTTCAGAACCGTAGCGCATGCGTATGCCGAACTACGCCCTCTGAACGGCGGACGGATCCGAATAAATAGACGGCTGTAGCGAGTCGTGTATGGTTATCGGTGGTTATCTGCTAGTGGTAAACGTTAGCTCAGTCGTTACTTATGCCTCTTCGACGAAAGAGAGCGATATTTCAACAATTTACGGAGTTTGGACGTGGGAGAATCATCGGCCTTCGTGAAGCTGGATTGTCTTATCGTGCAGTAGCCGCTCGTGTGACGCGTAACAGCAGCACAGTGATGCGTGTTTGGAAGCAGTGGACGGACGACTGTCGGACAACTCAGAAATCTGGGAGTGAACCCCGAAATGTCACGCAGCTCGCGATGATAGATACCTGGTCCGCATGCGCAGACGGACCGTACGTCTCCCTCTAGACAACTAACAGCACAGTGGTTAATAGTTACAGGTGTTTCATTGTGTGCTTCATCAATTTGTAGACGTCTGCTGCAGCGTGTAAGGATAAAGGAGCAAGGACCTTGCTCCTGTATAAAGTTCCTTTATAAGTTTCTGTATGAAACTCCTGTATAAAGACCTTGCTTCATTATACAGGAGCTTGCTCCTGTATAAAGGAGAAAGGACTTCTTTATACAGGATCACCCTCACGCTAAACTATCGCCGCCTGCTACTACAATGGACCAATCAGCATTGGGGATTGGCAGCATGTCGTATTTTCTGACGAATCGCGCTTTAATTTGTGGTACCATGATGGCCGCATTCGTGTCAGACGCTATGCCGGTGAACGCCATCTTCTGGAGTCCATTATCTAACGCCACAGTGGACGAACACCCGGGGTTATGGTCTGGGGTGCCATAGCATATCATGGACGATCTCAATTGCTACGAATTGTGGGTAATCTGAACAGCAATTGGTTTATCAGTGCAGTTCAGCAGCCCCAAGCTGTTTCCTTCCTTCAAGCCGTGCCAGGCGCTGTATTTCAACAGGACAATGTCCACCCTCATATTGCTAGGACTGTTCAATCCTTCCTTGTATCGTGGCAGGTACAGCTTCTTCCTTGGCCTGCGTATTTCCCGGATATGTCGCCGATTGAACATGTGTGGGATTTCGTTGGTCAGTGTCTCGCTCGTGATCCTCGTTCTGTTGCTTCTGCAGACGAACTTTGGGTACGCATACAATCAATATGGAATGCTCTTCCTCAAACAAACATTCAAAATTTGCTTGACTCCATGCCACGTCGTGAAGCAGCGTCGTGTTATTACGTCGCGTGGTGGCTACACAAAATACTGATTTCGATCTCTCTTTATTGTTTGTTTGCTTTAAAAGTTTAATCATTTATTTCTACTGTACCACTACCACTCAACTGTGTATTAAATTTCATTCAATTATGACGATTCCTTCATGGTGTTGCAATTTTCACAAACATGATACAATATTTAAATCTTGAAAGTATAATAAATATTTTGAGTAGTTAGTTATTTTTGGCCCAAGGGTAAGGAAAGATTATACCGCGCCTAACGCTAGGTTCACATTAGAATCCTGTTTTAAATTAAGGACATCCAGTATGATACATATTAGTATAATAAATATTACAATAGTACATATTATTTAAAATAACATATAAAAATAAAAATAATACATATTAGTTTATGCAATCAATGTGCAAAAAGGCGTTTTATTTATTTAAAAAAAAAATCGCTTTTATTAAATCATGCCAAAAATCCGCTACTGGCGTATTTGATGTACCTGGTTAAGATGCTTGTAATAAGGGAGGCAGATGTTCAGATACCATTTTCGTTCTAAATTGAGTGCACGGAAATAAGCAGCCGCAGTACTTTCGATTAGGGGCGGCTGCATAAACAACCTCGTTTCTCTAACTAAGCTAATAAACGGACATCTTGTCTCTCTCTTTGTGCCAAAAGGATCTCCCAATATGACGTCGTATTGTGTCACAATTCCTACTAGATTGCCACTCTGGGTTACATTAGACACACCGAGTACACTTCCCGAATCAAAATTTAACATTTCTATGTCCTCTGAAGTAGGGAAACTTTCTTTTGATATTAATTTACCGCAATGAGTCGTGTGTTTTCGTACAAGAGACGTGTTCCACACTAACCACAACTGAATTGTTCTATAGAAATGAGATTGCTTGCCTGTTCTATGCTCTGATCTTTGATATACTGTTATCGTTGTTAGAAAACCCTTCTTTGATAGTCTTTTTATTTTGGACGCAAATCAAAAATCAACTAGCCTCTGAATGCGAGTTTAAAAAATGGATATACTGCCAAAATGCTTTTTAACCCTTTGACGACGCAGAATTTTTATGAAATATATTTTTAATGCTTTTTTTTCCATTGTTTTGTATTAATTTATTGTCAAAATAAGTAAAAATACTATGTTTAGCATTTTAATAATTTATGGTAAGGAAATACTGCATGAAACACCGATGTCTTTTTTGTCGTTAAAGGTAAAATCTTTCAAACACGGCTCACTTCCAAACAATAATTTATTTTACATTTGCATTTATTTGCATTTATTTAGATCCAAGAGAAGCAGTTATTCATCAGTGAAAATTCTTTAATTTACAAAGTAAATTATTGATAAATTTTGAAATATGAATGATAAAAAAGAATTTTTTTGGATTTTATAGTTTAGAACAAATATGATTATGATAGTCTAACAGATTTTTTATTAACTATTTGATTGTTATTTATTGTTAAAAAATACCATAATACTCTTTTGCTTGTAATTAGAGTCCTATTTGCGTCAAAGAGTTAAAGTAAATGGACTCTGCGTATTTAAAACAGAGAAAAAAAACGCACCTTATTTACGTATTTTCCTTCTTCTCTTACTTATTTTTCCTTACTTATTTTAAGCATAAACAAAGTCCCAGACTTAGGGGTCAGGATGACTAAATATATTACATATTTTACTTTCCAAACAAATTCTTATTATTCAGGACACTAAATGATAAAGTAAATTTTTAAGAAATTCCGACAATATAAACTTACCATTATTATAAATTTATTGAACCACAAACACACTTGTAAAAATAACATTTACTTTAAAAATCTTTTCGAAAAAGAATGATTTTTTTAAAATTGTACTAAGTGATTTAGGTGAATGGGTGACATAAATTAATGTGTGACATAATATTTCGGATTTATTTGAATTCACTAATTTATTCTTTTAAACTTGAAAACATACTTTTAAGGGAAGCTTGAAAAACGGAATCAATTGCTACGTCCATTTTTTTAAATAGCTATGTACATTTTCTAAAATACTCCTTTTAAACCGTATCCATTTTTTCAACCACGAAATTTGAGCCATGTCCGGAATAAAAACAAAACCTTTTCCTTTTGTATTAAATAAGTCAAAATGATTAATCAAATTAAATTTTTCAGCTTGAAATGAATCTGTCAAGTTCTTAATTACGATAACAATAGACTTTTAGTTCCAACTTGAATCGTTTAAGTCGTTTGTCAAAATGATGAATCAAATTAAATTATGATAACATACTTTTTAATTTGCAATGAATCGGGAAAAATCTTCTTCAAATAACATATTAAATTATTTTTTAATAATTTCATTTATTATTTTTTTTATAATCGGCGTTGAACAGCCGTTCAACGCCGGTAAACAGTTTTGGGTTTACGACTACTAATGTTCAACTCCGTAGCCTTGTAATTTTGAACCCAATCCAGAAGACAAGGGAACTCCTGGATCGAGTATTGGGAGATATTTGACTTCGTGGAAGACTTTTTGATGGAGCTAACCCGCATTTGTGGTGTTGCATGGAGAGGAAGACCACGAGAACCTCCAACGGTTAGCCTGACGGCAACGGGATTCTAACCCATGATCCGTCTATTACTGAGGATATTTCACGTCAGTGGTCTGTGCAAACCGGATGCGGAATTCCTATTGACTGGGATTCTAACCCGGTTGGCCTCATTGGAATGCGAACGCTCTATCCTCTCTGAGCCATCGCGGCTCTTCATTTATTATTTGTGGAAACTCATTCACACTCTCCCTATGTCTTGTTCAAATTTTCAATCGTTAATATGTTTTATTCATCCATTCAAGTTATAATACATTTTTTTAAACTTATAACACTTGATGTTAATACAGTTTTTTTCAAATATTAATTCATTCATTAAATAATTTTAGTTTTATATGGGAGAAAAACATTGTAATTATCTAATAAGAAGTAACTAAAATAAAAATTTTCTTTGTTGACCTAAGTAGGAATTGACTTTTTAAAAAAAATTATATTACTTGTTTAGAATTCAGACACAAATCTCAATTAGCAATATCTTATTAATTTCTGAAAAGGAATAATGCCTAAAACTATCGCAGATTGCCGTGTTCTCCAGGATACGAGAGACGATACTCCCATGCATTCCAAGACATTGTAATATTTAAGGAGAATATCAAGCAGATATGCTAACTAAGAAAGGCACTCAAATAATTCAACAGCCAAATACTTAAAACTCCTTTCATTTCATAAATTTTTGCTTAAAAATATCTAATGTGATAAAATGGGAAAGACTTTTGAATAAACCTCGTAAAATGGAATTCAGCCTATCACGGAATTCAGACTTGCGATGGGTCCAGACTTGCAATAGGTCCAGACATGCGATAGGTCATGAAGGTAGTCCCTAGCGGACTACCTCCAACTTATTGGTACTCTTAAAGAGTCCAAATCGTCTAGTTTGCGAAAAAGATGATGTCATGGACAGTAACACTTTGATGAGATAATCGGCTCTGCCTGTTGATTCCGAGGTGAAGAGTTATTGGGGAGCTAGATATCTGCTGATGGGACATTAACTTTTTTCTCTTGATGTACTTCATTTTATAATTCCAGTTGTTTGTTGTTTTAAATAAATTGTCACTTTCTCATGCCATTGGAAATAAAAGAGAAAATGGATCTTGAATAATATTAACTTTTCTCCAGCATTTCAATGAATCAATCAAATGATTAATCAATTACAATAGGAAACTTGCTTAATTTGGTTCGTTATCTAAAGGGTTAATCAACAAAGCTATAATAAACGTTTTTCCACTAACTATGATTTGATCAAATTCTTCAGAAAATTATATTAACATCTTTCAAGAAGCAATTGGTTGAGTTCTTCATTAAAATGACTGAACAACTTAAATATTAACTGCATATTTCTTTCTCAACTTGCAATGCATCAGTCAAGTTCTTCACCAAGATGATTAATCAAACTAACTTACAACGAGAAACTTTTTTTAATTGTCAATAAATGTCCTACATCAAAATAATTAAACAAATTAGATTATAATACTGAAATTTTTTTTCCATTCTGCAATGAATCAATCAAATTTGTCATCAAAATGATTATTCAATTCCAATTATAATAAAAAACTTTTTTCCTCTTGCACTGAATTGATTACGTCCTACATCTAAACAACTAATCAATTTAAATTATGACAATCAACTTTGTTCTCAACTTGCAATGAATAAGTCAAATCCTTCATCAAAATAATTAATCAAATTAATAATAAAAATAAACATTTTTTTCAACATACCATGAATCCGTTAAAATCCCCATCAAAATGATTAATCAATTCTAATTATAATAGCAAACCTTTTTCCACTTGCACTGGATCAATCACGTTTTTCATCTAAATAACTAATCATTTTAAATTACTACAATCAATTTTGTTCTCAGATTTCAATGAATCAGTCAAGTTTTCAATCAAAATAATTAATCAAACTGAAGTATTTTAACATGAATTTCTTTTTAACTTGCAATGAATCAGTCAAATCCTTCAACAAAATGATTAATCAAATTAATAGTAAAAAGAGACATTTTTTTCAACATACCATGAATCAGTTAATTTCCTCATCAAAATAATTAAACTAAGTTATAATAACGTTTATTTTCGATTTGTCACAAATGAATATGTTTCATTATAAAATGATGAATCAAATTATAATGAGAAACGTTTATTTTTAATTTGAGATAAATGTTAAAGAAATGAATGTGCAAACAAAATTATTCATTAACACTGCATCAGAATGAGAAAAGATAACAATCGCCATCTAAATCTATCTTGAATTAAAATTTGTTCCAATTTTTCTCGTAAGCCCAGAGCGCAAAGAGTCATTCTTATCTCATGCTGCGATTTCAAACCTTCTGTTGGGCAACAAAACTAAATTTTTCTCTCATAACGGCCTGTTTAACTGCCAAATGATTTTTATCTTCGTCAGAACCCAGTCGTGTTTTGTAATGTTCGATATAGTTAACTGCAACTGTAACCCCGCTTTCTTTGACTTCCTGCCAACAGAACGAAACAAAGTTTGATGATGCCACAGCACTTTTCAAAGGTTCAGAAACGGAGTCGTCATAGAGCGCAGAAATTATTATCTAAATCGACATCTAGACTCGTAAAAAGAAAGTTCCCTTTTGTATCTTCCGAAAAAAAAAAATATCAAAACCGTTATCGACATCTTCTGGATCGTAAAAGCAGATGCTGCATTTCCGCATGCTTAGATAATTTCCATGCATAATTACACCTTCTAAAATCACTTAGTACCATAGTAAAGCCGTCTGGTCGATAATTTGATATGAATACAGTCTTGTCCAAATCGAGGTAATGATGTCACAAATTTTAGAGCGAAATAAACTTACTGTCCCTGGTCAAATTACTAGACGCACTGTAGGATTCTATGTAAAATCTTAATTATCAGGTGATACTATACAGCTTTATTGTTTTTACGCGGCTGAAATCAGTTTGCACTTGTTTATGTTCGTGTATCAATGGGTTAACATTGTAATGCAATACGTTAAAAAGGAATACAAATAGGAAATATATAAAAAATCTTCTGAATAAAACCCATTACATGTATGTTTAAATATAAATTTATCGTTTATAAACTCGTGCAAAACATGTCATTTTTAAAAAAAACTACAGTGAATCTAATAATTTGGTCTAATTATTACAATATACTAATATAATACCTAATATAATAAATATTCTATATTTATATTACATATTGCCTAATTCATCCAATCGTCGAATTTATGTTATATATCGTCTAACTTAACCTATTGATATACGAACGTAAACAAGTGCAAACTGGTTTTAGCCTCGTAAAAACAATAGAGCTGTATAGTATCACACGATAATTTAGATTTTACACAGGATCCTATAGTGCGTCCAATAATATGGCCAGGTACTGTAATTAAGATGAAAATATATATTGGTAATGAAAAAATGTCTGCTCTTCACTTTCATACCCTATTGAAAAAATGTTTTACTGGTAAGGAAAAAATATATACCGACTTTTGAAAAGCTGATTCCGCAGCCGGTGTTTCATGAACTAATATAAAGCCGGTTCCAGTGTACTGGAACTGGTGTTTCATAAGCCGGTATAATACTTGATTCGATATGACACCGGATTACAAACTGATACCAGAACCGATATTTTATGACTCTATAACATACCGGATCCAATATTATACCGAGAACGGTATTTCATAAACCAGCATTGCATACTGGAACTACAGTATATACTGATTTTGATATTGAACTGGAATCTGTGTTTCATAAGCCGATTTACTTTTAGCACCAGTGCAGTTTGATAATGGTTCCAGTTTCATACTGGTATGAATACAGTATTGCTCAAATTGTGGTAACTAATGTTGTTATGAATTTAATTTCACTATGAAAAATATGTTACTGTTCACTTGAGTGATTTGAGTTACTAGCTTGACCTGCTATAAATCGTAAGTTTCGGTGTAAAGGAAGAATTGATACTCATTGAATTTTGATTGTTATTTAAATGATTGTTAGTAGGCAATATAAACGTGCAACCGTTTCTATTTAATACGAAACTGATTAATTTTTAAAGTTCATTTGAGCAAGCAATTTGAGTATCTTAACAACTTAGATCTGATACTATCTTGTTCATTCACATTAGTTCAGCAATAAACAATTTCAGCTTAAATAACTATTCCTGGTTTCTTCGACGTAATTTTCCACTGTATTTTTTAATTTACTACATGTATTTTTCATTGTTATTTTTCTCCAATTTTTTAACCAAGCACAGATATTAAGATCCTAGAGTAACCAAGAGATCCTATCTCCTTTTCTCCATCTGATTTATTTAATAGCACCTGTGACGTTAAGTCACAATCTCATTTAAATATCCTGTTTTTAAAACCCAAATCCTTTTTTTAGTTTAATTTTTGATACAAATCATTTAATTCCTGATCCATTTCCTCTCGCTCCTTAAGCTTTAGGCAATTGTGACACTCTCCCCTCTCCCATTCTTTACAACCCCTCCTTTTCAAAAACATTCCTTTCCCTTTCAGCCTTTTTTTTTCTTGGAAGGACACCTGTTTTTTTCGGCTTCTTTCATGTGCACTTGATGTCCACGAGGGATTCATAGTAGGCATGCCCTTAATTGTTCCCTTTCAATCTGAAAGTGAGAATAACACCTAAAAGATAATGTAGAGATAACATCTCAACTTGTAAAATTTAGTATATTTAACTAACTTTCAGAAATAAGTTACTCAACTCCTACTTTCTAGTTTTTTGTATAAATATGAGGCGTGAAAGACGATCGTGGCATTCGAATTTATTTTTCCGGCGAAAGCACTCACTCTGCTTAACGGAGTTCTTTTACGTTTTCCCCCCTTCCTCTCTTTTGAGGGACGGACTAAATATTTGATGGCGTCGACATTGCAGCCATCCTCAAAATGCTGCAAGATTTGTATTTTAGATATTCGTTCGATCTGAGGTGAAACCCACGAAAAATCAGTCACTCCAGACTGCCACACTCTCCCTCCGATGTGCCGCCTGTGATTCTACCTCTGATGTCGCTAATATGAGATAAAACCATCTTTGATTCATCATAACAAGTGACTCTGTTTCTTTTTCCTTTAGTGATCTTTTTAGTTTTGTTTTTTTTTTAGATTTTATAATAGGACATCTCTCAGCTACATAATAGGTATGTGTTTTTCTTTGTGTTTATCCCTGTTTTTTTTATTTTGTTAGGTTGTTGTTGCCTGTAAATTTTTAATGGGTTATTTTACTGCACTTTTTATTAATACGGCCATATGTTCTCTAAATTTGATTTTTATATAATTCTTTTTTTATACCCAGCATTCCACATAACAACACCATTTGATTTTTTACTTCGAATATGAAATGAGGTTTAAGTCAAGTGTATATCATTGAAATTTTAGACATCTGTTGTGTTAATTTTTAATTCAGCGAACTACTGTTTGTTATCAATTTAGTAATTACGATTGTTACACAATAAGTTGATTTGTCCCATAGTGATTGTAAAACACGGTTCCCAGTAGCACACTGAAGCCAAGCATCACTATGTAGGCAGTGGTCAGTGAGCGGACCACTTTGCCACACAGCCCGCTAAAGGACCGAGGGTGACTGATTAAACTGTTCTATCGTAAAGTGCTCGCGCGCAGGTCTTCGAACCATCTCCTCCACAAATGATCAAAACTGCGATGGCATGTATTCGGGTCATTTTCGTGGATGTTTTCCAGACCATCGCATAAATGCAGCATTAATGTGATGTAAATTAAGTACTACCATTAAATTGATTCGTTTAAAAAGGTAGTAATTTAGTAGGCTTAATATTATGTCGTTTTTAACATTTCAAAATGTATTTTGTTATACTTACCAAATAAATTCATTGACATATACCTTCGAAATTAATGTGGTCTTATTTTACAAAATTTTGAATAAACGAATTATTTCTTAATAATATGAATTTACATGGTATTAACCTATTATGGTCTAGTCACAAATAAGTATGGGTTAGTTTATAATAATAATATTTCACGAATTGAATAAAATTCTAATACATAACCAGATTGTCATAAAATGTGATGAAGGGTTCAGAACAAAGTTCAATAATGCCGTTCTATCTTTCATTTATTTCGCTGGTAATAACAAGGTTTTCAGTTTACAAAGGTTTTGTTCCGTTTTTTTTTTTTTTTTTTTTTCTTCTTCTTCGTTAAATTAGAATAAATTCGGTTCTTAATAATTGAGGTAAACTCTTAGATGTTAAATTTACGAAGGAGGTCAATTTAGGCTTCACTGTACCTAAAGCATGTTCTTTAAAAGAAAGAAAATATCTATTCAACTGTACTTGTGAAGTTCCTTCTTGCTATTTTCCTACTCGAAATTGCTTAGCTTTTCGTTTTTTCTTTTCTTCTTCCAAACTTAGCTAAATTTATTCAGAATTCTTAAATCATGATAGAATGAATGCTTGCAACAAAAATCTACATCATTGTGCTTTAAATGATTTCACACATATAATTACAGAATATAAAATAAAATAAATACTACCCGTGTGTGTCAAAATGACGAAATTCATCTCAACCGTAACTAGCCACGATGAATCAGATCCGCCTTTTCGCGATTATTAAAAAAAGATAACCTTTTCGTATTAAAGTGAATTTTAGAACCACACAGTTGATGACCTTATTGTGCTGACTGCAATCTCTTCGAAATCTATAAAGGGAAGAAAAGTAATTTTGATTTCCCCCTAGATTTGAGGGTGGAATTTCGAGCAGGTGTTATTGGTCTTCTGTGATTTATGAACAACTGCTTTTGGCCTTTGTTTCTATTTCCGTTGTCTAAAAAATCACGTAAAATGAATGGCTTTGTGACCACCTTTTAGAAAAGGTTTAAACTTCTTTGTTCCGCTTTTTAAAAAAATTTAGCTATTTTCTGTATTCAGATGATTATTGAAAGTATTTCTATTCCATGGAACAAAGACTTAGATTCCTCTAATTGTGATGTAGCCATGAATCGAAAACATCATTTCATCTGATTTTAAATTTAGTTTTATATCCAATTATCTAAAATAAATCTAGCCAAAAGTTTAAAACACTTAAATTAAGGGGAGGGATTATTATCACTTCATATTCAGTATGTTCGTAATGATTCATTAGATTTTCTAATCAATTTTCGTGTTCCTTTAACTTAACTCTTTGACGCAGATGTGACATCAGTGTCACTTTCATATATCTTTTTCTGACGCTCTAATTACAAACAAAAATATATTTTAGTATTTTTTTGTTTATACTAATAGTTGCTAAAAAATTCTTTTACATTATCATAATTATATTTCTACTAAAATATAAAATCTAAAAAAAGTGGTTTGAAAATAAAATAAATATTTGATTTTGTAAATTAAAGAAATTTCAATGTTGAATAACAGTTTATCTTAGATATAAATAACAATGCAACTAAGTTTCAATTTGAAAAATTATTGTTTGGAAGTGAGCCGTATTAGGAAGAATTTACCTTTAACGCAGAAAAAAAAAACATGGATGTTTTATGCTTTTTTTCCTACCCTTAAATTATGTAAATTATTAAAATACTAAATATAATATCTTTCACTTATTTTCTGACGTATTAATTAATACAAAATATAAGAAAGAAGTATGAAAATGCGTTTAGTAAAAATTCAGCGTCATAGAGGTTTTTTTTTTTTTTTTTTTAGCAAACAAACGTTTAAAAAAACTTATATATCTCCAAGTTATGCGTTAATATCGATTGCAAACATATTCGTTCACTCTCTAAATATTTTGATTCTCCCATTTAATTAATCGCTTATTCACAAATTCTCCAAAAAGTTGATTCATCGGTCCCCTCATTCACTGATTCATCAATCCATTATCACACTTATTCAATGATTCTTAAATGCATGAATATGCAAGTTCACCACTAAGTTGTTTCTATTCTTCTCTCATTCTTTTATTTATTTATTCACTCGCTATTTCGAGAATCATTCATACTAATGGTTGCCATAGCAAGGTTGATTTACATAATCTCTCATTCATTGCTTCGCATATCCATTATTACTCAAATTTAATATTTATTTGATTCCCCGGCTCATTAGTTTGTTTTCTTTTCCGTCTTATACTTTTATCCCCTTATTTACTGGCTACATAAAAAATTATTCATTTTAACGGTTGTCATAGCAACACGCTATTCATAAAGACATATTAAATTACGTCTTCTAAATTCATACATTTCCCCCCACACTAATATAGGCTTATATGCCTTATATGCCAATAACAAATCAACAGTAGCATTTTAAATTTTTAATCACTTTTCGGACAGAAACTTGAAATTCCAGTTACACCCATCAACAAAGTTGTTGAATTTTCAGATTCTTCTTTGTTTCTGACAATAAGCCTCACATTGCCTTGAAGCTCAATCCGAAGAAGGGTTTCTAAATACATCAATCAGAAAGCCAAATGCAAAGAATCAATTGTTCTTTCCTCGCTGTTAAGAGCGTTAAAATTAGTTTCCAAAGAATTTTAATATACTAGTTGATGCCATGGTGAAAGTTCCGTTTCTCTGTACTGTTTTTCTGTGTTAAATTAAAACAAGAGTTTCCGTGTTAAAGTTACAAAGATTTTTATATTTTCTTGAGTTCTTCACTCGTTGAGGACATAAAATGAAATTATTCACTTTTCTATTAATATTTTCTTGTAAGTTTTAATCGAAGATATGGGGGGGGGGAAATTCTACATTGAGTGAGCAGTAGTTTTATTTGTGAAATGTGAAGATATTACTAAGAAATAAACGATAAATCCATTGTAAATTATGAAAACTTCTGTTTGGTAACTTTTGAAAGAGGAATTGAATCTTTAGCACTTCTATTTGTCATAGTTGTAAAATTAAAAATAATAAGTTGTAAAAATGAGAAGAACCTTACGCAGTTAGGAGCAGGAATTTTCAAAAATTCAAAATTTCAAGCTATTTTAAATTTTTTAGTAACTGGCATGCTGTGAAATAGAAAGTAGAATAACCTCTTTGTGCTTCATGTAATTACTTAAAGAGAAATCTAAATGTTATCTAAAAAGAAATTAAGTTGCAAGAAATATTGAATTTTACAAAGAGTTGTTCTATTTGTTTAATGCATGTACACCGTTTTTAATTTTATTTACATTATAGGATGCATTTAATAGCACTCTCTTTAGTATCAACTTAGTACTGCTTAAAAATAGAAAAGGAAAATAAAATTATGAGCTCTTTCTTTCTCCGTGTTTTGAGTCCAGTGAATCATGCTATCATACTTTACCTAAAGAGCATTCATTTGTTGTTTTATAAAATGTCTCGGTAAAATACATAATAATTCTTATATATTATAATAATTCTTATATATTATAATAATTCTTACATTATATAATTATTCTTATATTTAACAAAAATTCTCATACTTCCTACCTAGGTAAAGTATAAAAGAATTCTTTTATTCCATATCTAGGTAATAATAGTTCTCATATTTCATGCTTATGTAAAGTACATCATAATTCTTATATTTCATACTTATGTAAATTTTATAATAATTTTTATATTTCATAATGATTCTCATATTTCTGGCCAAGGGAGAATATATTATTATTCTTGTATTTTACAAAAATTCTAATATTTCATATATAGGTAAAGTATACACTATCTATCAATAAGTAATTGGACACCTCTGATAAAAGAGGGGAACATAATTTATTCATATTCAGTAGAGGTAGAATCTGCACATGAGGCAATTAACCCTCTTAAATCTCTGGGGCACGCTTTCCACAAGCATTTGGATGATTGTCAGAAGCATTTCCTTTCACTCGGCTTGGAAGGACATATAAGTTCTTTCACTGATTTTAGAAGATTGCTACACCTTTTAATTCTGTGATCTAACTCGTTCCTGAGGTTTTCTATAGGATTAAGATCTGGATTCTGGATAGGCCAATTTATATGGTTCTCCCTATTATCACCATACCGATCCATGATGAACCTCGCAACATTGACGTTGTCATCCTGGAAGTAACAATGATCCAACCCGTAAAATTGCAACAGCGAAAGTTGTAGTCTTGAATAGTGGAATAGGAGTTGGCATTGAGCTTACTATATATTGGGATCAAGAGTCTCTATCCATACCACGAGAAACATCCCCACACCATAATTTCACCTTCGCCAAACTTTACTGTAGTACAATACATTCTGGCAAAGGTTATTATCCAGGCATAGGCCAGATCCAAGCATTGTCATTCCAAGAATAGAGATTAAACCTTGATTCCTGACTCTAAAGAATCTGTTATCACTTATTTAATCTTGTGATCTGATATCACTGTTATCAAAATTGAACTGTAAACAGTTCAATTTTGACGTTCCATCCACCACCTCAATAGAGCAGTGCGGTTGGATTTTGTAATCAAAGGCTTATGGGCGACGGCAGAACCATGGAAACTAAGCGCATGTGATTTCTTGTGAACGTTATTTATCGAATCGATAGTCCTGAATGCTTGTTGGGACTCTCGGAGTGTGTGGGCCATCGGTTTGGTACGATTTGCTCGAATTTCTTTGGACAGCACTCGTTGGTCTCTGTCTGTAATTTTTGTGAGATTGCCGGGTCGAAGTACATTCCGACAATCACCTTTTATTGCATAACCAGAAAAGCACCTATTGATTTTGGTATGTTCCACTCAAAAGATATGTCACTTAAGAATAAACCATTTCTGTGATATTCGACAATTACACTTTTTTCAAATTCAGACATCCCTGAATTTCGTTGCATCGCACATGCGGATAATGCTAAATGCTGTTTCCTATACGACATTTAAGCGCAAAAGGTATGGCGTATATCAGGTCCTTTGATATCGTTATTTGCATGACTGTCCAAGTATTTATTGGTAGATAGTGTATAAGAATTTTTTTATTTCATGCTTACGTAAAGTAAATAATAATTCTCCTATTTTATGCCTAGGTAAAGTTTATAAGGATTCTAATTATTCTTACTACTTATCATATTTCGTACCTATTTATAACACATAATAATTCTCATATTTTATGTTCAAGTGAAATATATAACAGTTCTTTTATTTCATACCAGGGAAAAGTATATGGTAATTCTTATATTTGTTTTTCTAAAAAACCATTAAGCATTTTATGTAATGCAATAGCACCTATACATTGAATAAATATTTTTTTATGAAATAACCTAATTGAACTACTTTTTGCTATCGACTGTTATCATTTAACAGCAAAAACTTCCCGATTCGCATGCAATGTCACTGTATGTTATGTTTAGTTCGAAATCCTCAAAAGGGTAATGTAAATAGCTATGATGTATCAGGAGTTGGCAACTCAATTTAAGAAAAAGAAAAAAAAACTCATTAAAATTCTAAAATTTAAGTATAGATAAATATTCATGAGCAGTTATATCGTTTAAGACTACAATTTCTTTATTTTAGAGAAATGCAAATTCTCGATCCCCTTTCCTGGCGATCTATTAACCATTCCAGATAGATATCCCTTCATTTGCACTTGCCAAATCCAGGGCAAAGCCTTACACTTAAGACAGATTCACAACATCATTGGCAACTATTCTCCAATTATAACATCCCTCATTTGCCAGCAGTTAGATAAAAACCCCGGGGTGGAATTCTGTGCACCCCACTTCACCAAACCAACAAACCATAGGTTTTCCCTCAATCCTTTCTGGAACCCTGATAAGAAAAAGCGATTTAAAACATTTCTAATAGCTCTACGATTCCTGGGGTTCAAAGGGTTCTTAAAACCTTCCAAGCCTCGAATGACTGTAGTTATCTGAAAACATTATAATTTGCTGGAGAGGATTTTTTGGAAGATAAATGAGGAGACTTTTGAAAGCAAAGTACATAATAAAGAAGAAAAAAAGTTGTTTGAGCGGAAAGATGTATTGAGAAATTCTTTTCTCTATAGTTGACTCCACCCTTTTTATTGTTAGAAAGTAAATAACCATGACATAAAATTTACTTTTAATGTCCTTTGTTGTTTGAAGTTAAATAAATATAAATTGAGCAGTTAATTTTAAAAGATAATGCTTAAATTATTTAATATTAATTTTTTAATAATACTTATTTCCATTAATACTTATTTTTATCAATAAATATTTTTATTAATGCATTGTTGTATTAATTCCTATTTTTATTAAAACTTATTTTTATTTATACTTATTTATAGTTTATAGCTTAAATTATTACATATTGTAATATAAATTCACATTTTAAGCAGCGTTTCGTTTTTCGATGAGAACAAAATATAGATTTTTAGTAGATTGTTTTTTCTTTCTGACATTTTATGATAAACATTTTTGAGAAATTCTGCATGCGTCAAATGTATATGATTTTTTAAATATGCTGCATAGATATCATATTTTGATATATATATATATATATATATATATATATATATATATAATAACAAATATAAAGTAAAATAACTATATCAATGATCAATAAGGTGAAAATAATAAAATTAAAAACTATTTACAATAGATCTCTGAATATTCCCAAAACCCAGCTATGTACATTTTTCATTGATTTTTCTTTTTGCATCATTTTGTGTACGAATGATTTGCACTTTTATGCATTATTTAAGAAATATCTCAAACAAATATGAACAGTTAGTTAATATTTCTGGCTGAACAATTCTTTGAAAGTAAGTAAAAAACAATTAAAAGTAGGTAAAAGATATTCATAGCGATCCATTTTATTTAACAAAGATATAAGTATTTTAAAGTAATCTTTGATCAATATAGAAAGGGAAACAATAGATAAAAAGATAAAACAATATAAAAAGGGGAACAATAAACAACTGATAGAAAGGGAAACAATATTAGTTAAGAAAGTGAAAAATTGAAAATTAGAAAAAAGTGATAGGTTAAAAGGCAGTGAAGATTGTAAAATGTAGTCGAAAATAGAAATTTCTTAAGTTAAACATTTGACCAAAAAAAAAAAAAAAACTGCAAAATTATAACAATAGAGCTACATACTGTTGGCAATTATTATCTACAGTTAAAGATTTATAAACTGAACGATATGATTTTGTATACTATTACTAAAAATAAAAGCTCTTAATTAAGTTTAATTAAATTCCTTAATTAAGTTAGACTTACATTTAATCGTTAAATATAATTTCAAGCAAAATATACTTCTCCTATTATCACATGCAAAATTAATAGCAATGATTTTTCTTTATTATTTTACTTCGTTTTACATAAGCTTTTGTTGGCATAAAGGTAGAATTTAGTAATATAAATTTCGATTACTTTCTGATTAACAAGAGAACTCAAATTTCAGTTGAAGCTATGAGTTTGATGACAATATGGGTTTTAAGTGTTTGAAGAGGATTTTATTACTAAATAGAATTTGCATCCAATAGAAATCTTCATCATTTTGAGACATAAAAAACTAGCAAACACAAAACTAAGAAGAAAAAAATAAATGAAAATTGAAGAAATGTAAATTAACTAAGAGAAAAATAATCTAACCAATAAAACACCGCGATAGACTCCACCTCTTTAAAATTCCCCTCATGTCTTTTGTAAGGAATTCGCTTCTCGTTTTCATTTGACAAAAATAAAATTTTTTTCACTTCCAAAATTATACTTGCACTTGAAATATGTGATTTTTTTCAAACTTAATTCATGTTTTCTTAAACTAGTTTTAGAAATGTATAATACATAAATTTTAATTGAAAAATGATACCACTAATTCAAATCACTCATTATAATGCACTCTTTTATCCACTCTTAAGTAACAATTGCGAGCCATACATAATGAAGATGTGAATGTCAACTATCCAAAACTACGTTCCTTTCTCCAATTTTTAATCTTTCTACAGACACAAGAATCACATGTCTGAAACTATTCCCAATGAGATGTCTTTACGATCAGTTATGCACAAATGCACCACTTTCCACACCGTTGCACCACCACCAAACTCTTCCCCTCCTTCCCTTTTCAACAACAATATTAAAGGGTTCTACAGAATGGGGGAGGGGAAGAGGAAAAGAAAGGATTTTTAGAGTTTTCTGCAACCTGGGCAGCAATTAAATCGGGAGAATATGGGGAGAGCGTCAACATAATTAGAAACGACCTTTTAAGGGGAAGAAATGTTCGAGTGGGGGAAGGGTGCAGTGGGATTAATTATTTAAATGAGAAGTAAATCCTCTTTTCGTGATATTTCCTGTGACTTGAAGGATTGGGGGTATTTTAGCGGGTAGCAGTTAGTGGGGGAAAGGGGTGGCGATCAGCGTGACGGGTTGTTTTTGAGAGCGTGACGATGACTGAATTGTGGATCATTAAAATTTGTATTTGAAGATTATTAATAAGATTAAGGTGAAACTAGATAGATGGATTGACCTCTTAAGTACCGCGGATATTTAATATTTTATTGAATTTAGGATTAGATAGATATGCTTGTGATTAAAGTTCAACTAATTAACAGAAGCAAGGAATCCAAAAGCTAATTATTTATTTATGTTCGGTTCATTTTATTAGAAGATTAGGTTATAAGAATTGCTGGTTGCTGATAAAGTTTTAAATGCATCTTTAAAATTAGTTTGTGCAAAAAAAAAAAAACACTTTGAAAAATAAGGACAGATTTTAACCGCGAATTAAACAACTGAAGCCCAAAAAGGCACTGATTAAAGTAGTAGTTTTGCTTATATATTTATATATATATATATATATATATATATATATATATATACAAAATGTAGATAAAACAAGGGAAAATTACAGAACAATGAAAAAAGGGGAAGAACGAAAAATAATAATAATAAAAAATTAAAAAAATCCGAAAAAAAGGACAAAAAATTAAAAAAAAAATCCGGAAAATAAAAGATAAAATCTTTTTATCAGCCCACACGATTATATCCACAAAAAATAGTGCTTTCTAATATTGTATCAATATAGCCAAAGCAAAATATACCAATACAAAAGTGTGAGGAGCACTCAAAAATTTTACAAAAAATTACAGCAAATAAAATATTACTCAATAAGTAAAAATATCGCGTAAATGCATAAAATAAAATATAAAGAAAAAACAGAATAAAACATGAAATGAGATCTATAAAGCGTGTAGCGAATTCAACTGAACTTACATGAACGGGAAATTTTTCAAGAATTATTTAAAATATTTTCGTAACAAGATTGCCAGATTGCAAAATATAAAAACAAAATCGCAAATTGAGCTAGAAGCGAACCAGAGGAGTTTTGTATTCAAGTGCGTTTTTACTGCATTACTGAAGTGCGTTTGATTTGTTAGTTACCAAGGATAGGACCGAAAATGGATGTGTGCAAGGAAATATTATACTGGATAATTTAAAGAAGTTGACAATAAATAATTTTAGAAAATAAATATTTATTTAAGAAAAAATATAAAATAGAAAAGAGAAAGAAACATGTATTGCATGTTTTGCACATAATTTTAGCCACGGATTTGCCCGAAATGGATTTGCGCGTGGAAAAATTATACAAATTAACAAAGAAATTTTTTAGTAAAGAAATTTAGCCACGGATTTGCCCGAAATGGATTTGCACGTGGAAAAATTATATAAATTAACAAAAAATATTTTTTAGTAAATAATTTTAGCCACGGATTTGCACATGGAAAAATTTTATATAATAACAAAGAAATTTTTTAGTAAATAATTTTAGCCCTTGTTTTTCTTAATTTTCTTCGTGTTTTTTTGTAATTATTTATAATGCTATATATATATATATATATATATATATATATATATATATATATATATAGCCATTACATTATGACCACCCTCCATCTATAACAATGGGCTCACCCAGGAGCAGAACCGCTGCGCGTGCGTGGCTGATATTGGAGTATATGGAGTATATAAAGCGGGTATGCATTGTCGTTCTATACCAAGTGTGATTAGCGACATGATGGGAAAAGCAGCTGATTTACCAGACTTCGATAAAGGTCAAATCGTTATGGCTCGGCGACTGGGAACATCAGTATTAGAAACGGCGCGTTTAGTGGGCTGTTCACGTGCAGTTGTTGTGAGCACATATCAAAAGGGGTGCAGGAATGGTGAAACGGCAAGTCACCGGCCAACAGTGTGTCGTCTACGGCCCATTGATTCCAGAGGAGAGCGAAGATTGCTACACATTGTTCGCCGTGACCGAAGAGCTACAACAGCCGAAATCACAATCAGCTACAACAGTGGCGACCCAGACAGTGTTTCTCAACACACTGTGCAGCGCACATGGCTGCGTATGGGCCTACGTAGCTGGAGGCAGAAGCATGTTCCTGCATTGACGGACCGTCATCACCAGGTGCGTCTTCTATGAGCCAAGGAACATCAGAATTGGGACACCAGAGGAATGGAAGAAGGTTGCATGGTCCGACGAATCACGTTTTCTGGTCCATCACCTCTACGGGCGTGTGAGAATACGCCAATTTCCAAAGGAATCCCTGGCTCCCGGATGCACAGTTGGACGGAGACAAGCTCCTGGCGGGGGTAGTATGGTGTGGGCAATTCTTTCATGGGGCACGTTAGGACCCATAATCCTCATAGAACAATCCCTGACGTCTGTAAGCTACTTGAACATAGTTGCAGACCAGGTTCACCCATTCAGTTTTCTATTTAGTGTTTAAGTGTAAAAGTTTTTAACTGTTTTAAACAGATTGTAGATCAATTGTAAATAACACGAAGAAATGAACGCTCGAACTACTTAACTTCAACAGTTTTTCCTGCGGATGGTGTTTACCAACAGGATAATGCACCATGTCATAAGGGTCGAATCGTCATGGATTGGTTCGAGGAACATTCCGGTGAATTTCAAGTCATGTCTTGCCCCCAAATTCACCTGACCTTAATCCAATAGAGCATTAGTGGTCTTACTTGGAAAACCAAATTCGTGCTGCCACGCTACCCCCTCGCAATGTGAGGGAATTGCAGGACCAGTTGGTGAGCGCTTGGTACCAGATACCTCAGACTACCTATCAGCACCTTGTGGAATCAATGCCACGGCGGGTACTAGCAGTTTTGAGGGCTAAAGGTGGTCCTACATATTATTAGCAGGGTGGTCAGAATGTAATGGCTCTTCGGTGTATGTTACTGTAGTTTAATTTATATTGATTAAGTCATAAAATCGGACAGCTATTAATACTTTAAAATTTAACCATTTCGTCGCGAAGGACGAGTTAACTCGTCATCCTGGAATACTCGCTGTGCTCTGTTGTTGTATTAGGGAATATGGTTATTGATTGCAACTTAATAGTATTTTTAAAGTAAAATAATTAAATTCTAAAGTAATTTGCGTTTAGTTTAAAGTTTAGTGTTGCGGGGGAACTTTAAGCGTGTTACAGAGGCGCGTCATTGCAGTGATGAAAGTGTTAAGTTGCATATTAAAGTAAATATTATTTACAAAAATTTTAAAAAAAAGTAAAACAATGTATCGAATAATTAAAAGAAATCATATTTTTGAATAGAATATTTATAAATTGTTTTTTTTTTTTTTTTTTTTTTTTTTTTTGTGAACCGCATTTTTTTTTCAACTAGGAAATTAATCACATTCGAGTTGTCATTTTTATAATAAAAACAGCAAAATTAACCAGTTAAAAATATTTTTAAAATTAAAACTACAAAAAAAACAACAACAAAAAAACAGATTTATAAGAAAATTTACATATTTTTATTAATTAAATTGAAAAATAGTCCCTCGAAATGTAACCAAATAAAAAGAATACAAAATGTAACTAAACTTAAAAGTTCTGTAGTTGAAAATGCTATTGAATTTAATGTACCATCTTAACCATTGAAATATAAACGATTTTTTATGTAATTAATATTGAGATTCTAACAGAAAAAATTTAAGTTTCAGCTCTTTATTTTTTTTAATAAAATTTAAAAAAAAATCTAAATAGAACTTTTAAAATTCCTGGTTAAAATCTCATTTTGGACATTTCTTAATTTAAGTTAATATTCTGTAAAACAATATAATAATAGAAAAGAAAGAAAATAAGGAAATATTTAAATATTTCCTTATTTTTCTTCCTTCCTTTTATTATAAGGAAATATTTAACTATAAAATTTAATTGAATAAGTCTATTTTCATTTTTTATTTTTATTCTATGCACAGCTATCTAAAATAAAGGGGACCTTTTAGTGTTAAAGTGTAAAAGTTTTTAACTGTTTTAAACAGATTGTAGATCAATTGTAAATAACACGAAGAAATGAACGCTCGAACTACTTAACTTATTTTTTTTTGGGGGGGGGGAATTAATATTAAGACAATTGTCATATCGTTCGGACTACTAAACTGCATAATGTGGGAAAAATTAAAAAGATGTCACAACGTTAGATTGTTTATTATCTGAGAAAATATTAATATAACTGACCATTCCTTTTGTCTAGAAAGTGCTTAACTCTATTTCAACGCTTGTAAAAATATAGAAAAGAAAGAAAATAAGGAAATATTTAAATATTTCCTTATTTTTCTTCCTTCCTTTTATTATAAGGAAATATTTAACTATAAAATTTAATTGAATAAGTCTATTTTCATTTTTTATTTTTATTCTATGCACAGCTATCTAAAATAAAGGGGACCTTTTAGTGTTAAAGTGTAAAAGTTTTTAACTGTTTTAAACAGATTGTAGATCAATTGTAAATAACACGAAGAAATGAACGCTCGAACTACTTAACTTATTTTTTTTTTGGGGGGGGGGGAATTAATCTTAAGACAATTGTCATATCGTTCGGACTACTAAACTGCATAATGTGGGAAAAATTAAAAAGATGTCACAACGTTAGATTGTTTATTATCTGAGAAAATATTAATATAACTGACCATTCCTTTTGTCTAGAAAGTGCTTAACTCTATTTCAACGCTTGTAAAAATATAGAAAAGAAAGAAAATAAGGAAATATTTAAATATTTCCTTATTTTTCTTCCTTCCTTTTATTATAAGGAAATATTTAACTATAAAATTTAATTGAATAAGTCTATTTTCATTTTTTATTTTTATTCTATGCACAGCTATCTACAATAAAGGGGACCTTTTAGTGTTAAAGTGTAAAAGTTTTTAACTGTTTTAAACAGATTGTAGATCAATTGTAAATAACACGAAGAAATGAACGCTCGAACTACTTAACTTATTTTTTTTTTTGGGGGGGGGGGAATTAATATTAAGACAATTGTCATATCGTTCGGACTACTAAACTGCATAATGTGGGAAAAATTAAAAAGATGTCACAACGTTAGATTGTTTATTATCTGAGAAAATATTAATATAACTGACCATTCCTTTTGTCTAGAAAGTGCTTAACTCTATTTCAACGCTTGTAAAAATATAGAAAAGAAAGAAAATAAGGAAATATTTAAATATTTCCTTATTTTTCTTCCTTCCTTTTATTATAAGGAAATATTTAACTATAAAATTTAATTGAATAAGTCTATTTTCATTTTTTATTTTTATTCTATGCACAGCTATCTACAATAAAGGGGACCTTTTAGTGTTAAAGTGTAAAAGTTTTTAACTGTTTTAAACAGATTGTAGATCAATTGTAAATAACACGAAGAAATGAACGCTCGAACTACTTAACTTATTTTTTTTTTGGGGGGGGGAATTAATATTAAGACAATTGTCATATCGTTCGGACTACTAAACTGCATAATGTGGGAAAAATTAAAAAGATGTCACAACGTTAGATTGTTTATTATCTGAGAAAATATTAATATAACTGACCATTCCTTTTGTCTAGAAAGTGCTTAACTCTATTTCAACGCTTGTAAAAATATAGAAAAGAAAGAAAATAAGGAAATATTTCAATATTTCCTTATTTTTCTTCCTTCCTTTTATTATAAGGAAATATTTAACTATAAAATTTAATTGAATAAGTCTATTTTCATTTTTTATTTTTATTCTATGCACAGCTATCTACAATAAAGGGGACCTTTTAGTGTTAAAGTGTAAAAGTTTTTAACTGTTTTAAACAGATTGTAGATCAATTGTAAATAACACGAAGAAATGAACGCTCGAACTACTTAACTTATTTTTTTTTTTTTGGGGGGGGGGAATTAATATTAAGACAATTGTCATATCGTTCGGACTACTAAACTGCATAATGTGGGAAAAATTAAAAAGATGTCACAACGTTAGATTGTTTATTATCTGAGAAAATATTAATATAACTGACCATTCCTTTTGTCTAGAAAGTGCTTAACTCTATTTCAACGCTTGTAAAAATATAGAAAAGAAAGAAAATAAGGAAATATTTCAATATTTCCATATTTTTCTTCCTTCCTTTTATTATAAGGAAATATTTAACTATAAAATTTAATTGAATAAGTCTATTTTCATTTTTTATTTTTATTCTATGCACAGCTATCTACAATAAAGGGGACCTTTTAGTGTTAAAGTGTAAAAGTTTTTAACTGTTTTAAACAGATTGTAGATCAATTGTAAATAACACGAAGAAATGAACGCTCGAACTACTTAACTTATTTTTTTTTTGGGGGGGGGGGAATTAATATTAAGACAATTGTCATATCGTTCGGACTACTGAACTGCATAATGTGGGAAAAATTAAAAAGATGTCACAACGTTAGATTGTTTATTATCTGAGAAAATATTAATATAACTGACCATTCCTTTTGTCTAGAAAGTGCTTAACTCTATTTCAACGCTTGTAAAAATATAAAAAAGAAAGAAAATAAGGAAATATTTAAATATTTCCTTATTTTTCTTCCTTCCTTTTATTATAAGGAAATATTTAACTATAAAATTTAATTGAATAAATCTATTTTCATTTTTTATTTTTATTCTATGCACAGCTATCTACAATAAAGGGGACCTTTTAGTGTTAAAGTGTAAAAGTTTTTAACTGTTTTAAACAGATTGTAGATCAATTGTAAATAACACGAAGAAATGAACGCTCGAATTACTTAACTTATTTTTTTTTTGGGGGGGGGGAATTAATATTAAGACAATTGTCATATCGTTCGGACTACTAAACTGCATAATGTGGGAAAAATTAAAAAGATGTCACAACGTTAGATTGTTTATTATCTGAGAAAATATTAATATAACTGACCATTCCTTTTGTCTAGAAAGTGCTTAACTCTATTTCAACGCTTGTAAAAATATAGAAAAGAAAGAAAATAAGGAAATATTTAAATATTTCCTTATTTTTCTTCCTTCCTTTTATTATAAGGAAATATTTAACCATAAAATTTAATTGAATAAGTCTATTTTCATTTTTTATTTTTATTCTATGCACAGCTATCTACAATAAAGGGGACCTTTTAGTGTTAAAGTGTAAAAGTTTTTAACTGTTTTAAACAGATTGTAGATCAATTGTAAATAACACGAAGAAATGAACGCTCGAACTACTTAACTTATTTTTTTTTTTTGGGGGGGGGAATTAATATTAAGACAATTGTCATATCGTTCGGACTACTAAACTGCATAATGTGGGAAAAATTAAAAAGATGTCACAACGTTAGATTGTTTATTATCTGAGAAAATATTAATATAACTGACCATTCCTTTTGTCTAGAAAGTGCTTAACTCTATTTCAACGCTTGTAAAAATATAGAAAAGAAAGAAAATAAGGAAATATTTAAATATTTCCTTATTTTTCTTCCTTCCTTTTATTATAAGGAAATATTTAACTATAAAATTTAATTGAATAAGTCTATTTTCATTTTTTATTTTTATTCTATGCACAGCTATCTACAATAAAGGGGACCTTTTAGTGTTAAAGTGTAAAAGTTTTTAACTGTTTTAAACAGATTGTAGATCAATTGTAAATAACACGAAGAAATGAACGCTCGAACTACTTAACTTATTTTTTTTGGGGGGGGGGAATTAATATTAAGACAATTGTCATATCGTTCGGACTACTAAACTGCATAATGTGGGAAAAATTAAAAAGATGTCACAACGTTAGATTGTTTATTATCTGAGAAAATATTAATATAACTGACCATTCCTTTTGTCTAGAAAGTGCTTAACTCTATTTCAACGCTTGTAAAAATATAGAAAAGAAAGAAAATAAGGAAATATTTAAATATTTCCTTATTTTTCTTCCTTCCTTTTATTATAAGGAAATATTTAACTATAAAATTTAATTGAATAAGTCTATTTTCATTTTTTATTTTTATTCTATGCACAGCTATCTACAATAAAGGGGACCTTTTAGTGTTAAAGTGTAAGTTTTTAACTGTTTTAAACAGATTGTAGATCAATTGTAAATAACAATTGATCTACAATCCTTTCTAATTAAATATATGAAAACATAGCAACTTATATCACATAAACGAATTTTTAAAGTTACCACCTTTGACATTAACACAGAGTTGTAAACAGGCCAAATTATTATTTTAATTTTTTTTCACTATTGGTTAAAAATTTTGTTTTCATTCTTTGCTTAAAGATACAAAAGTCTTGTACGGCTTAGAAAAAAAAGTAAGATATTCCCTCTGTGAGATAGGGAATCATGGAGTAAACTTTGAAATGAATGGTATGATAGTGATTAGCATTATGCATGGGCCGTCTTTGCTTCCCAGAATAGCTGGTACCCATTGAACAGATGTGATGGACTTCAAGTCGCCATTCAGTACTTCGCAATGAAAGGGTCTTAAACTACTGTACCTTTGAAGTTAATACGGTTTTTCACAAACAAATGAAATAGGAAACTAAAAGAAAAAATCTTTGACTCCAGTCTGGTGAGTAAGATGGTAATTCTTGTGCTATAAGAAAGTTGCACCCTTCTTGAGTGCTGTTAACTTTCTCTGCTAGAGCAGAATCATTTCGGATCTCTTTATTTACTTTCCAAATATCTTCTGTAACTAAGAAAACATGGCATTTCCAATAATGAGTTAGCGAAAAGTTACAATAGAACATTTGGTTCTCGTTCAAGTTGTTTCTTTTCACCCAGTGTTTTAGTAAATACAATTGTAGGCTTTTTTTTATTATTTTTTTCGTAGTACATCACTTAATTTGTGTGAATATCTTTTTACCCTCTTCAAAATGTTACGAAATTTTAAACTTTTTTAAAACAAAACAATCATTTAGACACTTTCTGTGCATTTAATACTAATATACAAATTAGTGTTGAGAAATTGCGTCTTAGGAATCAATGTAGGTTCATTTCTATTATACATTTCTTTCACTATAAAAACAAAACAAATTTCTTAGTATTTTTTTTCTTTATCAATTCCTCTGAATTCTTTTTTACCTTTTTAATTTTAAACTTCTTGCTAAATAATCCATTGTAAACTTGGGCCTTTTCCAGCTGCTCTAAACTTGACAAATTATATGTGGATCAGCTCTTCTAATTAAATCAAATTTAGGAAAAAGTAATTACACTTAATGTGACTTAATGTACCAAGTAATTACGCAAGGAATTGAGAAAAAATCCCTGTGATTTTAATTCATTCACAATCTTGTAACTTCTTAATGATTATAAGCTTTAAAGTTTGGCTGAACATCAAGTCCGTGTTTGTCCGTGTTTTCATTTCTTATCATCACATAATTTTAGCAAGTTAATTCAAAAGTGATGTTCTTTTGTTACAATAATGAGATTTTTTTTTTATTGAAGCTAAATAAACACGAAAATCATCGGTTACATTTTTAAGAATTTGCACAGTTTAATTTCGAAGCATGTGTTAATTTGACGCAGCTGTTATAAATTATTTATCTTTCAATTGATTATTTTAAAACACAATTCTCTTATTGGGAGGTTAGCCTTCTGACACGGATTCCAATCTCGTTAAATATAGCGTAAAAGCTAGGTTAAATATAAGCGAAATTAAATCCTTGTTTCATTTATTTTCAATGTGATTTTTCAACAGTAGTCAATAATATTTCGATTTCTTTACCTCGAATACATACTATTGTTTGAATTTACTCAATATTGATGCTTCTAGCTCTTTCGCACCCCTGAATTCTAAAAGCAATCAATCAATCAGAAGCAAGATTTTTGTCGTATGAATATCGATGAGCGTGCAAAGTTATCGTTGATTGGATTATTCTTTCTCGTGATTAGATAATATTAACTTATTCTGAAATTTGACAGAAGCAATTTTAATTAATAGATTATTCTTTATTCGTAAAACTTTTAAATTGACAAAATATAATAATAAGCAATAATACAATATTTAAAATTTTCAACTGTATAAAACTAAATTATAATTCATCAATTTTAAATTTATACTTTCAGGAAATATCTGCCAGAGATATTAAAGAGTTTTTGCAAAGGGTTTATCGTAACTCTAACTCTAATGCTATTTGAGTTTTACAGCGTATGCTCGACACTTTTCCAGCAGAATCGATATGAAAGGCACAAAATAAGGTTAGCTTTAAAATTACTGTAGAGCAATCTCAGTGCAAAATCTCTATATCATCATGTACTGTCATCCTAAATAAAACAGGCAGTATCTGAATTTTTTGCAATTTTTGGTTTTCCTCTATAAGAGTTCCTAGAGCCGCGATGGCTCAAGGGATAGAGCGCTCTCCTTCCATTGAGGTGAAAGGGTTTCAAATCCCTGCGATGGCTGGTCGATACGAATCCGCTTCAGGCTTGCACTGACCACAGTGCTGATGTAAAATATCCTCAGTTGTAGATGGATCATGGGTTAGAGTCCCTTTGCCTTCAGGTTAACCGTGGGAGGTTTTCGTGATCTTCCTCTCCATGTTATGCAAATGCGGATTAGTTCCATCAAAAAGTCCTCCACTGAATCAAGTTCTCCCAAAACTTGATTCAGGAGTTTCCTTGGCGTCTGGATTTTGTTAAAAATAACAAGGTTATGAAATTGAACATTAGTAGTCGTAAACCCAAAAAGTTTGGGTTGGCTGTTCAATGGCGGTTATAATATAGTATAATATTAAAGTTTCTAATACTTACAGCGTGACATTGTAATTGCTGATAATGATAATAATACCTTATTAAAGGAAACTCCCACAATAATCAGTTTCATTTATACTATAACCAGCACTAAACAGCTAATCCATTATTGAGTTTACGGTTTTTTGATCAGCTCCGTAAATCCAGCCGTAGACAAGAGAACTGTTAGATGAAGGATGGAGACAAAGAGCCTTCGTAGATGACTTTTTGATGGATTTAAGCAGTATTTTCCTTGCATGGATAGAAGACAAGGTAAGAAAATCCATGCAAAGAAACACGTTTCTAACGCAACTATTTTTTCGAATTCGATGGATGCAACTGAGGTGACTGCAGCTGAGTGTTAACAGGAATTGCGTATTTAGAATCACGTATAAACAATGTTTAAACTAGTCATTACGAAAAATAGATAATTTATCACTTTGATCACACTTTCACTTGCGATTGTACACTTGTGACACACTGATGTTATTTCAATGGAAGGGCACGTATTTTCGATGCACTTAATTTCTTAGTTGAAATAAAAGAACTTTAAACAATTGAAAAATTTCAAGTATTTGCTAGTTTACAGTTTCATAAACTAAATAGTCGCTTTTGAAAAAGACATAAAAAGTTGAAGGTTAAGTGAATAAATTCGAAAAAAATGTTTTGGAACGACAAACTGACTCATAAATAAATATTCCTTAATTATTCCTTTATATTAACGTAAGTCCATCTCCTTTAAGTAGTGAAGTAGTTATTAAATTTCAACGTAGTTTGTAGTCACTACATTTAAAAAAAAATAGTTGTAGTTGTAGTAAACTACAAACACAATGTAGTTTTTCCGACCACTGATCATGTCCTTGATATGTCCTATAAGATTAGATTTTTTTTTCAAGTTTTTTGCTTATGATTTTCAAAAATTGGTCATTATTATGATAAGTACTTAAATTTTTATAATGAGCCATTGGTAATATAATAATATGCCTACAGTTTTATTTTAATTTTTCTCACTTTTTGGAGTCCATTTAGGGCATTTACCAAACATTGGCCTTAGTTGTTTTTGGAATCAATTGCTAAAATAACTGCCTGGAAAACTTCTACTACCACTTTTAAACTTTCTGGTGAACATCACGGGAAAATGGAACAATTGAAGACGACGGTGTTGCATGGGCAACATTCAATTCCCTAAAAGGGGTGTTCCCTGCTAATGAAACACATTCACCTCTATCCTGTATTCCTAGGGATGGCATCCGTCACCTCAGATGATGCGGAAGATGAAACACCATCTCATTTCCTGCTATTTCCGCCCCACCCACGATAGAAACAGGAAATAACTACCTAGGTGGTGGTCAGGATCTATCTCTCGCTTCCATCTGAGGGATTATCCATCCCTGGAGAACTGAAGATGCTGAGGAGTATATCTTTCGTCTACCTTTGGAAGTAAGGAAGATGGAGAGAGATTGAAAGGATCATGTGACTTGCCATCTTGAGTCTCACGGTAATTAAGGGTGAGGGGTGAACAGTTGTTTGCTAGATGTCAGGGTTAAGCTGATCAGGTGTCAGCTATTTCGGGTCAGGGAACTGACGCACACGCTTTCATTCTGATGATTGGGGACTGAGTTTTTCAATCTTCAACTTTTGTTTCTGAAGTTTTTTTTTTCCATTCCTGAAATTCTCTTCAAGTTACTTTTCTTGTTGATATAAAGTACTTTTTCTTACCGATATGACTACATATTCCTTTCAAATAATTTTAAAAAAACGCCATTTTCTTCATACATAATAAATTGTTTTGAAAATTTTACATTTTGATTAAAAAGGCTGCAGTTTTTTTCGTTAATATTTATTAATAAATTTGAGGACTTAGTTTTCATTTTAAAAAATTTTTTCAATCCTGATCTTCTTGTCACCATTGAATGCTGGCCTTAAAGAAAAAAATAGTCGTCGTGGTTAGGACATTATTTTATTTTATTTTTGCAGGAAAAAATAGGCTGAAGTCTTCTTAAGAAAAAAAACTATATAGAAAATCTGATGATATTTAGCCTACTTTTTTAATCTTATATTTTGAAAAAAATATTAAATATTTATTTTTAAATCTTCAATAATTCTTTATAAAACAAAATTTGTGGATGATAAAAAAACAGTAAACAAGTAAAATGTTTAAAATGTAAGTTATTTCCTTGCCTGATAGTTTTAATGAATCACTTTTGCAATGCAATTCTTTTAGTGGAGCTTCTAACAGTTTCAAATAGAATGTCAACAAAACTTGTCTTTAAGAAATACATGAAAGTTAATTTAAGAATTGAGTACAACTTATATTATGAGTTAACAAAATATAATTCTATAAAATAATTAGCCATGGTATTGTCATTTTAAAGTATTTAAAAAGATGCATAAATGACTTTGGATATATAAATGATTGGAAGTTTATATAAATGATGCATAATTATATGCGAAAATAGGCTTTTATGTTGTTTATAACTTATAAAAAGTGCTATTAAATGCAAAGTATTCTTATTACAACTGCTGCAGAATAATTCATCATGTTACTGTAATTTTGAGTTCTAAGGAGATACACGAATCACACAGAAAACAGGTTAAATAAATGATACACAATTAGAACATGTTAACGCTTTGTGTTAACATGTTAATTAGAACATGTTAATGTGTGAAAGTTGGATTTCACATTGTGTACAACTTGCAAATTGCTGTAGTTCATTACCTCAAAGACATAGATTAATCAAATCGGAAACTGTTCATACAAATGATACATAATTATATGAGAAATTCAACTTTTAGATAAATTTTATACAACTAGTAGTATATTTAACTGTATTATTAAATATTAATTTTAAATAATTCGAAATTTTACTGTCGTTTTAAATTTCAAACGAATACATAAATCTGTTAAGAAACAATTCTTATAAATGATACAATATGATTCATAACTTCACATGAAATAAAAATTGATTTTCAAGTTATGTTCAGCCTAAAATGTTTTGATGTAGAATAGTTGGCCATTAAATTGTCATTTTTAATCTCAAAGTGCATAAAACTCTTAAGGAACAGTTCATATAAATTATACAAAATTATAGCAAATGATACATAATTATCAAAAACTACAAAAATATAACCTTTAATGAACATTGTAGAGCGGAAAATCTTTTCTAAACTGTACTTGCCAGAAATTTGATGTATCACTTTATAGTCCTTGTATTTAAAAATATTTATTGTAATTATTTATTATTATTTTATGGAAATCTTTGAAAAATTAGAATGAAGTTTCTTAATAGAATACATAATCTACTTTACAAAAACTATACAAATATCTGAAATTATAGCAAACAAATATCCAATAAATAAAGACAGAAAGCTTTATTAAATAATCGAAAAGAAAACTAAACGCGCTTTCTTCAATTTATTTTACTATTTATTTTATCCAATAAATTTCTGTCAAATACATCGCTTTTGTAGAATGAATTAACCTCTCGCCGTAAAAGGGAAAACGCTTTAATTCACGTGTTTTGAAAAGCGTTTGTTTCTCTTTGAAGTGTATTTATTTGCGTTTTACCAATTCTCCGGCAATTATAAAATATCCAATAATTCTTTTTTTAGAATATCAGATAACATTATGAATAGCGACAAGCAAATGAAACAGCAACTACAACATCCGAAATCGATTTAAGTCAAAAGAATGCAGAGGCAGGTCGATTATTATCTACCATACATTTAACCTCATCCGCTGAATTCCTCGATAATTTTTCCAATAACTTTTCTTTCCGAAACTTTATACGATCTTATTTTAAGCGATTTTGCAAAGTTTATTCCATATCATTGCGTTGTCTCTACAACTCATAATTTCAGACGATTTTTTCCCCGCTTCTTTTGCCGCCATTTTTTATTTCTTTTCATTCTTCAAAAACCTCAATCCGATATCATCCACGCGTGCAAACATTCTAAAAGATAAAAAAAAAGATGAAAAATAACACATTTTCGATATCGCACCACACAGGGCCACTTAATCGTCTCATAATCCATCATTTTTTGTGTATGCGTCGGTCCGCAGAAAACACGGGAAGTGTCCATCGAACGAGAGAAAAGAACTTTGGAGAGGAGGGAAAAAAATGGCACTCGACGGAAAAAAATAGGAACTGTAGAAATGTGTATGCGATCTTTTCACTAGGATGTAATCGCTTTATTTTTCATGTGTACATATATCTTCTTTCAGGCTAGAGTGGGTGGAAAGGGTAAGCAAAGGGACATAAATCACATCACTGACAGTATATGTACCCAACAAAAATTTGAACTTGTGTTTAAAGACTATGTTAGCGATGTTTCTACGTCCTATGTTTTTCTTCTTCTTAATTATGTATGTTCAAGTTCATAAAAAAAGTTTTTTTTTTTTTAAATTTTAATAAGGTTGTATAATATTTCATGTGATTAGTTTTAATGAACAAAAACTTGACAAAAAAATTAGCAAGCTAATATTTTTTCTTTATTGTAAAAAAATTAATTGCTAAAAAGTTTTTATTAATTGATGTTTATTATTTGAACTAAATCTCTATAAAAATAAAAGTATGTATATAGGCTAACTCTATTTATTAATTGAGCTAACTTCTCTCCAAATTTAGAAGATTTTGGTCAATTTTAGCGACAGTTGGCAAAATTTAATCAAATATAAAAAAAAAAAGTGCTACAAATTGCTTTGTATTTTTAAAAATCATTGAAAAAACTTTTTTAGTGATTTCTTTTTACCGAATCTAAAAAATGATATTTTATTAAAATAAATTCAAATTTTAACTTAATATTTTTTACATGAGAAGAAGACATCTTTTTGTTTTATATATGTTTCTCACCTGTTCAACTTTGTAATAATTCAGTTATCTTTTCATAAATAAATAAATAAATAAGAAACTTTTAGCCAAATGCCCAGATACACTTGTGAAATGTTTTTTAAGGTAAAAGTCAACCGTGAAAAAAACTATGATAATATTTATTGATGATTAGACTCTAGTGCAGAAACTATCTTCCTGACAGTGTATATTGCAGAAAGGTGCACCCTTTCTTGGCAGAAAGTTTTCTCGTTGGTTGTAGTATGGAACTTTGTGGAGACTTTGTGTACCGGATCAGGCATTTGCCACGTCGTCTAACAGGCATCAAAATTACGTGGCATTCCTACCATGTCTGTTAAAAGTTAGAGCTCAGAAAATGCAGCTAGGTACTTGACCGTGATTGGATTAAGTGTGCGTGTGTAGAAACTATTTGCCAATGATGATATGTTATTTTAGTGAAGATAAGAAAAAAGTAATAAATAGTAAAATAAAAAAGAAAGAAACGAAATTTTTATACGAAATTAAAAATTTAACCTTCATGAGACTAAACTATACACAAGCCACTGAACTTTGATGGAACTAACTCGCATTTGCGTTCCATGGAGAGGAAGATCACGAGAATCTCCTATGGTTAGCATGACGGCACGGGGACTCTAACCCATGATCCGTCTGCCACTGAGGGAATTTCACGTCAGCATTGTGGTCGGTGCAAGCCGGGTGCGGAATTCGTATTGACTAGGATTCGAACCCGGTTCGCCTCATTGGAAAGCGAACGCTCTATCCCCTGAGCCATCGCGACTCAGCTTTTTATAATTTCTAAATAATATCACATGAAAAAAAAAATTTTTTTTCCATGAAGAATCCTGGAGGTATTAAAATGCATTTGGAGGCACTTTTCCAGGACACAAGTAATTTCGAAATTTTTTTTAACATAAAACAAAATTGACGTTCACAAAATTAAATAAAAAAATATATATATATTTTCTTTAGACTAATCTGCGCTCGGCTGACAAAAAAATGCCTCTTTTTGTAAATAGTAGAGAATTGTTTAAAAACTACAAACATTAAGTATCAGCTAATGCTAAAAATGTTTTCTTTTTTAAACTTCATTAATTGTGAGTGGTTTTGATTGATCTACGGTATTTTATCGTTTTTGAAATTTAATTTTGTTCTTTGCGTAACAAGAAAGGAATACTTATCATCCTGATAGAAAGAACATTTCTCTTTCTTACTCAACGAAAAAACATTTTGCTTTGTCACCCATTATCTAATTGTCACTTGATTGCAGCAATAATTAGATCTTTTCAGGTATATAACAGTCTGCACCATTGCATCATGGCATAACTATCTGCATCATGGCACTTACATCATGGCATCAGCTAACTATCCTTTGTCGAGCTAAAAAAATATTCCTTATTATAGCTTTTTTGAGTTTTGCTTTAAAATATCTAAAACGCGAATAAAAAAAGAGAGAAAGAAAGCTGAAAATGGCTTATTAGGTTCATTCAAATTCTTCGTGGGTGTTAAGTTAACATGCTAAATGTATATGAGTAAATGTGGTATCAAAATACAACAAAACTTATGATATTTTCCCCTATTATTTAAGTGTAGAAAAACTAAAGCTATTATTGTATAGTATTAAAAAATAAAAGATATTGTCACTTCCTGAAAATTCTAAGTTAGAAGTTTCTTAATGTTAAAATATGGGAAAACTAAATATATATTCTCCTGGTATTAAAATGTCGTTGTAAGAATATTATCTCCTAACGTTAAATTATATGAAAACTATAGATATAGTCTTTTTAATATAAAATGCTCGAGAACTTGAGATCTTTTCTCCTATTATTAAAATATATGAAATCTAAAGATATTGTCACTTAATCTTAAGATATCGGAAAGCTGAAGATATTATCTCCTAATACTAAATTAAAGAGTGAACTGCTTTTGCTCTTATTATTTTGTTGTTGAATAAAACAAGATAGATTAAGATTTTTTTTTACTGACAGTGATCTTAACTTAAACGTATGACTTCCTTAAGCAAAACAGTTTTTGCTTTTAAAAATCTTTAAATAAAAGCTTAAAAAATAATAAAATCTTTATTGGAGCATTACATTTCAGTAAACGAACCGAAAAATACCGAAAAATTGAGAGGGAAAGAAGAAAAAAACCTAAGACTTTGAAGTGCTTGCTGTACTATAAAGGAAGAAAAAAAAATTATTAATTTGAGAAAACTAGAAGATTCTAAATGAGCAGCAGTCAGGCGATATTTCATTTATTTTTACTCCATTATCTTTCTCTCATCTCCAGAATTCCAAATGATTTGGAACTTCGAATTCTTCACAAATACCGCAGGAAATGAGAAGATAAAAAATAATAATAACTCCCATCAAGAGAAGAAATAAAAACGATCCAAAATCTAATTCAGCGAATAAAAATTATATTCCCTCTTTTCAATTCCATTAGCTTTGGCTTTGATTTGATGACGTATTGCTAAGGTTTATGTATTGTAGCAGACGAGCATTTACCGATGAATGGTTTCTTTAATGACAGAAATAAGTTTCTGAGCCGAAAAAGCGTATTAGATTCCTTAAAAGAACATAACTCGAAAATACAATACGTTGAAAAGATAAAATCTAGTTCGAGATTTAGTTTCAATTATATAAAAATAATAGACCTCTTGAGAAAAGTTTTATTTTATTTCGTTCGTAAAGTTTTCGGAAAATCGCAGCTTTGAATGAAAAAAATGGCTAAATAAGAACAAGTTAGATATATTTTTACTTCGTTAAATGTTTTTGGGTTTTTAACCGCATTTACTGGGATTGTTAGATGTCTCTAAATTTAATCCCTTTTCTTTTGATCTGGTTTGAATAAAGTACTCAAATCTTTTATTTGGAATTAAGGCATAAAACCAAGTGATCTCCATAATTCAGCTTAAATTATTTTGTTAAACTTTATTTTAAGTATGGTTGAATCACTTTTTGACTAAAGAAAGTAATCAATAATCAAGTTACCGTTACATTTAATGCTGAACTTAGAGTAAAAAGGAAAAACATTAAAATGATTGTCCACTTTTCAAACAGTTTACGAGAGCACTTCTGGTGAATTTATGAGTTAATAGTAAGTTGTTTATGTGTATAGGGGCTGTCATTATTTAGTGTAAATTTAAAATTCATGTTGGGAACCAATTTAGAAATGATATTGAAAAACAGTTTGATGTGCCCCTTTTTGAAAAAATCATGGCGTATCACTATATTGTCCAAAATCTTTCAATCTCAAAATTGAATAATGATATTAATATCAATCGAAAGTACAAAACTTTTAGACGGTGAATGGAATTGATTTCATTATAAATAACTCTAAATGTAATAGTCTGATTATGATAATGTGATTTCTGAAGGGTCCTATACAAAGTTCATTAGAGTATCTGCAGTTTTTAAATTGGAATAAAAACAAAACTAATATGTATTTTTTACGATTAACTACAAAAAAGACGAATTTCTTTTAATTTGAATAAAAATAGCGTGTTAATGTTTTTAAACTCAATTTAAAAAAACAAGCTTATATTTATTAAAAAAACGAGAAAAAAACTTTGGTTCCTTTTTAAAGATTTTTTAAAGATAATTTTGCGTATACTATTCAAACTTAAATTAATACGATGGAAATTTATTCGAGTAACGAGTCACGCTTTTTAGAAAAAGGCGTAACTTCGAGAAAACCGCGTTTATAGTTGGCTAGATGCACTTTTCTATTTGTAAAGAGGCTGCGCACAAATAATGGAATATAACAGAACTTGCAAAGAATATAGTTTTGCGTACACGATTCAAATTTGAATTCGTACGGTGGACATTTTTTCGAGCAACACGTTAGGCTGTCTTCAAAAATGTTCGAAAAAAGAAAAAAGTTCGATAAAGGAAAATATGAAGCAATTCAATGTTCAAGTACTCCGATATTTTCTTGATTTAGAAACATCAGGTTTATAAATAAATAAAAATCGTAGAAAAAGGGGGCGAGAAGAACCTAGAATAGTCTCACCCCTTGTAACATAAATAGTGAAATTATTACACTATTTATCTGAATCACAGCAAAATTCTACACTTTGTAGAATTTTGCTTCCAAAGAAACATTAAGATTGATTTTTCTGTTTGTATGTCTTTACGAAGCAAGTGTAAAAGAACAATTGGATTTTCCTTTTAATTATAATAAAAAAAAATTAGTCGAGTTCTTAATTATTATAAAAAATTGTAAGACAATGAAGTAATTTGATTCAGCAGCTTTTAGAAGAGTTTTATGGCTTATCTTATTATTTGAATCGAGTGAGATTTGTTTCATGACCAAAATGCTAAAAAAAACGTATATATTCTTAAAAATATCCAACAATTTGCAAAAAATTTTAAAGAAAAACTTTAAAAAATATGTAATAAATAGAATAAAATGAAAATCTAATTAAATCTGATTTATTAAAATCTTTTAAAACAATTTATCATCCCATTTATATATTCAATTTCTTTTAAACTACATTTAAGATAAAAATTCATTATCTGCCATTATTCAATGATTTTCTCCAGCGGTGATGAAATGGAAGTTTGGAAGTTGGGGAAAAAAATTCAATCATGAAGACTTCTCGTGGATTCCAGTTGCTAGTCGCGTGTTGTACTAAATTTTTTTATGTATATTTAGTGTAACCCATCTCACAATTATTGGTTCAGTTGTCTCCAAGTCATTTGAAACATCATCCTCCCATTCACTTGCCCGTTCAATAATTAAAGGTGCAAATTTTTTAACATTGAACTTCTAAAGCACATGCAACCTTATAGACGTGGCGAGGGAAGGTATGGTAATTTCGCCTGAAATAATTTTTTTTAAATTGGGAGATTACAGAATTTTTATAGGACCGAATGCAGGATATGGAATTATCCAGGTGCTGCACTAGACATTTCATTGAGAGTGCACCAAATTTAAAAGTTCTCTTGGGTGAAAAATGCCCAGTTGTTTACCGTCTTTATTATGAAACATTGCTTTGAAGACTGAATTTGAGTAGCTTAAAATAAAACATACAAATTGAAAATGGCTCGAAATGGAATAAACAGTCTCCCCCCCCCCCCCCAACGATAAAACGCTTTGGATAAAGTACTTTTATCGAAAAGCATATTGAAACACTTTCAAGCGCTAGCTCAAGAATGTGCCATGTACAATTTACCAACATTGAACTTCTAAATCATCCTGAAAGCAAGCATCAAATCTCTAACAGGTAACGTCAATATACCTGCTTCTAGGACATATTACCAGAAGATAAAAGTAACAGAACTATATTGGAAAATAAAGTGAATCGGCAACCGTGGCATATGGCCAGGATCGCACGTGTTTTTTGTATGGGTGGGAGTTTGCTCCGCGAAATTGGTGTGTCGCGTTTTCTTAAGAACACAAACAAGAGAGTGAAAACAAAAAATAGTTTGAGAATAGGGAGCAAGAGGGAAGACTTATACGAAAGATTCTCGAAGTAAGAGGGGGAACGTGATTTTTGATCCTTTGCCATGAATCCCTTACGCAAACGTTGTCGTCTCCCCTTACACTTTTCTCATTCCTTTCTTTATTTCTCTGTTGTCTTTTTGATTAGATTCTTTCTTTTTCTTCAGATGGAAGCCATGCCAACGTTCAGGCAGTTATCGCTTTTTGGGATGCTTTATTCCAATCATTTTATATATCTTCCATGGGATTATCGCTTGTTAGATGGATTTTGTTTTGCTTCATATAACGAGTTGATTATTTTATTTTGTTTTTGCAAAAAGAAAAAAAAATATTTCGTTGAAATAATTGCCTAGTTTTCTTTGTTTTTTTGTTAGGTAAATGGACAGAAAAAATTGCTTCAGGTTACGATACTCACGTAGATTATAAAGAAAAGAAAAAATAGGGTTAGACTACCTTGTAATTTATTTTATTCCTTTTTTTCTCGAACCTAAGTTTGATGATTTAATTAACAAAAATTATTTCATTTCGTTCGGGAAAAAAAAAATTTAACTTTCGCAGAAAGTTCTTGTATAAACAGCAATGCAATTGATAGTTGGATTTCTTTTAAAAATGGATCAGTTTGCAGCAGACAATTATCTACAATTCAGAAAATAATTGTCTATGATTCTGCAATATTCAGAGAATTACCCTATTAACATCTGTGACATTACTTTCAGCATTGCGTCTTAAGTCTTAATATATATATATATATATATATATATATATATATATATATATATTAAGACAGGGGGTCTTATATATATTAAGACCCCCTGTTAGCTGCCGCTCACCAACCCCGATGACTGCTTCACAATAATTGTCTTTTCTTGGCAGAAAACAGTTTTTCTACTAAAGTTAAAATTATTCTATTCACTTAACATATATGAACTAAAAGGAATTTTGTTTGCATACTCTTGTGCCTCTACTTCCCACGTCCAAATATTACTATCTATTAGTATTATAAACATTTAGATCTCTTGGTGAGCGGAAGTGATTTTTCGAAATAATCATTTTTTTTTTAAATAACATTTATATTCTTATAATATTATATTGTTCAAACAAATTTGATTAGTTCACAATGATAATTTGATATTCTCGCTAATAATAGCAGTACTGGAAAATAAGCTTAAATAAGGGATACAAAAATATTTAAAAGAAAACAATACCTTTACTACTATTGTTAATTTTATGCTGATGACAACCAAAACAATATAGAAATGAATGAGGGAAAACTGGATCCTACCACGTGATTTTCCGGCCAATAAAAATGCGCCGACAACAATGGAAAACGGTGTCAGACCATTATGATTTTATGTTATATTGATATATTTAAATAGTTATGCTGTTTTTTTTGTTATTTTTTTTTGTTTTGTTATCATATTCAATATCTGTAATAAGTCAGGTGCAGGATAAAATCCAGTTCTTTTAGTATAGTATATTTGAACTGATTTTAATAATTTATTCTTTAGTCAGTATTAGTAATTTAGTTAATGTAATAGTAAAATGTTTTAAGCCCTTAATTTTATTAGTTATATTAAATTGATCGATTCTTTAGTTTGAGGAGTGTATGTTCTATTTGCTTACGTATTATCCGTCACAGCAGCGGTAATGTGTTTCTGCAGACATTAAGAATACATAATGTTGTCCAACACAAGTTAGTCCCCCCCCCCCCTCATACAAACCTTGTATGAACGATTGCTATGACGGACTTTGATAGACACACGCTATTAAAACTTTACCTTAACTGGTTTACCATTGGCATGTGTTACCACATTTGGAATAGTATGTACCAGAAACTTGATGAGTGTATGTATGTCCCTGTCTTAGTTCATCGTACACTTGCAAATAAACCTTTCATTGAAACTAAATAAATGATTCAAGTTGATCTTGTATTGTGTCAATCACTATTTAACAAGGACTTGCTGTCCATTCATTGAAACCTTATTTGTAAGCAGTGTTCCCCAGCCTTCACCACATACCCGTTAATGATTGTTAATTTTACCGCGGATCACTTAGAGGGGTCATCAATTGTTTATATTTTGTTTGTTGATTGTTTTGATTCAATAATTTTAATTCAACTATATTTAAAAGTACTTTCAAAATAGAATTCAATCGCATGTGCGGCCTTAGGTGCCGTCTCTCAACTCCCGGTTAACCTCTCGTCCATGGAAAGTCTTACAAACATCACAGAAATACACCATAGTATATAAAAAAGGAAATAATTTAATGTCCCATTGTAATTGTTCCATTTTATCCTCGAACCGGTCCATGGACCGGGGTTTGGAGACCACCGTTTATAAGCATTAACATAGCTCAGTGTATCACCGATTTCGCTTCCTACAAACCTAATCAAATATTCAAAATACTTCACTCTGAATGACTTTTCGAGAATTTGATTTTTTATTTTATTTATTTATTTATTCTAATATCATATTTTTCTTTCCAAAAATGCCATTCTAATGTCGACAAAATACCGGTGCAAAAAGAAGTCTAGTTATGATTTCGTATTCCTTATAAGGGGAAGTCTTTTTATATTCGGAGTCATGTCAAAAAGTTCGCTTTGAATTCCAAAAGAATATTCTTCGGAATCATTCGGTTGTAAGGAACATAGTGCTGTGGGAAGAACAAATAGGTAAGAATAGAGGGGAAAAGACTCCAATCCAAGACAGATCTCTTGTCATACAGCATCTAGTTACGTTTTACCCTCACCCTTCACGTTGTATGACATCTCTCTTGTAGCCATTGCTTGAATTGTCACTCCCTTTAAGAATTCCATATTCTATTTTCTGAGAGGGCGGTGTCCTCTGAAGAATAATCAAGGTTTTTCAATACTTTTTTCTTATAAACATTTCAGGGCAGATATAATGCAGTTTTGTCTAGTTTAGAAGTTCATATGGAGTTTCAGCGAACAGGCCACAAAAATCCTTTTCAGACAAAAACAGGTCCCACTACCCCGTGGTTCTTTAGTGGTCTCTCTTAATTTTATTTTGTTTTTGTGTTAGTTTCAATGCGTAATATTGTTTGATTTAATTAAGTTAAGTGATTAATGTCAGTTTCCATATGGTGAAATACAAATATTTTCGACTATCATGTCATTAAAGTCTACATTCATTTAAGTTCGGTGTAATAACGTAGAGGGATTATTAAGATATGATTTCTATGACGTTTGTCAACTCTAAATCATAAAAAGTATTTATTATTGCTTTTATTAATTCTAAAAATTGACAAAAAGCCTTCATTATAACATTCGCCAAATTGAAATAGTGTGACTAAGCCTTCATCGTTACGTATGGCGTTTTTAAATCTCGTGAAAAATTTTTATCATTGCATTTGTTAATTCTAGAAATTGTTGAAAGCCCTTTTTAATTTCATTCGCGAAATCGAAATAGTGTGACAAATTTTTATTATTGTTTCTGTTAATTTTAAATCTTGTGGAAGAGCCTTTATAAATAGCAGCAGTAGCAAATTGTTATTAATTTTCAATTATTTTTAAACCTTAACTTATACCCAATGCTCATTATAAAAATTTATTAAATGCTAAAACTTTGAAATTTCGTTAGGCAATAAACGACAAAAATAGCAATCCTTAAAATACCCCAATTTACTGAACTCCAAAAGACTTTTCCCACAATTGTGGATGACAGGGGGATAAACTAAGTGAAAGAGATGGAAAAGTGGGTGACAAGGGGGAATGGAATCATTTGAGATGGTAAGAGAAATAGCCGAAATCGACATGAGGGGGTGTAACTCTAGAAAACTCGAAATCTGAGAAGTTCTGTGAGAAAAAGTCCCCCATTTATACTTTATCCCCCCCCCCACACACACACACCAAATCTAAAAGATGAACTAAGTCCCCTTTTGAGGGGTCTGCGTGGGAGGGTCGTGAGGAGTCAAACAAAGCAATCCAAAAAAGGAATTCCGTTTAACCTCGGAGAGCAGAAGTCTCAGGAAACGGAGCGGAACGGACCGGAAAAGACGCGCAAGGAGACAGAGGTGGCTTGTTTGGAATGGATCCGGTTTTGTTCTCAAAGGGTTTCGAAAGAGATGAAACGGATGAGTTAATTCATATCAGATGCTGCTGATAGGATTGGATACATACTATAAATTTAAAGTTTTACGTATAACTGAATTTGACCATTCATAAAAGTGGCATGTATTTGTTCTATTAATCTAAAAAATCATCGATGTTAAAGAGATTTTAGTTAACACTTAAATTGAATTTAAAGTCTTTCATGTTTTTCGTGAGAATTAATTTGTTTCCTCCAAGAATCACTTGTTCTGCCATATTACACTTTAAGTGCAATGTTGTATGACAGTTTTGAACTGGCGTAACTTGACTCGAAATAACAACTTTTTGGTAATTTAAATTGAAATTAAATTCATCGTTTTTCTTCTTTTTTTTTCTTTTTTTTTTAATTTTTTTTTAATGAATGGTTAATTATTATTCTGAAATAAGTCATGACATTCTGCCTTATTGGTTTGGGGATATTGTGAAGTGATCGGACTTAAGAGAGGCGGATAACTTTATTTGGCATAAAGAACTTCTGGTAATTTAAATTGGATTTAAAGTATAATTTTTTTTCTTTATATTTTATTAACGACTAAACTAATACTAAAAAAAAGTCGAATCACTAAGTCATACCTACTTTCGACTATGCTAACTTTATATGAAATTTGGAAAAACTAGGCTTTTTCTGAATTATTTATTTATCAGAATTTATAAAATGAATGCTAATGAGTCATAAGTTTATAGTTTTACTTAATTTTATGATTTAAAACTGTTACGTTGGTGATGAGAGTGTTTCATAATATTTAATCGATTCATTAAAAAAAATCATTGTTACAAAGTGATTGCTTAATTTATGCTTTATTAATTATAAAATAGTTTTTTTTTTCTTGAACAAAAAAATACCCCACCATACTACTACTTTAGGATACACTTTGTATTACTTTGTATTACATGTATTACTTTCAACTCTTTCGGAAATTAGGAAAACTAGATTTTTAGTGATTGTTTCCCATATTTTTTTCGGTCACTTAACAATTGATGTTCAGTGGAGCAATATAAACTTTTTTTTAACTAAGCCATATATTATAATTTTCTTAACGCAGCCGCTTTTTTAATTTATTCAAAAGAATGTTTTTGAGATAAAACAGCATCATTTCCATGTTGTTATTAGGATTCTCTGCTATAGTGCAGTCATCTTGCAAAATACTTACCTTTAAACATTACTAAAGAACAAATTTACGTAAAAATATCACTTTCGAAAAAATTGTGACTTATTCCGCAATGCCCCAAGCTCTTCATTTTTTTTTTTTTTTTTCATTTTATAAATCAGTCATTTATTTTTAAAAGTTATAAGAGGGGCACAAGTTGATGATAACCAAATGCTGTTCCGTGAGTGCCTTTAAAATTGTATGTAAAATGTTGGATTAAACGATAGAGGAAATTTTTGTGCAAAGTAATCATACAAATTTGCTTTTTATTTTGAAGGCAGTGAAATTTTGATTGCATATTTTAATTATTAGAACTGGTATTTATTTGAAATGTACTTAATAATAACTTGGAATTCAAATTAATTAAATCCGCCTTAAACTTAATAATTTATTAGAAGAATTATTTTCAAATTGCTCTATTGTGTAAAAACTACTTAAAAGCTTACAAGTTATTCTTCTTATAATATACTTAGTTTTTGTTAATTAACTACACACACTTTTATGATATGTATTTTTTTTATTTTTTTATTTACCTGTAGTTGTGGATTGAACAGAGTTTAGCTAGGACATTTTCTTAAACGAATCTGTGCACCTAAAAGAATTTTTGAAAACTGCAAGAGAATTTAGAATTGTGTAATCGGTTATATTTATTCTTAGTTTATATTTTAATACCATTATTGGTCTAAAGAATATCCTAGTTACAAATTACTATCCTTATTACGAATTTTGCAAACCTCTTAATAGCCGTTCTGTCTATCCTTTTCTTATGTTTTATTTTTTAAAAAAAAGAAAAATCTATATTTTTCAAAATGCCGACCAGGTGGCCGAGTGGTTAGCGCACCTGACTGCGGAGCCGCAGGTTGCGGGTTCGAATCCTGCTCAGGGCATATATGTTTCTTTCTCTCTCCTTGTGTTCTATGTCTTTTCTCCTTTGTGTGTGATTGGTCCCGCAGAGGACTGATCGTTAAGACACGGTTCCCAGCAGATCACCGAAGTCAAGCATCACTGGCTGCGGTCAGTGTGCGGGTGGGTGACCACTTGGATCAGTCAGCGTAGGAACCGAGGGTGTGCGGTATTGGTCCTCGTTAAACTGTTCTACCGTAAAGTGCTCGACTTCGCGTGCAGGTCGTCGGACTACCGAAGCGGAGGTGCCATCCCCTCTGCAGAGGATCAAAATTGTGATGGCATGTCTTCGGATCATCCTCAGGGATGCTTCCCAGACCGTCGCCAATAGCCCATTGTGCAGCTCTAGTGTGACGTAAATGAACTACAACTACAACTACAACTTTGTGTGTAATTGTATGAATGTGACCCGCCCTATAAACGGGTTTGTGGTTGTGTGACGTGGGCGACGCTGTTCCACCGCCGTGGCTTCACCACAGGTGCCTACTGAGTAACGAAAAGAGAGTAAGCAGTTCTGGCATCTTCTGAGGCCAATGGGTCTTCATCCCAAGTGCCCGCCATTAAAAAAAAAATATTTTTCAAAATGAATCGCTTAAAAGATACAAAATAATAAATTTTCAAAATTATTTATTGCCATAAAACTTCCTCTAATTTTAATAAATAGTGAAACGAAGTTTTCATATGAAAGTTATTTAAATCATTTTATCATTTTTTTATTAATAATTATCAATTTAATCAATTTTAACAGAAATATCATTTTGAAATTAAAAAAAGTAAGATTATTCGTAATCAAAACTTTCGTTAAATTTAAATTTTGTTTTTTTTCATTCGAAACTTTTTTCTTTATAAGAAAAAAACTTGCTTTAGCATAAAAAAATAAGAACGCAAAAAAGTTAAAATAAAACGAAAAATTATATCAATACAGCGAATTCGAAATTTTATAAACTGAAAAAATATATGTCACTTAAAAAGAAAGAAGTTGCCAAGAAAGACTGCTTTCATATAGATCTTTTGTAATCGTGACAAAATTCAATTTTCATTAACAGCTATGTCAACTTCGGTCTATTTCAATAAGAAAGGCTTTCATTTATTTTACGATACTGTATTTATCACTTAAATAAAATTTCAAGAAGTAAAAAAAAAAGAATACATTTCCTTCCTTTTTACTGAAAAAGATGATGGAACCTTAAAGGGAAAAAAATATCGTATTCATAAAAATTCCCTCTTGTAGGGATATTTTTCAAGTGCCGGAAAAACTCGTCATTAAGAAAACTGACCTTTTCTGAATGAGGTATTAACGGGCGGGGAGGAGGTATATAAAGTTTAGGAAAAACACGACTCTTGTTTTAAAGGCTTAATAATGTAGAAAACGCCTTCGATATAAAAATGGAGACTAAAAGCTGCATTATGAAAACGACCTGAGAAGGTTAAATTGAATCTCTAAGTGGAGAAGCAATTACTCGAGGGGAGTTCGTAATATGTAGGTTTGGGAGAATCTGGGTTTGAGATTATCATCGCCATCTTTGGCTACATCTAATTTCATCAAATGCGTGGTATTTCGCCCCACTCACTCAACTTGTAGAAATTTTATAGAGCAAATAATACAGAAGAATCTCTTAGCTAGACACGGTTTGATCGAATTTGCGTACGTTTAAAGAATTTTTTTTTTCTTTTTAGCCTGAAGAGAAAATATAAAAAGAGAATTTCTCCTAACAAGACATGATTAAATCGGATTTGTACACGTTTATAGAAGTCTTTTTTAGCCTGCATAGAAAATAGCAATCTAAATCTTTGTTCTAGACAAAAATTAGGGAGCGTTTATTGTTTTTATAACAAACATTGAACATTTTTATAAGCCTGTAGAGAAAAATAGTAAAGATAATCACTCTTAACTAAACATAGTTTAATCGGATTTGCGAACGTTTGTTGAAGTTTGTTATAAGCCTGTAGAGGAAATTAAATAAGATGCTCTCCTCACTAGATATAGTTTAATCGAATTTGCGTACGTTTATAGAAGTGCTTAAGGCAGTAGAGAAAATTGTAAAAAAGAATATCTTCTAACTAGACGTGGTTTTATCGAAATTGCGTACGTTTGCAGAAATTTTTTAAGCCTGTAGAGAAATTAGTAAAGTAGAATATCTAGTAACTAGACACGGTTTAATTGGATTTGTATACTTATGTAGAAATTTTTAAGCCAGTAGGGAAAATAGTAGGTTGAATCTCCGAATTAGATACGGCTCTATCAAATTCGCGTGCGTTTCATGAGCATGTAGAGGTTTTTTGAGCATGTAGAGAAAATAGTAAAAGAGTATCTCTCTTAACTGGACACGGTTTAATCGAATTTGTGCTAATCCGGGACAGATGATGATGTGGCTTATTCTTCGAAGTCGAGCTGAAGACTAACCTTAGTCGAAGAGGTCGTTGATTCTCAAAACATGATGTATGAGGAGAGGTGTGTCAATTATTTTCTCATAAAGTAGTCCTACGTAGATTAAGAAGTGGTCAAGAGAGGCCTGTGCTGAAAAACTTTTAACGCAAATTTGAAAAGATTTCTGTCCATTGATAAGCCTCTTCATGAGTGTTCTTATAATGAACTGTCACCTTCAAGTATGAGGCCATTTTCTGATGATTTTTTCGAATACCAGGAGTGAGCCGAAGTTATTCTCCGTAATCTCTGATAGTGATCCTTATATTTGAGTTCATTTCGATAAAAAGTCAGGTAAAGACCGTAGATTGATGGGTTCAGAGATTGCGCAAATGAAAACTGTGAATGAACAAAACTGTTTTAAATATTCAGATTCAACTTGTCTTTATGGATAAGAAAAAAAAAATGGGTCTCATAAAAAGCAAACAAAAGCATAACTACGAAAATGTATCGGAAACTATAAAATGTAAAAAAAGAACTCCCGCAACAGCCTTTTGTAGATCTTAAAGGTCATGGAAGTTAAGGTACCACAATTTCGAGACCAACCGTATAATTGAGGCAATGTGGTCGGCAGTGAGACAAGCTGATACTCATTGATCTGAAGCCGGGTCAAGATCAAGCCATTAATCTGATCAAGACACCACTGGGGATCAAATTGAATCACAGATTTTCAAATACAATATTTTATCTTTTTTATAATTTTATAACCGTCACTAAATTGTCAACTCAATTTTGAGTTTGCGACTACCACTGTTCAACTCCGTAGCCTTGTCATTTTAAATCCAATCCAGAAGACAAAGGAACTCCTGGATCAAGTATTGGAAGAAATTCGCCTTCGTGGAGGACGTCTTTATGGAAACAACCCGCATTTGCGTTACTTGGAGAGAAAAACTATGAAAACCTCCCATGGTTAGCCTGATGGATCTGGCCCATGATCCGTCTACCACTGAGGATATTTTTACGTCAACATTGTGGTCGGTGTGAGCCAGGTGTGGAATTTATATCGACCAGCCATCGCTGAGATTCGAGCCGGAACCTCATTGGGAGGTGAGTGCTCCATCCTCAGAGCCACCATGGCTCTTCAAATATAATATTGTAATAAATTTGACATATACAAATAAATTTACCGCTTGAGTGATTCTCCATAAACCTTACAATATTAGGTCCAAACAAACGAGATCTAATTTTTTTAACTTTTAAAAAGACATAAGACCTTTAAGACATTTCAATGCATTAAAAAAATGATTATTAATTTGCAATTTCCTAAAAAAAAAAAAATATTAAAACACCTAAAAGTCCTTCTTTTAGCTTGTCTAAAAAATTTTCCTAAACTCATTTGATTTATTTAAAAAAAAAAAAAAAATACCGCTATTTCAGTATTTAAATAAGTATCAGTAAACCATTTATCTTTGAAGGTATAAAATAATATTTTTCGAATCCGTTTCATTCTTTATGTCACCAGGGTGTTTCATTTGAAATTTAGTCTCAAGATTTTCTTGTCAGGTCCAGGGATATTTTCTATTATTTTAGGGGAAAATACAGAATCTTATGTCTGCAACTCAGTTGGGGTAATTCAGTTCTTCTGATGTTCTCATCATAGCTTTGAAGTTTTAAACTGAGATCTACAACAGTTTCTAACGTTATTCATTTATACGACATTTTTATCATACATGAAAATATTTTTTTAAAGAAAATAACGCATATTATAATATGATATTTCTAATAAATAAACTTGTTTAAGCTGCCTTTTTAACTTAGCTGCAGAATACTTAGCCAGAAAATCAGCTTAAAAGCCAGCATCAGTAAAGTGTGAATTCCATTTATTTTTCTCTTATTAAGTGCTTTATAAAGAGTAAATAGGATTTTTTTTAAAACTGTTTAAAGCACTTTTTGTAAGAATTTGTAAGATAAAACTGTTACATTTTTGGAGAATTATCACTCATATCAAAAATGTTTTATTTCTTTTTCCTGTTTTCCTGTATTCAAAGAGTTACTGCATTTGAATATCCATTCAATTGCTTTAAAATGAAATTAATTAGATGTACTAATGGAAATACCAAATATTTATATTTTCTTTAACATTTATTTTGGACGTTCTTAAACAATTTTTAATAAATTAAAATAAAGCACGATTTTCGAAAAATAAACTACAATGACACGTGACCAAACATGGTGTAATTTTTCTTCAAAACGTGTCTTGGCATCTGAGTCTCATGGTAGTCAAGGTTTAAGTTATGTCTTAGAAATGCGAAAGCGATGTTAACCGTTCATAATATTCAGATGTTAAGAAGCTATCGCAGCGCAAGTTTGAAATTGGAAATTTTCTACAGTCTGAAGTGTCAGTAATTTTTTAAATTTTGCTCGTCAAGTTTAGTAGATCGTTTGGGTACCCCCCTTTACTGATGGAAGATTAAGATAAAATGAATTTTCTGAGATGGCATGTAAAAGTGATCAAATATTCGTTCCAGACCATCTTAAGGAATTATGGATCGACCAAAGCACATTTCTAATGGTTCGAAGAATTCTTTTTGAATTGTTTGAATTTAAAAATTCGCTCTTCGTTGTATTCGGTTTTAGTTTGAACTCCCTTTTGTTTAAATAAAGATTTTCGGTTAGGACATAAATTTTTGAATTAAATTTTTATGTAATGAGAAATACATAAAAATACTTTTCTATAATCCACAGAATATATGTGCAATACAGTGCAAAAAATTTGCAACTTTCAAATAATGCTTTATTTAAGTAATTAAAAATAGGAATCAGAATTTAAAATACATTTCAATATGTCTTTTCTTCATACTGTATGATTCGGAAAAATCAATAGTCAATTATTTTCTCCTTAGCAAAATTAGCACAGATATTCCTTCCATTCCTTCACTGTTTTCTTTTAATCAAGGGATAAAGCAGAGCATAGCAAAACGCCGATTTATCGGATTGTCCAATTATCCGGATCGGTTGAGACCCATATGTTTTCCCCCCCTCTTCTTCAAAAAATGTTTTTTCACGAAAATGCTTCTTTATTTTCAGAATATTTGAAAGGAGTCAAATAATGGCTTTTTTTGACCCTTGGTGACCTTGAAATGAATCTCCTCTCGTTCGTTCTCTAGTTTCAATGTGGGTGACAACTGCTTACTTTTTTTTTATTTGCGTCGCACTAGAGCTTCACAATGGGCTGTTGGCGACGGAATAGAAAACATTCCTAAGGATGATACGGAGGCGACACACATACGTAACATCTCGTTTTACAGGGAAGATACATTCAGTCATAATCCATCCGCAGGCCGGGATAGCCTGGTCGGTAGGGCCCATATCCAAGAGGTCGTGGGTTCGATCCTCGCCGGCCGAAGACTCCCCGTGTAGTAAATGGTGACTGATGCACGTTAAATCTGTCGAGTCTCAAAGTCCTCCATGTTCCCATAACAAATCAATACCTCTGGGGGTACTGATCCAGGAGTTTCCTTGTCTTCTGGATTGGTTCAAAATTACAAGGCTACGGAGTTGAACATTAGTAGTTGTAAACCCATGAAATTGGGTCGGCTGTTCAACGACGGTTATAAAATAAAATATAAAATAATCCATCCGCAGATCGTATTTCTTTACCTAAGTACGGTCAATCTCCTTTCTCCGAAGTATTGATTTATCATGGAAATTTTGAGGACTTTGTGATCCCGACTGATTTAGCGAGCACCAGTCACCATTTTCAACACGGGAAGTCTTCGGCCGGTGGAGATTGAAAGCATGACCTCTCGGACATGGGCCCAACTCCCTATCCCAGCTCCGAGGCTGGCAACTGACAAGTAGTAATATATTTCGTCTTCGTAAGGGAACAAATTTAATCTTTTTCCAAGAATTAGAAAGAGGAGGTGAAACTTGTTTTGAATTGTTTTCTTTTAGTTTTAAAACTCTTTTTGTTGGTCAATTTTGTAAAAAATAAAATGTTAAATAATTTAAACACGACATTTTTAGTATGCTTTAATAGACTCACACTACTACAATTGGCTGGAGAAAGTGTAAAGAAAATTACTTAATAGCATTCTCATGGCGTTTTTTTTTTAAAGTTCTCCAGTTATCCAGATTGGTCCCGATTAGTCTGGATAATTGACTGTATTCATTCATTATCATCCAGACATTTTGTGGTTTACCTTGAAGTCTGTGTAACGAAAAGCCGTCATGGTGAAGTATTTTCATAAATGATACCAATATATACTTAAATGCAGTTTCTTTGATAATTGTATGAATTTATTACTTATTATTACTGGGGGATACTTTACCACCTGTGGGATTTATTGATACCACTAGGCCAAAGAAGATAGAAAGGAGAAGTCCAGCTCTTCGTAACTTTCCCGAGGAACTGCGATACCAGAAAAAAAAAAAAAAACTTATAGATTGAACAACATACTCAGATGTAGCAGTGGTTCATATGTACCAGCTCATGCGCATAAGAAGCAAAATGGCCGTCATTTCTCTCATGAACCGGTTGTTAAACCCTAGATGTATGATTGTGTACGCTGTCGCCAGCCAACCACCATTTTATTCTTAAAGTATGTTAGCAGATTTAATCAACATGCATGATATAAATATATTCTCAGAAAAAAAATCTTAATTAAATAGTATAGCTCTGTTTATAAATAGAGCAAAAAAAAAAAAACTGAAAAAACTAACCATAAATAAAAAGAGAAAACTATGCATCTCCTACCCAACCCCAGTAGTGGTTTTTCATTTATTTTATAACCGTCGTTGAACAGCCGACTCAATTTTTCGTGTTTGTAACTACTAATGTACCTTGTAATTTTGAACCCAATCCAGAAGACTAGGGAACTCCTGGATCAAGTATCGGGGGGAGAAATTTGTCTTCGTGGAAGACTTTTTGATGGAAATAACCCGCACTTGTCTTACATGGAGAGGAATTACACGAGAACCTCCCACAGTTAGCCTGACGGCAAGGGGACTCTAACCCATGATCCGTCTATCGTCCAGCTATCGTTGGTGATTCAAACCAGTTTCACCTCATTAGAAGGTGAACGCTCTATCCCCTCGAGTGATCGCTGCTCCCCCAGTAGTGGTGGGGAGGAAGGGAGGGTGAAAACCCTTTTCAAAAAACTTTGCTGTTGTAACCTTAAATGTTGCTTTTAACTTTATACACAGGTCTGCGCCAACGCTTGGTGGACCTATTTAAATTATGTGTATTGGTTAGCCCTCTTCCCCTACGCATATTTGTTGTCTAGGCACTACAAACTTCAAAGAAAGACTAGTTTACAACCTTTATCTAGCACCAAGCTACTAATTTGTTGCCATAAAATTGAAAAGTGTTTCATGAAATTTCCCAAACATTGTCCCATTTCCTGTTTAAGTCTTCAGTAAACCATTTAGCTCAATCAGCATTTTGTTAAGGTATAACAATAAGCACTGAATGAGTTTCAACCAACCTGTGTTTTCCAGATATTATAAAACAGTCTTTTTCAATACAAGGGGTGAGCCCATTTGATGTGCAACTTTTGTTAGTTGTTCAGAACTGCAGTAAATAGGTTTTTGCGCTTAGCATGATATTTTACGCTTATCATTTGCTGAGGAAATTAGGTCTTTCATATCCTGGTCATCTTTAAGCCCTTATTGCTATTTTTATTACGCTTTTTTTACTCTATTTGCTTGATTCATTTTGAAGAGTTGTCAGATGATACCCTTTGAATCACGGAAATATCCAGGGTTTTAAAAAACCTTGTCTAAAATTACGTTAAAAAGCAAGAGTATTAGCGGAAGCAAGTGAATTTTATAACGAGGAAGAAACAAAAACACTATGAAAATCTGTAGAAACATTTACAACAAAACCAAGAAGAGAAACATCAAAAACGGACTAACTATTGATGAAACTTTGAGCTCTTTCTAATAACCACCTTTCATTTTTTTAAACCAACAAAATAGGTTTTGATGTTTAAAAAAATGAAACCCAGACCCGACTTCCTCGACAGTCATTCGTTAGATATTGATTATGTTTTTTCTTCGCTTATATATTAATAAGTGACACTTAATACGTCTGCTTTTTTTTCACTTCTAACGAGTATTTTAAATATAGATAATGCGGAACATGATTTATACGTTAATATATTTTAACGTAAACTTACATTTATATATACATATATATATATATATATATATATATATATATATATATATATATATATATATATATATATATATATATATATATATATATATATATATATATATATATATATATATATATATGTATGTATAACTGTCAACTGTAGCATTCAAAATCTAAGCATTGGAAATATTGTTAATAATAATAGGTCACCCCCTAGACACGAAAACGTTATTTCTCTCTCAGATCTTTAAAAAGGGTTCTTGATGAACTCTGATGGATTATTCCTTTCCGAAATACTGACGCGCCTACAATTCGCCTGATTTCAACCCCCCTTACATATACACTCCTTATCAGTTGGTAGATGGGTATGCTAACGAATCAAAAGCATTTGTGACAATGCTTTAAGGTTCAAGTTAAACTTGTCAGACCAAATTAAGGCTTACTCTACTTTTTTTTTTCAATACCCGAGAACCAGGAAATGTAAACTGAGATGAAGAAAAAAAGGTTTGTCGTTTTTGGTCCTTTTATCCATTCATCATAGCTTTTCAGGAACCTAATTTATTTTCTGATTGGGAAATTCGGAGAAAAGGTTTTTTTTATATTTTTTTTTTTTTTTATCTTTTAGGATCGTGATGAAAAGGCACGCAGATTATATAGTTTGGACAGTTTGTCACTTGAATAGAGCAATTAGTTTTCAAGATGTCAGATATATAAGCTCTAGAAGATTTTGACAGTGTTTCATTGACAAGAATACGTAACATTTAAAAATATCACAAAGATACGTTTTTAAACAGCATTCGAGTAGCAAGTAGTTAAACCTTCTAAGATAAATGTTTTAAGTGCTCTGAATAATTGCTAAAACAAACTTTTAGCTTATAAGCCTGAAACTGTAATAAAAAACTTAATTTGACATGTCAAAGGTCTAATGTTAGACCAAGGCGTGAAATTCTCGCTCACCAGCTCGCCATGATACTTACAAAAATTCAATCACTGTCCATAATTGTGATAATGTTAATTATCATAAGTTTATTCTCTCCATAATTTAATTTTGTTTTTTTAGTTTGCTTTACTTTTGTCTTCTTAACTCTTGATTTCTTTGATTAATCCTTTTATCAACTCACATTATATATCTCTAAATACTGCATAATTTTTATTAATTAATAACTTTTACATTAATTAATAACTTTAACTTTTTTATATTTAATTATGCAATATTCATTTATTTATATTTGTCTATATCTAGTTTTTTTAAATTTTTGTAAATTGCCTCTCCAAAAAAAAAAAAAAAAAAATTTTTTTTTTGCCTAGTAACCTCTTTTGTTACTTATCAAGTGTATAAGTTAACATAATTTTTAAGTTTTTTTAATGCACTGTGGGTATACAGTGTCAGCAACATGACACATTATCCACTTGCTCATTTGCTTTTTACAATTTTGTTCTCTTTCTTCATTTGCTTTCATAGCGAAATGTGTGTTTATATATACATATTTAAATTTTTTATGTATGTGGCTTGTTATCTGTGCTTCCTATTTTTGTTGTTGTCCTGTCTACTCACCCACTCACTGCTTTGGCAGTGACATCTACACTGTGATTTGTATTACGAACATGTAATATCATCACATTTTCCCAATCCTGTAATTTCGAAACACCAGGAATGAAATAAAGATAAAAAAAAAGATTTGCAACAACATGAACCTTTTTTAAACAAAACGAACTTAACGGTGAAAAGAAAACATTGTATTACAAAAACTTTCCACCTGTATACACCAACAATTGCTGCAATAGCCTACCTCAATTTGTAAAGTGTTTTGTTTTCCATTTACTTTTCGATTCATATCATAAATCGAATTTCGATTATAAAAATTAAAATGAAAAATTTTATTCCCTCTGAGAATATAATTTTTCTGGGAGAAGGTGGAGAATTGTGATAATGTTAATTATCACAAGTTTATTCTCTCCTTTATTTAATTTTTTTTTTTTTTTTAGTTTGCTTTACTTTTGTCTTCTTAACTCTTGATTTCTTTAATTAATTCTTTTATCAACTCACATTGTAAATCTCTAAATACTGCATAATTTTTATTAATTAATAACTTTTACATTAATTAATAACTTTAACTTTTTTATATTTAATTATGCAATATTCATTTATTATTATTAATTATATCATATATTATTATTCATTTATTATTTATTAATTATGCAATATTCATTGAATTAATATTTTCCTTTTTTCAGTCATGCACTGCCTTAAGATTTTCCCCACTGTAACTTGATACTTTTCTCTGCACCCCTCCTTTTGGTCCCTCTTTTCACAGGTGGCACCTGTGTGGGAGGAATATGGACCCTTTAGTCGCAGCTGCATCCGCTGGTCAACCGTGAGAAATAGATATATATATAAAATTTTTATGTCTTGTGCCCTTAACCTTGTGACATCTTCTTTTCTTTGACTTGGTGGGTAATTTTTTTAATTGCGTACTGGACGGAAATCATTAATTTTTAACCTTTAGCCATTTCTGACCTCGCGTTCCTTCGTTCGCACTGGGTGTCTCGACCACGTGTTACTTGTACCTTGTCTTACTTGATTCTTCTGTCGGCCAATAGTTTCTTCAGGGGTTGAATTTGAACAGCCCACTTTTTTTTCATTGGCCTTCCTAGTACCCTTTTTTTTAATTTGACCCTCATTGGTTATTTTATAATGAGTCCGACTTTTCTGTAGACGAAAGAAGACGATGCATGACGAAAAAAGGGGGCTCTCTACTCGTTTTTTTTTAATGACAAGACTTTTTTTTTAGTGATGTTTAAAATCCGATATACCTTGTGGAAAATTATGTAAGAAAACATGTGTTTGATGATTTCGAAATTTTGTGCCTGGTGTTTGCGAAATTTTTATGCGTTGTGATTTTCGCTTAATGAAACGTCCACGAAAGCTTGTATGAGTGTTGATGTGTGTTTATACCGATAAAAGAAAAAAAATAAACGAATGTAAATAACCATGATCGGCGTTCTGTGTGTTTTTTCTTCAATACAGCAAATCGCTGTGTCATTGCCATGTAGGGTGAGTAGTCAATTTCATATATAGTTAGCACAGAATTTTCGAACTCACAGGAATGTAATGCCTTAATTTTATATGCATTTCTCCTTATCATTTATATTAGTTGTTTGTTTCATTCCCTATTTCTAAATTTATGACCCAATGGACATATTGGGTTAGTCGGTGTTAATGCTGGACCACCACTATTCGGCCTATTTAACGCAATTTAAGAAATAATATATAACTTTGCCCTCTTCATTGATTATTAATTTGTTTTAATTTCTCATACATTCTTGTGGGTTTACCTTTGCTCCATACACAACCTGTTTGTTACCTTTTGAGATTTCATGTTTGAATAATTCAACTGTCTCGCCATTTTGAGTACTAAATATGAATTTTATAAATCCTTTTAAAATTAACTATTATTTTTTTAATCTTAGCAATTATTATTTTGTTTTTAATTCCTAACTTGCACTTTTCAAATATTAAAACTTTAAGAATAATGATATCAATATTACCATGCCCAATAGATGTAGATAGAATCTAATCGGATTTTAAATTACAATATTATCGTTGTTGATCATTATCGCACATTTCGTATTCATTGTAATATATGATATTTATAATATTTGAAATATTGTTATAAAGATGCTTTAAAAATATCGATATTTCAAAAAATATCAATATATTGACAATTACTAATGCTTACCAAATTTAATTTTACTAAATTTGCTATTTTTTTGTCATTTTTAGTTTATCGCTGAATAGAGACGCAATAAAAAATTCTGATTTTGACTTTTAATTTTCCCACCACTTGAATGATTTTGCATAAAATACAATTTAACTCGTAAGTATATTTTGAAACTCACTGCAAAAGTATATATAAACAAGTAATATAAAAGAAAAATTTAAGTCAATTCCTATTTAGATCAACAATTTATATTTTTATTTTAGTCACTGTTTTATTAAATAATCACTATTTCCACCCTCCATATAAAACTAAAAGTAAGAAATTAAATTTTATTAATGAATTAATATTTGAAAAACTGTATCAACATCAAGTCTCATCCACTACAAGTTTAAAAAAATATATTTGAACTTGAATGGATGAATAAAAAGTATTTTATTAATTATTGAAAATTTGAACAAGATATATAAATATATATATATAGGGAGAGTGAGAACCAGTATTAGGGACTGAAGAAAAAAAAGGCACGTGGCATCAGACAATTATAAAAGTCTAAATTTGGTGACGTGTACCACACGTGCAAACATGTCATGTTCTTTATTGAATTTATCTGACACAGCGAATATAAAACAATTAAATATTTAAATGTGCTCAATAAGCTAATTTTTGTTCAAATAGAGCTATAAGTTAGAAATTATTACTGATGTTATTTTTAAAATATGTGATAAACTGAATTGCTTATTCGCGAACGCAACGACCTATAGGGGGCTTATTGAATTAAAAAAAAAGATGAAAATAAATTATATTATGCAAATGAAAACAAAATGCAATCTCTTTTTTTTCTTTTTTTGAAGGGAAGGAACTTCTAAAACACGTCGGAAAATATTTGTAAAAAATCTTCTTATTAGAGTTAAAAACTAGTGCCTGAGAAATCGTTCTACTAATTTTAATGATCTAATATGAAAGGTCTATTTCAATTTTACATTCCATACTTTTCAAAATCAAATTACTTCAAACAGTAAAATATGCATAAAAGTATACAGAAACAAATAATGTTATACCATTTAATTTTGCAAAAAAAACTTTTTGACAATAATTCTTTTCGAAAAATTATAAACTATAAAATGTAAAATAAAGAATGCTTACGATAAGAAAAAAAATAAAGATTCTAAAAAATTTTCATACAATAATAATATTCTTTCATATTGTTTCTTTTTATTAGTCTTAAAGTTCCTAATCAGACATAGAAAACCCTTCTCTAGAAATTAGAAGAAGAAAATTTTTACAAGAAATTTTACATTATAAAAATCATAACACATACTTGCTTTATTAATCGGGAGAATTCCAAAAGAAATCTTCTTCGTTTTGAAATTTTATTCTCAAATAATAAATACATAGTTCCTTCATTACTTTTAGATGACATACCACACAACAAAACTTTATAATTGTAAGATCTCGATATGAATTTCAATATGTAACTTAAAAACTGAATAGCTGAATTCTAGTTTAAAATATTCATCAAAAATTAAAAAAATACTTACCATGAAAACGTCAAGAATTTTTTAATAATCAACAGAAATTATACTATTTCAAGTAATTCTTATTATTCTTTATTATTCTTATTATTCGAATTATATAGATACAGAAGTATATACTATTCAATAAAGAAGAAGAATGTTCTGAAATCGCATGTATTCATTTTAATGAAGTAAGGAATTTTCACTTCACTTTAATTTGTAATTAATTGAAGACAAAAAAAAAATTTTTTTTACCGTAATACACACATCTGTAACTGTATGCAATCACGACATCGGAAGTTATCGATTGTAAGTTTGTTAATAATAGAAAAGATATTATTGAGAAATTGTTCTTCAAATGTTGGGCGCGTTCTGTTTCAGAAAGATTTTCCAATGTTCTGGGTCAGTTCTTCTGCCTTTTCCTTAGAGAAATTTCTTTTTTATTTGCTACTAAAAAAATGGAGTATTACTCTCCCAATGATTCTGATAGATCTAAATGAAAACTTAATAAATAAAAGCCTGAAAATATACTAATCGCTAAAGGGCGTATTCAAGTGTTGCGATCGTGAATTGTAAAATTTAAAATAATGACTAACACTTAACTAATCAGAAAATTCCATTTCGTTTTTCGCTCATCCCTACTTAATAAATGAATTAATATTTAAAAAAAACTTTATTAGCATCAAGTGTCATCTACTACTAGTTTAAAAAATGCATTTGAACTTGAGTGGATGAATAAAAAGTATTTTATTAACGATTTAAAATTTGTACAGAATATTGAGAGAGTCTGAACTAATAGTAAAAATTAAAAAAAGATTAAAATATGTGTGATAGGTTTAATTTTATGATTATAAATATCATGTCTTACAATTAGTATTGTATCTGAAATAAGTATTTTAACAATTATAAACATTTCTGTTATTACGTTTTTATCATAGATGATGAATTTGTTATTTATGAATCAATATGGGTTTTTACGATTAATTATGCTACTTTATTATTTTTTTAAAATTTTTTCTACAAACAAAAACAAGATATAAAAAAATACTGATTATCAAATGGTTACAATATTTGTATGGAAAAAAAATCTTGATCTTTAGCTTACTATAGTTAACTCCAAAATTAAAGCTAATGTGCTCTATAGTCAAATATAGCTCTATAAAACAACTCAATCATGTTGGAATAATCTTTCCGTTCGCGTATGTGTTTCATACAGCAGACCTTAGAACAATAAAAATTTTTAATTAAAATACATGAAAACAAAATTACTGGATAAAATTAATTGTAATTTTATATCCATAAAAATTTTTTTCTTCCTAAGATCAATAATTAACTGTTCTATGAGTAAAATAATAGAATAAATTTTAAAAGTTATAAAGTAAAGAATGTGAAAAAAAATTTAAAGCGCGTGAAGAATATAAAAGAATATTTTAAAAATATTGAAATACCATTAATTTTCTTTAAAATGAGCTATTCAAGTACCTGAATTGGAGGAAAATTTCTTTTCTAAGCGAAGAAAGTGACACAGGTAAAGGTAACATTAAAAATAAACACATCTATACCTTCCTTTATACCTTAAATACAAAAGAGAAAAAAAATTCTATTATAATACCTTAAAGCAAACCCCGTTATAGCGGCAATTAGCTGCATTTTAGGATATTACTTTCAGGAAGAAAAAAAAATTGACGGGGAAAAAATCATCTAAAGAAAAATGAGAAAAAGGGATAAAGTATAAAAAGAAGGGTTACCACCATCCCTTTATAATACGCTGTAACCGTAATTACTTTTGAATGATCTGAGTTCTCGCTTTTATCATTCTCGCAATAACGTCCTTTAAAAAAACTCATTAAAAAACTCTGACATATAAACATACTGAAAAAAATATTAAAAATATATAAACAGACTTCGTTATTTTTTTATTCCTAAATTAAACTCCATTCTTCGAAAACTTTCCCACGGCGAAATAAATAATTCAATAGATTAAAGTACGAAAGTGTGGCTTATTATTATAATAATCATTATAATAATAACAACATGATTTACCCATTCCCCAAAATGAATTTTTTTTATTTTATTATTTTTTCATTTTTTTTTTCCTCTTTTTGTCCTCATAATTTGCACTTGAGAGAGAGGGAAATGTGTAAGTATGAAAAAAAAAATTTTTCTTTTTTAATTCTTATTTTTGAACCTTCTTTTTCCTGCGAACAGAATTAAAATTTTGAGAATTATGGCGCCATAATAAATCTGTTTTGAAAGATTTTTGAAGCTGTTTCGGGAAAAGTGGTGCAGTGTCATTATCCTTTTGAAAAGAATAATTTGTTTTTCATTTCTGTTGGGTATGCAATTGATGGGTATAATTTTGGGGATTTTAAATATTGAAATTAAATTTGTATTCAATGATGAATAATTGATAAAATTGTTAATTAAATAAAAGTTAAGTTGTAAATTTGTGTCGGTGATATCAAATATACAAAATATCATAATTGAACGTATGCTTTTGTTAGATACAGGACTGAGCCTTGTCAAGATGCGTGTAGTAGTTAAGACAAATAGTTAACCCTTTAAAACAAAATTTTTATTAAACATAGTTTTCATACTTTTTTCATCATTTTGTAATCAATTAGGTCAAAATAAGTACAAAAATATTTATTTAGCATTTTAGTAATTTATGGTTATGAAATGCAGCAGGAAACACTGGTGTCTTTTTTGCATTAAAGGTAAAATCTTTAAACATGGCTCATTTCCAAACAATAATTTTTCAAATCCACTCTTATTTGCAGTAATTTAGATCAAAGAGAAGCAGTTATTAATCAAATTTCTCATTCAATCATTCAAATTTCTTTAACTTTCAAATTCGATTGTTAATTTTTGAACATATATGAAAAAAAAAGTCAAACTACTTTTTTTTTGTATTTTATATTTCAGTACAAATAAAATTCGGATAATCTAACAAATATTTTAAGTAAATACTAGACTATTTTTTGTCATTAAAAATACCAATATATATTTTTTTACTTGTAATTAGAGCGTCGGAAAAAAATAGATAAGGGACACCGGTGTTCCATCTGCTTCAAAGGATTAACATTGGAGAAAGTTTTTACACTTATGTTTTTGTAAATTTCTACACCCTGAAGGAATTAAGCAAACTGAACCAAACTTGCGTGGAATGGAATGTGGAGATGCAAATCATAAGAATTCAAAAACGCATGTATCAGTAATATGTGGAATAAATTTCCTTAATTTCTGGTGCTACATATTGTAAATTTCACAAGCACTGATGTATGTAATTGTGCTGCAATAACCTTCTTTAAAAATCCTTGTCAAAAAATTTTAAACAAAAGTAACCACATTTTGAGTGAAATAACTCCAATACAGGATATAAAAAACGCTACAAGTTCTGCAAATCACTATGGAAGGAGGCGGTTTTACAAAACACTAAATCATGTTTGAATGACGGTTGGGGTGTTTTTAATAATCGTTTTCAACCCTTCTCTTTACTCTAACAATCCTACAAGTTTTTATTTTTAAATAAGCCTTCCCCTAGATTGGTTTTTTTCTATTACGATATAGTTTTTATTTCTTGGCTTGAATATTAATTTGCAAACCACTATGTGCATACTTTTTTTCTGCATTTTTTAACAAGGGTCTTAAAAATATCCATTAAAGACAATCATTATGAGACACCATGTATTGGTAAACAAAATAAATTATTGAGGATAAAAAAATATTATTGTTACTCATTTGTACTATTGATTCCAGTCTGTAAAGCTTACAAAAATTTTCATTAATACATAAAGTATTAAAAGGTTGCGTATCCCTATTTGTTTCATTTAATCAGTTGTTATCGTTGCACCAGAGCTACACTAATGGGCTAATGTCAATGATCTGTGATTCATTCTAAATGATGATCCGAGCACATTATTGGCAGATGCGCACTCCTCAATTCAGACTGGAAAGCAACTGGTAGAAATAATTACCCTCCCTCCGCATCATGCTTCCACCCACCCAAATTTGCGTGAATTTTTTCGGCTTTGAAACCACCTAGAACATTGAATTAGAGTAAATTACAAACCACTATGACCCAATCAGATAAAGTACAGTTCTCATGAGGAATCGAAGCGTAGCCCAAGTAGATGAACCACCTCTCCCACTGGATGGCTATTACTAACAAACATTCGAAATAACGAAGCGAGCAGATATATTAAGTAATGTGTAATATTAAATATAAGTGTTAAGTTTTATATATGTTAAAGAAAAAAATGACTTTACTGTAAAAATGATGAAAATTATGTTGTCTTTTTTTGGTGCTTCTCACACTGATTGATGTATTTTGCTTGGGCTATATTAATTTGAAATCATTATTATCATGTAATATATTATAATCATGCGAGCTGATGACAAGATTATATTGTGTTGTTAATTATTTAATCTTTCAATTAATTATTATTAAAATTTTAATAATGTTTACATTTTTCATAATTTTGTCTTTTTTAATTAAAATCTCATATTTTTCATTTCTTTTTCGTTTTCTTTATGCTTTTTTTTATTGAATTCTATGCTGTATTTGCAGCTTGAACGCTGTTAATAAATTTTAGTAATTCATAAATTTTCCTTTTTCTTCTATTATAATCTCTTTAATATAGAGATTCAACGGGAAATTGCATAATAATTCTATTTGGAAATGAGTGTTGTGCTGACTAAACCAAGTGTTCCTCAATCAGGTAAGGGAAACATAACGGCTGACAGATACAGAAATCCTGCTGAGGTAATTATGGACGAATGCCCAATGACAGTTCAGTGCCAATGTAATGGAAAGAATTAACAGACAATTAGTGAGTGCTATTTTGGATAAAGTTTCCTTTCTCTTCATTAATTCTCCATTAATGATACGATAAATTGGAAACTTATTGCAAACTCCATCAATTTTAATAAATCGAGAAGACCTTAGTTAATTCGAGAAATTTAATTTTTTGGTAATTTTGTGAGGAAGGAAAATATTTAGATTTAAGATGACATTTTGAATAGTTTACTCGTAAATTTTGAAGCGGCTGTGTTACTTTTTGTTATACAGAGCATATTTAATTTGAGCTTAGAATAAATAAGTTATCGAAACCTTCCCGAATTTAGTGTTTCTGGGTATAGACTGCGTGACAGTGTCAATAAAAGTCGATTTAGTCTGCTGACACTATCTATAGTCTGCAAAAAATAGATACCCATTTTTTTATGAAACTCTTTGTCGCTTTTGGCGAAACCATAAATTTCCAGGATTGTTGTGATTTGGGCAGTGGTATATTTGTTGGAGTCGAAGTAATCAGAGTCGAAGAAAATTTTGAATGAGTTGGGATCGCGGAAAAATTCAATAGTCTGTAACTCCGAGTAATTAAAGGTTTGGACCTGTACATTAAAAAAGAAAAAAAAAAAAAGAATCTGATAGAAGACAAATCATTTAGACAAATATTTATAATTATGTAAGCAAAACTATTACTAGAATGGATATTATGACAATTATTTAAAGTGTCGCAAACTTAACTGCTCGCACTTTTTTGTAGAAAAATAATTTCCATAAAACGTGAATTTTTTCTTGCAAGTCAGAAAATTAATAAATGCACATTAAAATTTACATCAGATTAATAATTATTTTCATGCTAATTCAATTAAAAATCATTATTTTTATTTTCTGCATAACCACCTTAGACTAACTAAATAATTTAAACTGACAAATAAAGGCTGTGGGCCACATTACCAAAACTTTTAAATTTCCTTAAAGATTATTTTTGGAGCAAAACACCATGCTTTTTAAGTGAGCAGTGTTTCTGCGCATATGCTGCCATCTAATGGAGATTCCGGAATCTAGTAAATACCTTCCTAGAAACAATATAACGGAGCAATTTGATGTAAAAAATGCCACGTTGAAAAAATAAGGTTTTTAAATTATGTAATTCTATGCCTGTTATTTCATTTTTTTTCCTTTTTAATTATTTTTTTTTCTCTGTTCCGTACCATTATTGAGCTTTACAAATTGACGTAGAACACATGTATAAGTACTGATTTTATAACATTAATAATCACAATAAATGAACATCGTCTAAAATAATTGGTTCCATTTTGAAAATATTAGTCGTTTGAAATTTCAAAACAATCTCAATTAATCATACATTAATTTATTTCGAAATTAAATGAAAAAGTCTCCGAAATTTCCTGTAGAAAAAAACTCTCGTTATATTTTTCGCAAAACAGTATCATTAATTTTAATTTTAATGATACTGCAGGAAAATAATTTCCCAAAAAAACGTGTATTTATTTATTTCAAGTCAGAAAATTAATTACTTTAACGTATCCCTACTAAAAATTAAGTGTCGAAAAGTGTCATAACTTCATTAATAGTCTCTCTTTTAATCGGAATTCATGTCAAATAGTCACAGAAACTGCCATTTTTAAAAAATGATTTCGTTTAATCCACCGCGTTCGTAAACAAAAACTTTTTTCTTTCGGAATTTCTAATTCTCATGTTTAATCAAACAGTCGCTGTAGTTTTCTAGAAAGTAGATGGGCTGAGAGCCAATTTTATTTTGTTTTTCTCGTTTTAAAAATGAATTCAGTTGTTTCTTTCGTTCTAAATTTAATTCTAATCTTTATGGAAGAATTATTTTTTGTAACTTAGTTTTTAATATTAAATCAATAAAATTCATTTTCTAAACTTAATTCTTGTTTTAGAGAAACTATTGAAAATAAAATGGATTAAATTCAATTATGTGCAATAATTTTTTTTTATATAATATTTTAAAAATAAAGTTTTGTACTTTGGAATCTATGTTTTCAGCTTTTTTATCTAGATTTCTTATAAATTTATAATTGAATATCTTAGTATTTAACGCTTTTAAATAAACCTCTTTCCAAATTCTACTTTTAAATGCAAACAAAATTATTTTGCGTAAGAATCTAAGAAATATACAATTTTAAGTAAGAAATATACAGTTATTTTTAAATTTAGTTAAGGAATGAGTTGATTCAGAGATAACTTAAAAAGTTAAGGCTATAAATTGTTATAAATGTTCAACAAATTAATACTTATTTAATTGCATCTTTACTTCAATTAAAATAATTTAAGGACTTTGATGAAAATATAATATTCAATACTGGGTGTACTAAATATAAAAAATATAAGAGAGTAAAAAAACAAAAAACAAAATTAAAGAAAATGTATGCTAACTTTGTCTTCAAACTGCGTTACGTTGTTACTGCAAACAGTACCTATTTTAATTTTCTTTGAAAATAAAATTATTTGTCGAAATTTTACTTAACATCACAGAGTATTCCGATGCAAAATCTGCAAATATTGTACATAAAATTGTTATTAAAAGGCAAACTTTCTGACTGATGTACAATGTTAGAATATTTTTCTACATTTACTGTATACATATTACATATAAAATGTTTTATTACATATAAAAACTCTTTCGATAAAACTTATAATTAAAAAAAAATCTTCTAGATTGAATTTTCTATATAGGGTTTTTCCCTTTTTCCACCCTTGATGTATCGGATCTATTAAAACTCTTCTCACAAAAGCAAGGAAAAATATCGAAACCAGTTTGATTGCCTCATAAAGCCTAGATTTGTTGAACCTTTTTTGGGCATTTAAACAGGTTTAGATGTTTATAGTGCCTCCTTGCCCACGTGTTAGATTTCGATAGTATTTTTGTTATGTTTTTCTCCCTTGATCATTAGTCCGTGACCCGGCCCAGCTAAAAATAAACTGCAGAAAATTTAAAGAAAAACTGCAGTTTGAAGACTGCGGTGATTTGGCTAATTCCATTCCAGAATTTTTAAAGTCAAAGAACTACAAAATTACTACAGTTTGTAAACTGCAGTAATTTTGCAGTAGTATCAATTTCAAAATTACTGCAGTAATTTTGAAGTCAAACTGCAAGAATTTGTGCAATTTATTTTTGCATAATCAACATTCATGGTAAACATTAAGAAAATATATATTTTCAGCTAAGTTAAATAAAAAATTACTCTGATTAAAAAAGAAATAAATACAAAAGCCATCTAAAAATAAAATTAATAATCATGTATTACTTACTCTAAAAAATAGATACATCAGTCAAAGTAAATTGAAGGTTACTCATGCATTTTTGATAAACTGACTTATTTACCCTTTATTAGACAACTTGCAAAGTTCGAAAAAGGAAGAGAATGTTATTTTTTTCTTTTTCTCTTTAAATCTTATGTTACTCTGGTGTGCCCTGCAGCTGCAGGGGTGTTATTTATGCCACCTAGTGTTTGAACAGAAGTATAGTTATATGTTATCGATAAGAACTGTTTATTTGACTCCTTAGCAATTAACTTATTGTCATATATAATCACTCCAAAACTTATTGTCGTTTCAATGGGGAGATCCATTGTGTTTGGTATAGAATTTTTGGTAACAAAAAGTTTCAATATTAAAGAAAGAAAGAAAAAAATGACAGAACAATCTTAAAGTATACTGTAGGCTTTAAATTATTATACACACAAATGATATACCGATTTATAAGATTTTTTATCCATACATAGTCCGTGCTAAGCATTTGTCGTCTAACCAAATACGATCAAACTGTAAATTTGGCAAAAAATTTTTATTTTGGAGAAAGTAGTGGGTAAATCTATTTTCAAATGAAAAGCAAGATGCAGATTATTTTGGCAGAAAATATATTTTTTCATGGCAATCGCATATGCACTAATTTAATAACATATAATATAGTGTCGATTCAGGTTCATCTTTATATTACTGCACTAATCAAATACGTTGCCAAAAATAAACCTCAACCTATATGTCTATTTTCTCACCTCGAACACGATAAAACATCTGTATTTTTCCATCTAAACCACATTCACTCCTCCCCAACAGCGAAATGACTCTAAATTTGTATTTGCATTTTCATAAAATAATTAATTTATAAATTTGTATTATACTTAAAAGTTTTCTATGGAAAAAATTTATTGTAAAAAATTTCTAAAATTTTTCTTTGACTAAGAATTTTAAAATCTGACAAATAATTTGAAATCCTTAGCATTGGCTATTTATATATATGTAGTAATATCATAATTAAAGGTCAGTAAAGAAAAAGTGCAGGTAAACAAAGAAAACACAAGACCGGAAACAAAATTATAATGGTAATCATACTAATACAATAAATAATTAGCCAGTAAGAATAGCCTAAACCAAATTTACAAAAATTATAGTTTAAAATAAAACAAAATTAAATAATATTAGCACTATAATGAGAATGTAAAACATGATGATATACAGGTAAATTTGCTATACAGAGTGAAAGACTTTAAGTCCATTTTATTTGAAGAAATGTTAAGACTCGTTTAATGCAGGCACTTATAAAAAAGTTCACATGTTTCACAGAGAACTTTTATTAAAACACTTTCCTAATTTTGAAAAAAACTAAAAGACAAACTTTTTTTTTTTCAGTTTTACTAGTCAAAACACAATCACAATAATTAAGAAGAAATGCTCTAGTTTAAAAATTTGCAGGGGGAGGTACATGAGCAAAGCATTTGCAGAGGAGGCCTGATCAAACCTTTCCCGCAGCATCCACATCTTGCACATTCTTTATATTTTAGTCTTTGGCTCGAACAATGGTGGAGAAGATTTCTCTATAGGGGAGAGTAAAAGCGCGAGTCGAGGAAGTAAACATCAAAATCGTCAAGTGATCGGCTTTATTGTTTCCAGGAGTGTCACAATGGCACAGGGAATAGAGGATTCGCCGTTCAATAAGATAAATTGGGTCCAAATCTTAACACTGGCTGGTTAATATGCATTTTTCATTCCGTCCCCACTGACCACAGTGCTGAAGTAAAATACTGTCAGTGGTAGACGGACCCGGACCATGGGTTTGAGTCCCCTTGACACCAGACTAACTGTGGCAGGTTTGAGTGGTTTTCCTCTCCATGTAACTCAAATCCGAGTCTCATGCATTCAGCTCAGCTAAAAAATTTAAAACAGAACTTATCAATGTAAGAGTATTTTATTTGAATAAGTTGTTAAAAGTTTTCATCACAATGTACACAAATACATTCATGAAGAATAGGTTTAGCCAAAGTAATTTTTAAATTTAATATTATTGATATAATTATATTTTGATATAATTATATATTGATATAATTATATATTGATATAATTATATATTGATATAATTATTATTGATATAATTATATTATTAATTTAATATTATTGAACTAATTTAACACGTTGGATGCCATAGGGGTCACCGGTGACTGGTGCTGAGTTTTTTTGTAACGCCACAGGCAAGGGCGCCGGCAGAATAATATAAAGGGGGGTGCTTAGCTTTTTTAGAGAGAGTACCTTGCGACGAAAATAAATTACTAACATCCCTTTACTCTGTGAAACACGCTGGTCAGAAAAGTACAAGAGTACCAGACGATTTTCTGAAAAAGTTTGTTAGAATTATAAAAGCTTTAGAGGGCCTTACTGAAAAAGCGGCAAACAAAAACACCAAACTGAAAGCTAATATACTTTCAACAGCTGCTACAACGCCAACATACATTGTATCACTTTTTGTTATTGCTACTTATTCTGCAAAACTTGAACCTGTGTGCAATGAGTTTCAAAAAGTAAACACTGATCTAAAAGAAGTAACTGATTATGTAGTCAAATTGATACATGTGCTGCAAATTCATCGAAACAATGCTTCTGAAGAGTTTACTGCATTTTTCAAGAACACATCTGCGAATAATTAGTCATTGAATCGACTTCTAGTGGCATCTAGACAAGTTCATAGATTGAATGTGCCTTCTGAAAACGCAGAAGAATTTTTCTGGAGGTCAATCTTTATTTATTATTTGGACTCCATTATATCTTCGTTGAAAGACCGTTTTTCTTCTACAAAAAGAAAAGCATTTTCACTCTTACAGCTTCACCCGAATTCGATGAACAAACTAGACAAAGCGTCATATCTTGAAGTTTTAGAAGATATATATACTATGTATAAAGATCTGCTCTTACCGAATTTCATCACTGAAGCCACAACGTAGTACGAAATGTGGAGGAATAGAAAAAAATTCTTATGAATTCCTCGATTACATCGATTTAGTTATTGAGACCACACCGTTTTATCCAGCTGTAGCGGAGACAATCAAATTTGGCCTAACTCTTGCAGCTACTACATGCACTATTGAACGCACTTTTAGTACAATGCGACGCATCAAAACATGGAATCGGTTTACAATGTCTCACGCGAGATTAAGTAGTTTGTGCATGCTCAGTGTGCATAAGAAAAGAATCAAAGATGACTCAGAATTAATTGAAAAAGGTATAAACAGATTTGGACAGCAAACAAGACGATTACAATTCTTGTTTGATTTGACAATTTTTTAATTGTTATGTTTCAATAATTACTCAATTATTTATTTTTGAATAAAAATATTTCTAATAATTTTTTTTTATATTACAAAATTGTTTTTCTGTCTCTCTTTAATTATTTTAAAAAAAAGCCAGGGGGGTGCAAGTGCACCCCCCTGCCGGCGCCCTTGGCCACAGGGGTCACCGATGAACGGCGAAGCCTAGATTATTGGAAACAGATAATTCGAATAAATATTTAATGCTCTTATTTTTTTTTTATATATTATCATTACTAAAATGGTTTTAAGAAATTAATGAAATACATACTGAAAAAATCATTTCGGCCAGACGGGAAAGCCATGTAAAATTAGCGTGGCATTTAACGTGTTAAAGAAAAAACAAAAAAAAAATGTCAATCCAGCTAAGCTTAAATACATAAGAAAGTGTAAGGATTGTTATTAACACATAACAAATTTGGAGTAAACAAAGAAAATTCAAATGTAAATAGAAAAGTAATCATTTAAAAAAATAACAACTTATAAAAATAATTATTATTTACAAAAATATTTAATAATTGAAAAGATATTTTTACATTTCTTTGAACACAGCCAAGACAGAAAGTAAAAAAGAAAGAAAAAAAAGAAAAAAAAACTACAACACATTTTAACTAGCTGCACCACAAGAGCTCCCTGGAGCAAGCTACTAACCCTTCTTCAAAATCAAATAAATTTAAATTTTACTTTGAAATCTTAAAATTTTTTAAGGAAACTTTTTCTGTCATAAATATTTATATATCCCATGTAATTTATTCTGAGGTATTCTGAACAAAGTTGAAATTTTAAACTTAAAGCTGTGATGATGCTAGAAGAAAGCATTTACTTATAGAAAATTAATAACTAATAAAAAATTAAAAATCTATAAATAATTAGAACATTGTTTTTTTCTTTTATGCTCACACCATTTTTAACATAAATAATGTATAATCTTGTATATTTTCTTCAGGTTCATATCAACTGTAAGTTTAGTAGCAGTTTAAAATAATTATAATTAGAATTTGTATATCCAATTGTCAATTGTTTTATAAAATAGCTAGTGAATGAAACTATACTTTTGATAATTATAATAAAAATTCGAAAACATTCTTCGTTGTTTTTTAAATTATCGAATCTTTCTCTGAGAGAATTTCTGCGAAAGCTCTTGATTATAAACTATGATAGACAAAAAAAAAAAAAAGCCTTATACAAAAATTTCAGAAAAAATATCAACACTACAGAACAAATATAGCGCGTTTTAAAAACATTCTTCTTAATATTATAATGATTAAATCATGAATGATACAACTACAACAGAAATTTAAGTACATCATAACTAGGCTTAGCTTCCACGCTTAAACATTTTTATACGATTTGTAGCAGTAATAATTCATTAATAATTCAATAATGTATATAATTCATTAGTAAATGGATATTAATACGAAAGACGCTATCGTCAATTAATAAAAAATAGAAAAATAAGATATAAGCATCAGTACCGTCTTTACGCATGGGCACACCCCGGCAGTGCCCGGGGGCCCCAAGCACTCAAGGGGCCCTTGAGAATCTTACTCTTTATAAATTGAGTTTAAAGAATAAACAACATCGTCTTATATAATTTTTGAAATATATATATTCTGTTATATCAAGTGTGCATTTTTTTCTGCAAATAGTGATTTATTATCATGCAAACACCAATAATTTGAATAGTTTATCAACAAGAAAACTTAAGAAAGGCAACTAAAATCTATTTTTCTACGTTCCAATGAAAATTTTAGGTATTTGGGCATTGAAAGATGTTTTAATTTTAATAACTGTTTAGTTTGACAAAATAATCCATACCTTTTGAATTTATTTTAATTTGTTATACCTTTATGTTTACTTTATTTAATTTAATTAACTTCTATGATTTTGAAAATTATTTTATTTACACCTGGTTAGCATCTCAATTGTTTTAAAAACTATATATAGTTTAAAAATGCTTTTTTTTTAGTTTGGGGGGGGGGTTATCAAAATGTGTTTAAATTTGTTAAAATTATTGCATCATATCTTAAAAATGATTTATTTTATATATGTGAAGTTTTTTAGTTCGTTTTGAAACATTATGATAGGTTATAGGGGTCTAAAATATTTTTGTGCCCGGGGGCCCTGCATGCTATTTAGACGGCCCTGATAAGCATAAGTTTTAACTTACCAAATTCAAGCATTTGTGTAACGATCACGCACGCTGCACTATCGTGTTTTCAAATGTAAACAACGTTCTTCAATCGGTGGCGAAGGGGGGAGGAGGAGGAGAGAAAACGGAAGCGTAGCTGAGTCATTAGTAGGAACAAACAAGTATTGTTCAGATGGCTTTTTCTTCGATTAAAGACTTGTTAATTTTCAGTAAATTAATTAAACTGTAAGCTTACAGCATTTGATAACGAAAACGGTTCATACAGCATCAATGAGTAAAGATATAGCATATGTAATTAAAAACGAAATTAATGAACACAAATTTTAAAAATTCGTAAAATTAAACTTGCTTTGTTAATGTGAATGCTACACGTAATTTTTGAATCAATTCATGAAAAAATAAAACTAATAACTACTGTAAAAATTTTCTTATAATCAGGCATATCATATAAACTTAAAATTCGAATCTAGGAGAGTGAATTGGTTATACATTCAATTGGAAAAATTTGCAATCATTAAAATTTTAATAATGTGAGAGTTTTTGATTGATAAAAAATGATCCGATTGGTATATTGAATTCCGTAGATACCAGTTGTTGTTTCATAAAAGCAGTATAATAAGACATTTAAAATTGAAGTCAAATAAAACATTTTCTTTTCAATCTCAAATTAATATTCTGTATATTTCAAGAAAGAAAAAAAAAAAGAAAAAAACCTTAAAAATATATACTTAAATTAGAGAATTATTGAAATTCTCACGGAATTAAACAGAAACTAAGATCTGATCATTGTCGGAAATATCACAAGACAAATTTTTTTTAAACTGAAAAATTTTTTAAGAAATCTTTGTTCAAACTTAATTCACCTTAAAGATATTCAAAATGTCTTCAAAAATTCTTAAGATATTCTAAAAAATCTTAAGATGTTTTAAGGTAACATTAACTCAGGAAACTTTCTTAAAATTTTCTTAAGACAAACTTAATTCATCCTAGAAAGATATTCAAAATGTCTATAAAATGTCTGAAAAAATTCTTAAGATATTTTATAGAATCTTAAGATGTTACAAGGTAACATTAACTCAGGAATCTGTCTTAAGATTTTTTTAAGAATTTTTGAAGACAAACTTAATTCACCTTAAAGATATTCAAAATGTCTGCAAAAATTCTTAAGATATTTTGGAGATAGAATTAAATCTTAAGAAATTCTTCAGATTTCTGAAGAATTTCTTAAGAAAATGACATTTTATGACAGATTTAGTTTTAGTGGGGAATATATCACAAAAAAATTAAAGTGACTAACTCTCATTTCTATCTAAAATGCAAATAATATTCTGATGAAGATACATATAATAACTTTCATTTTTTTTGCAAATATATAATATATATATATATATATATATATATATATATATACACTTCTGAAATAGTGACAGCATAAGTACTTCAATTTTACTGCAGATTTAAAATCGGATTATTTTCTGAGCTTATGATTTTAAATTGACCGCACTTGCACTACAGTATTTTTGTGGTTGATAGCTCAAAACATTTTTGAAATAAATTACTTTAAAAATACTTCACAATTACTGCAAAATAACTGAAGTATATATATGGTTAAGACAGCACTACAGAAAATCTACAGTTAACTATAAAATAACTACGAAAATACTTCAATTCTGCAAAATAACTGCAGTTCATTTTTAGCTGGGATGTTTACTATTCATTTTTGACTAAAATTTTTAAATTTATATATTAAGGATAATGCTTTTGGAACTCCTTATACTTTCTGTTAGATTGTCCTTTCTGTATTTAATCATTCAGAGACTGGATGCAAAGCTGCATTACAGATATGATGGCCGAAGGCTTCCTCTTTCTACTCATCGTACCAATGCTCTTTTTGATCATCATAAATTTTTTGATTTCAATAAAATTAATTAGAACGTGACAAGATTGCAACTAAAATACAATCCTAATGGATTTCTTAAAAAGAACATAGCTAAAATATTTCCGTAATTTCTTAAGCTAATCGCAGAACATCTTGAAATCAAATAATCATTATTGATAAACATTATCATTTCATAAATTTCCCATCTCTTTACTTCAGTTTGAAATGAAATCAACTCCCGCTTCTATTATTGCAAAGATTGTCATAAATTATTAACAAGTTATTCAGATGTTAACACAATCCCTTTCCATTTACAGTTCTAATTTCTCGCTCTTATGGGTTTAGAATTGTTGTTTGCATAATTACATTATACCTCCATTACCAAACACTCCGGCCTGCTGGTTGTATATATATCGACACTATCTTAAAATATGATTAGAATGTGTTTCTGCATCGAAAATGGTTTTAAATTAATACGACAAATTGTTACTTCGTTTCGAAAATTACATTCAAAAGGGGATGTGTTACTCTATTCGATTTACTTAACTTTGCGTAAATCTCATTGTGTAATTCAAATTGTAACGCTCCGCCTTTTTAAATAAATTAAGGGATCTTTGTATAAGAAAAGTTTTTTTATTTTGATGGAAACAAAATAAATTATTATGTATTAGTGAAAACTATTTGATTATAATAAGTTCATTAATAAGTTTGAATAAATAATAAGTTTATAATTTGATAATTTTATTTACAGCATGACATAAAATTTTAATATGTTTTTTTATAATAAAATATACTGAAATTCAACTTATATGTTTTCTATAAACATTCATATTTTTCTGTTTTATTAAACTATTTTATTTATCTTGTAAGAAAAAGTTCATTCCGTGAAAGAAAAAATAACGAAAAATTTTCTATAAAGTAAGCTTTTAACTAAAAACCAATGCGTTATTGTTTGTTATAATCATTTATAATTAAAGGCAACCATAAATCTAGTAAATTTGCATCTGGCTAAGGAGTTCCTGACTCATATTGGGAAAAATGCCTCTGACTTTTGCTTAGCAAAAGGCAAACATATACAAAGTCAGGTTATATAAATATATATATATATATATATATATATATATATATATATATATATATATATATATATATATATATATATATATATATATATATATATATATATATATATATATATATATATATATAATATGTATATATATATATGTATATATTTATATATATATATTATATATATATATATATATTATATATATATATATATATATATATATATATATATATATATATATATATATATATATATATATATATATATATATATATATATATAATTTCTCTTACACGGCACCAAAAAAAAGCCTCATTACAACTTCCCGAATGGCAACGTTAGAAAATCGACCAATGATTGCATCTAAAAATGTCACATGCCAAATCTAGCTGAGGTGGCTCAACATATAGCGCTTTTAAAAACGGAAACAATAACCAGAATGAGCATTATCTGGTTGTTCAATTCGCGATCGCAACACTCGATACGCCATCTAGCGGGAGACTGTAAATATCGGGCATTAGTTCCCACATAACCATTTGCAATGACGGACGCCATTTTCTTAGCAGCAAAATTTCCCTAAAGAAAAGGTAAAACTTCTTGAAAAAACTAATCAGAACATGCCAAACATTGAAGCAGAACACGCCAAGCATTTGAAGGACAACTTCTCAATAATTTTTACCTTTCCATTACCAACAACATAAAATGTTTTCATGATCACTTGCTGTTACAGATGTGTGTATTGCGGTAAAATAATTTTTCTGTCTTCAATTCATTATAAGTTAAAATGAAGTCAACATTGCTTTCGTCATTCCAATGAATAAATGTGTTCCAATGAATTCCATACAGAACTGTAATAGTTATAGAATATTCTTCTTCTCCATAGAATTGTATATATTTCTGTATCTGCATAATTCAGAAAACAACAATAAAGAATAATCCGAATTACTTGAGAAAGTATCTTTTGTGCTGATTAAAAATAAAATTTTTATCGTTTCTTTGGTAAGTGTTTTTTAGTTTTGAAAGAATTTCAACTAGAATTCAGCTATTCTGTTTTTGAGCTACATATTAAAATTCATATCGACATCTTACAATTATAAAATTTTGATGTGTGGTATGTTACCTAAAAGTAATGAACGGATAAACTATGTATATATTATTTGAGAATAAAGTTTTCAAATAAAGAACATATCATTTTGGAATTCTCCGGACTTATAAATCAGGTAAGTGTTATGATTTTTATAATAAAAAATTTGCTTGTAAATAATTTTTTTTTCTTACTTGATGATCGTTCTCAACAGAATGGTTTTTTTACGTATGATTAAATACTATAAGAATTAAAAAAAAGAAAGAATACGAAATTTTTTATTGAAAAATGAGGAATTTTTAAAATCGTTTTTATCCTAAGAATTCTTTATTTTACGCTTTTTAGTTTATAATTTTTTGATAAAATTGTTGTCAAAATACTTTTTTTGAAAACTTAAATCGTATTAAATTATGTGTTTATGTATACTTCTTGCATATTCTAATATTTGAAGTAATATGATTCAGAAAAGTATGGAAGAAAAATTCGGTACTTACGTATTAACGACAGCTACAGATTTGGCAGATTTTTAGTGCCGCCAATCTACACTTAAAATTTTTGGAAAAAATCTTAAAATGAAACACTTTGTTTAAAATCAAAGTAGTCAATCGGATTTCGGTGGAAAATGGGCCGATATAGAGTTTAGCATAGATTCAAAACTAACTTTTCTCTCACCTGATTCTATAGCGATAATGAACTCTAATAAATAAGATTCAAAATGAAATAACATTTCCAAAACGGACGTTTACTAAGATAAAGTTTCATGTTATGGACTTAGGTACATTTTCGTTATATTTCACTCCATAAAATATTTCGCTCCTAAAAAAATAAAATTGCATCTTGTTTTGTTTTTGGCAAGTCCCAAAGACGCATTTTCGTAACACTAAAAAATGGCGACAAAAAAAGAATGGTTCTTTTTTTTCTTTTTGTTTCGTAAGCATTCTTTATTTTACGTTAAAATTTAAATGGGCCTTTCATGTTATACCATTAAATTTAGTAAAACTATTTCTCAGGCATTAGGTTTGAATTCTTATAAGAATATACCTATTTTTTTCTCTTTATTTACAAATATTTTTCAGATGTGTTCTGGATGTTCCTTCTCTAAAAAAAAGAGATACCATTTTTTTTTCGTTTGCATAAGAAAGAAAACAAACATTTTTCTTTTTTAAATTTAATCAGCCACAATAAAGATGGAACGTTACAATGCTACATTAAAGACGTCTTCAGTGTAACTGAATGACTGTTCATATGGAAATCGCAGGGATTTGGCACATACAACAACGCCCCCTATAGTTCGTTGCGATCGCGAATTCAACTGCGGCAAAAATAAAAATAAACAACTTAAAAAATAAAAATGCTGTTGCCAGCCATAGAATTTTTTGAAAGTTAACTTAGCAACATAAATCAAAATTATGATACCTGCGTAACAAATCCTTCAATTCTATAAGTGTTGCCCAAATTAACAATTGCAATTTCAAATTAATATTGAAATGAACAGGTTTAGAATTTTCTACAGTGAAAAGTTTTCGGAACTTCAGTATTCAAAAAAGTATACAAAAGCTAGACGTTAAGAACGTATCCAATGAGCGAGCATTGGAATGCGAAGCAATCCGAAATGAACTGTGAAAGCAGTTCCGGGGGTTGGTGAGCGCAAGCGAGCAGGGGGCGAAGCTTCCTAGTATATATATACTATAATAACTAATGTCACCTTAATCCTTAATGTCTCTATCCTTTGAGTTAAAAAACTTGTTTCTCTCAATTCTCAGAAATACGACAATCACTTTTGACATTTCAGAAATCCTTGAGCTGTATTTTTATTTTTATTTTTAAGACTCATTTCATCGCGTGATTTGTGACAAAAATTGTACTCTCAAATATATGACGAAAATATTTCCATAATTCGAAACATCAGCGTAGTGCACAGTGGGAGTGGGAGAATGACAAATAATTAATAGAATGATGAAACTAGGATGGAGACTAGACGACGAAAAATAAAGCTGCTAAATAAGCCGATTGTGCTGTATGATGGTTAAGGAGGTAGCCACGTGCAAAGGAGATCCCGTGTTCGAATCCCGTTTCAAGCATAGGTGTAATTTATCTCTCTGTCCTTCTAGTGTTGTAGTGGGACATTGAGCCATATGGTGACCACGATAAAGTGACTATTAAAAAATTTTGATACATTAGGAGAGTTTTTTTTTCTATTTGTAGAAACAAATTGAATGGCGAAACATTTCTTTAATTTTGACGAAATTTGTTTCTTTGTAGAAGTTATGATAGTTATTTCGTCTATGTTGCTAAATTTTCGCTCAAAGCAGAAAACAGTTTCGTCAAAAACGAAGCAAGTTTCGTGTTATTTGTGATGCTATTTTCTACAGTGTCCTACTTTTAATTAATTTATTGGTTTTATTAACTTGCTTCTTTAGATATTGAAAAAATAAATATACGATAGATTACTGTTGTTCCAGCAAAATTCTTATTTCACTCTAACGACTGTCTTGTGGGTAATTTGCATGATTACCCTAGGTAATTGAAGAAATGAAACAATTTTTGATACTTTGACGGATCACAATAATTAATATGCACATTAACTAGATAATCTGTATAATTACTCTGATTTCTTTCGTGGTGACATAGTATGGTACGCTTATACTACTGTACATAGTTTCTTACGCTTATACTACTATACATAGTATATTAGGGGACTGGATAGCCTGGTTGATAGTGAACTGGGCCCATGTCCAAGAGGTCATGGGTTGGATCCACCAGCCGAAGATTCCCCGTGTAGTAAATGGCGACTGATGCACGTTAAATATGTCGAGTCACAAAGTCCTCCATGTTCTCATAGCAAATCATACCTCTTGGTGTACTGATACAGGAATTTACTTGTCTTCTGGATTGGTAAAAAAATTACAAGGCTACGGAAGTGAAAATTAGTAGTCGTAAACCCAAAATTGGGTCAGCTGTTCAATGACGGTTATGGAATAAAATATGCACTGTATCTTGCACTTGTACTACTACACATAGTATCACACAAATCATCACTTTTGTATAACTAGTATCCAAAGTTTTTGAAACAATATACTTTCAACAATATATTTTAATCTTCATTTAATTTAAGCTATATTTTGCAAAATTTACTCCAAAGATCTTCATTAAATGTTTTAACTAATATGACGACTGAGAAAAAAAACATTAAAAAAGTGTAATGCCTTTCATATTTCAACTAATGTCTCTCCACCACTCTTGAAGAATATAAAATTATAATGAGGTCGAAAAATATATCTTTTAAGAAACCGTAATTAAAAGTTATTACATTCCTTCTGAGTTAGTAAAAGTCACGTATTTCTTTTTCAAACCTCCCTAGAATCTTCAAGAATATGATTTATATTATAATTAAAAATTCTTTTTTTTATATATAAATTCAGCAGTCTTAATACATATTTCATAATGCTTCTTAGGTGAATTAGTATAAATATTTCGAGACTTAGTTGTGCTGTTAAATTGGCATTTACTCGTATTAATGCTAATTTAATTTGTATACGTGTGTATTCTTAATGAGTTTCAAAAAAATATAAAAGGGAAATAGAATGTAAAACGATTGTTCACTAATAAAAAGCATATATTTTAGAATATAGTTTTGTAATTCTTAATATGTAATGATTGTAATAATAATATGTAATGTAATGATTGACTATTTTTATATAATTGTTTACTGAATAACATTTAGCTGTAGCAGTGTTCCGTATCATTCTGTATTAAAATTTATTTTTGAAATCCTGTTCAGAAATGTAGAAAACAATAGATATTGGGAGACGTAAATTAATATTTAAGTGCAGGGGAAAATGCTATTGTAATCTGATGAATTAAGAAGGTGGGATTTGATGAATACCATAACTTGTTTAATTACTGATTGAAGTTATTTCTATGAACCATCCTTCAAATTCTCTCTGCTTCCTCGGCTTTTGATGTTTTTAATCCCCTGCCTTCACCAATAGTAATTTTTAAGATTTCGATAGTGTTTTTTTTCTCTAAGTTTTTTTTATTTACGAACCAAAATGTATAGATACATATTTTCCAAAAATATGCATTAAGGGTGGTGATATGACAACACCCTACGTATCTGTTTCGTTAACGCCAAGAACGCCATACTAGATTCTTTGTGCCGATTCTGAAGATTAAGATTAATGCGAATAACAGTTACAATTTAGTTCTTCAATGACGTGGCATGTATATTGATAATAGGCACGAATCTTCTCATTACTCCATACGTACTGTTACCTGACTTTTCTCGTTGCATTAGAAGATTAAGCACGTTTCACAATTTAATGTGTTAAGAGCTATAACTGATTAATTGTATTTTCTGATCCAATGAATCATTTATATTTAATGATTCAGAGTGACACATTACATTGACTAAAAGAATCAAAATAAGCCAAATTAATGAGTTAAATAATGTTACGTATATATATATATATATATATATATATATATATATATATATATATATATATATATATATATATATATATATATATATATATATATATATATATTAAGTAAAAGTAAACGGTAAGATCACAGTGGTGCATTGAAATTTTGCAAATTTATTTACCTGAATAAAGTAAACGTTACAAGAGGGTCAAGGAATAATTTAAATAACCATTTGCGGCAGTATTAAGTTTATAATAAGTTAGTAGTCGTTAGTAAAATCATTTTGTACGTAATTATCATACACATCTGAAATAGTTTTTGTTGGATGAATATGATAATATTAGATGAACAGGATAATGCAGGAAAAATTTCTTTTTTAACGAAAGGAAAACGCAATTACACTTAATATGAAAAATATCATTTTGAATGTTCCATCCAGCGCCTATCGATTTAAGTGATTATCCAGGGCTAATAGATCAGCATGGTTCGTTGCTATGTTGGCTGAGAGTATAACTTGAACAGTGAAAGAAAAAAGGCTTTTATGATTAAGAGTAGACATACCATCTGAAACGGTAAAAAAAGCTTTGGTCTCTGAGAATAGACATATGACCTGATACAAAAAAAGGCTTTGATGGTTGAGAGTAGAGATAAGACCTGGAGCGGTAAAAAAAGATTTGGTGGTTGAGAGTAGGCATACGATCTTGCTGAAATGGTAAAATAAAAAGGCTTTGTTGTTTGAGAGCTGACCTACGTCTGAAACGGTAAAAAAGCATTAGTGACTGAAAGTAGATATACGATCTCAAATCGTAACAATGTCAAAATAATGATTAAGTTTGAACAATTTAAACTTTTAGTTCATTGCCTACAGAATTAAACAAGTCTCATTTATACATGTTTTACTAGAAAAGGAATTCGAAGCTAAAAAAACTAAGCATCTTTTTGTAATTAATTCATTTGTATGTTTATATAAAACATATATTAAAACTTTTTTTTTCTTTTAGTTATTCTCCAGGCTGCGTCACTGTTGATGTATCCTTTGATTTTGGGATCCTCGTTTGCCAAAATCCATTGTGGCCCCTTGTCCGAAATATATTATCCAGCGGGTTGTAGGATTGGCTGGGCCTACATAGCTGCCATTACATCCACTGTTCTCGCTTGCTACTGTCCCTTGCTGGCTCATTTCTCTCATTACAACATATTTAGTCCATGTCTATGGACAGAAATATGAAGAAAAGCAACAGTCTGAAAAAGGTAAATTTTACTAACGTATCCAAAGTTTCTGTAGTTAAGTTTAAAATTCATCGGTACCTGCATTGGAGAAAGTACCGACCGAAATACTTTTTGCGACGCTCCTCTTCCATTCGACCTAAGCTTTCAAACTAGATCAATATATCAGTAAAGGTGGCTCAAAAATCTGGACATCTAGTAAGAAGTACTACCCCGAGACAAACTCTAAACTATCCCCCTCTTAGTAAGCTGTAAAAAATTGAAAAACCTCAAGCACTTAAAATTACTTAACACTTACTATTCGATTACTCAGGAATTACTCGACCGATTTGACACAAATTTTGTGTTTTGCCGTAAAAAAATTACTTTCTTTAAATTGACGTCAAAAATTTTATACCTAACACTTCAAAAGTTTTTTGACCGTTCTTCAATAAAATAAAAAAAATTAACAAATATTTACGGAAAGTTATTTTTTGCATGGAATCATCTTTGGATAAACAAATTTCATAATTGTGCATAAGACTGTTTCAATTCGCTTGAAGTTGTCGAGATATAGCAAAATGAGCAAATAGTAAAATTAACATTAAGGGGTCCAAAATGTAAAGTGCTCTCCTGACCATACTATTGGCACCATATTTCCCAGATTGCGGATACCCCCTATATTTTGGGAGTCAGAAATCTGAATCTGTCGGGAAAAAAGGTGTTTATTCAAGGAAAGTATGTTTTTGTGACTGATTTCTTAAATTAAAATAATTTCTGCACTAATTAATGAGTATATCTGACCCTTGTGTCATTAAGATTGAGTTCCAGAATTTGAAGATCCGATCATTAGATCAAAAGTTATTCAGAGTGGTCATTATTTATTTTATTTTTTTTGGCCTACTGTACATCAAACTATTATAATTTCTAAATTTTCAGTCTCATTCGATTAAGAGTTATTCAAATCGAATGATAATACATCAGGAACAATGCCACATTTGTCTAGATAGTATTATTTAAATTTCATCCTCCTTTCACTGAAACCTGAAGTCTTTAATCTTTTTACCTCGCATTACGTAAGTCTAGTTTAAAATTTATTTGTGCATCCTAAAAAGAAATACTGTGAAAAAGAAATATTAGTTTAATGTAACTCAGTTTCAAATACATATTTTTAATAGGACACGGGATCGACACGTGACCTCTCACTCTCAACCAGGCGTGAGATCCACACTTAAACTCATGTCACCATCGGTGATGTGATGATACTGTTGTTATGCACACTTGCACTTTTTCTTCCAACTTTATTTAAACCCACGACTATCCATTTTAATGAAAGATACTATTTTCTAAAATTGCAAAATTGTGAAAATATTTTATGAAAGATATTAGACATATAATTTTTAAATATTTTATATGCGGGTCTTACTTAAACAGTACGCTAATTTCACATGTAAAGAAAGTTATGCACCTTCGTTTTCATGATCGTAAAATTTATTTATATTTTATTTCAGCTACGCAATGGGCTTATCGTACAGTAGAACATTAAAGTCAAGCACAACTGGCAGCAGCCATTGAGCGGGTGGGTGACCACTTTGATCAGACTGCGTAGGGAACGAGGGTGAGTGGTTGTCGTAAAATTGGTCTACTAAATGTTCGTAAAATGCTCGATTTCGCACGCAGGTCATCGAGCTACCAAAGTAGGGGTGCTATCCCCTCTACTGATAATCAAATTTCTGCTGGCATGTTTTACGATCATTATAAGGATGTTTCCCAAACCATCGCTAATATAGCCTATTTTGCAGCTCTAGTGTGATGTAAATAAAGCACTACTATTATATTTTGAAACTAAAAACTACTTCAGCTTATTTCTGCTGCCAAACAACGAGCACAAGTCGAATGAGAAAAGCAATTCTCGTTATTCTCGTCAAGTCGACAATTATGCGAAAATAATTTTATTTTGTTACTCCTAAAAGGAAAAATGTTGAGCGCATCATCGCTGAAACACTTGCGGGGAGATTTTCGATGGTGTTAGAAGTTCACTGCATAAGTGACGCGTTACGTTTTTTTGTTTTAGGTACAACAAATATAGAATCAGTTTCTCATTTTTTGTCCTTTATTTAATAAATATATTTAGAATTTTCATTCTGATAACTGTTAGTCTAATTATATTGGAAAGTACTGCACAAATCCTCGCCATGCGAACCACATTTCGCATCGCATAAATATGCGAAACCAGCGATAAAATTTGAACTAATAGAATTGAGTCTTGTTAGAATGAGAAAGAAAATACTGCAAGAAAAGATATAGGAAATTATTTCAATTCGTAATTTTAGAACTATCTAGGAATGACAATCTTTGTTTACACAAAATATAAGCTAAACCTCTATGCCTCTTTGTTAGATATATGTAGTTTGTGTAGCAGTGCCGAAAAAAATTAAACCTGAAATTACATTTTAAGTAATTGCATAGGGATTTTAACTCTGCAGTTTTTTTTTTATTAAAAACACAACAAAATCAAAATATCGTTCAAGCATTTCATCTATCCTCTTCAAAAACTAATCGTATTCATAAGTGACATTGTAAAAACAAAATGTCAAAGATCACAATTAGATAACATTTTTTTCATGTTACCTATTTAATGCTTCTTCAGAATGACATTATCCTCAAAACTATTATATTAGATGAGAAATTCTGGAATATAGTTGACAGAAATAAATTCAAATTCCATTCTTAAAAAGAGCAGCATATAAAGTAAAGTCGTTTTTTTGGTTCATTATACTTGTGTGAATCATTGCTTTCAATACCATTTCAAATACCATAAAATTGAAATAGAATCAGAATAGAATAAAATAAATATAGATCCCGACTTACAGATGAACACCTTGACGATTGCTTGCGAGTAGGAATTTCATCATAATCTCCCAATTATGTAGCGCTGGTCAGTAAAATGCAATGCCAAAGATCACATTGACTGTATTTTATATATTTTATAAATAATTTTTATACTTCGTGTTCAGCGATAGCTTGCGAGGTGTATAAAAATCAAACTTGGACAATGGTGGACTGTAAATTCTTTTATTTTGCGGAGATGCAAAGCCGAGCGTGTATGCTCTTTGGTTGTTTTACATTAACTGACTCTTGGCTAAGAACAATGACGCCAAGGAGCCAACGGGCGTAGCAACATGCCGGCCCGCGTTGCAATATCCATGATATTCAACTTAATTGTTCAAATTTTAAAAATAACACACACAAATAATTATGACATAACAAAGTAAAAAAAAAAAAAATACATAAAGATTATAAAACACGAACACAACAAATCAACTAACATGACAAGAATTGAATCTTTAACAAAAGATACTGATATTTCATGTTAAATCACTTCAATGGTTGAAATTCACTTAGTAGATTAAATTAACTTTAGTATTTTGAAAAATGAATGCAATTAGTGAATTTTCAAAGCACAACAAAGTTTTTAACTAAATTTATCTTCAATAGGAAGTAGACAAATTTTAGAAATAGGTCTTTTAAGTGGTCCAGATTTGGTATTTACTATTACAACTCGGACCTTTCCTTCAGTACCAGGAATAGTTTGATTGATTCTTCCCATCATCCATTTAAAAGGGGGCAAATTTTCCTCCTTAATAATAACCATATCATTTTTCTTAACATTATCTTTAGAAAAATACCATTTCTTACGTTGTTGCAAATGATTAAGATAATCCATAGACCAACGTTTCCAAATTATCTGTATCATTTTTGACAGTTTACGCCAATGAGACAATCTATTTTCGGGCTCATTGATTAAAATTGGTTCTGCAATAGTATTTATCGGTCGACCTATGAGAAAATGGCCTGGGGTAAGGGACTCATAATCAGAAACTTCCGATGACAAAGGGGAAATCGGACGGGAGTTTAAAATTCCCTCAATTTGGGTAAGTACAGTAATAAATTCTTCATAATTAAGTCTAGCATTACCAACAGTTCTTTTCAAGTGATGTTTGAATGACTTAACTCCTGATTCCCATAGACCTCCGAAATTTGGGGTACGAGGGGGCAAAAATTTCCATGAAATATTTTCAGAGGATAAATAGCAAGCTAAATATTCATTAGGAGATGTTAATAGTGATGCAAGTTTCTTTAACTCTGTATTAGCACCAGTGAAATTAGTAGCATTGTCGCTAAAAATACAAGAGCTTTTCCCTCTTCGAGAAAAGAAGCGTTTCAAACATGCAATAAAAGCTTGGGCAGATAAATCAAAAACAATTTCTAGATGTATGGCCTTCGTAGCTAAACAAATAAAAATAGCAACACACACCTTATGTAAATTTCCTTTTCTTTGATTCTTGTATTTAATAAGGAAGGGGCCACAGTAGTCTACTCCTGTGTTGTTAAAAGTTAAATTAGGAGTTACACGTTCAGCGGGAAAATTTCCCATTAATTGTTCTAAATTTGTAGGCTTATGGCGAAAACAAATTAAACAGTCATGAATGGTTTTTCTAGCAATATCCTTTCCACTCATGGGCCAATAAACTAGGCGAATAAAATGCAATAAAGCTTGTAGCCCTGCATGAAGATTTTTTAAATGGTAGTAAGCAAATATCATTTTAGTTAATTTATGCTTTTTGGGAAGCAAAATTTGATGTTTTGAATCATAGTCAATGTTGGCATTTGTCAAACGTCCACCAACCCTTATTAATCCCTTGTCATCAATAAACAAATTTAAATTTCTCACCTGACCTGTTGTGATACATTTTCCCTTTTGAAGCGTTTTAATCTCATTCTCAAAAACTAACCTTTGTGTCATCTTAAGCAATCTAATCTTACCTTCTTGAATTTCCTCCTTACTTAGTGAACCCGTAGAGCGGTCTTTATATTTACAATTGTGAATGAATCTGAAAATATAACTAAAAATTCTAATTAGTTTGAGATAACTGTTAATAATATTAAAAATATCTTGCACAAAATCATCAGATATCAAATTCAAACTAATGTTAGTTTGTGTCTTTAGTTCAGTTAAATATAGTTCATTAGAAGTTTTGTCGATGCTTACATCATTATCTAGATAATTATCTGGTTGGATCAGGGGACCTTACCATAATTCTGATGAGAAAAGTTCTTGAGGATTCAAGCCACGGGAAATGGCATCTGCAGGGTTGTCATGAGTAGAAATATGTCTCCACAGGTAATTTTCAGTCAAAGTTTGGATCCTGGAGACTCGGTTTCCAACAACGGTTTTAAGCTGGTGGGCTGGCGTTTTAATCCATGCAAGTGCGATGGTCGAGTCTGTATGCAAAATGACTTCGTCAATGTCCATTTTAAGAGAATTATAATTCTTTCTTACCAGTTGAGAAAGAAGTAAGCAAGCTGATAGTTCTAAACGTGGTATAGAAATGACTTTAATGGGTGCAACACGAGATTTGCTCGCAATAAGATGACAAGAGTTTGATTCAGCTAGGCCTGGGCAATACATGTAAACTACAGCTCCATACGCTTATTCCTAGGCATCAGCGTAACCCATTAAAATATTTTTCTAAAAAAGTAAGTTAAAATTCATATATTAATGCGAATAGTTTCTATATTTTGCATAAAAGATGCAGAATTAAACCACTGATCTGCGATTTGTGGTAGAAGTTGGTCTTCCCACGACAGTTTATGTACCCACAATTTTTGGAGAAATATCTTTGCTTTCGTGATGACAGGTTGTAAAAGGCCTAATGGGTCATACAGTCTTGCTATAAAACTCAGAACTTCACGCTTAGTGAGTTTGGTGGTCATTTCTGGGATGGACACTTTAAACGTAAAGAGATCCTCAATGGAATTCCACCTTACACCGAAAGTCTTAACGCTCGCATCAACTTCTGATGCAATATCATGCTCTGTTGGGACACCTTTTGGTAGACTGTTTCTTAACTCCTTTGAATTAGAGTTCCACTTATGAAGAGACATTCCATAAGTTACTAGAATATCGTTCAGCTGTTGTTGCAATTTCTGAGCACCTGAAACGATGTCGTCCATATATATATCTTCCAAAAGAACTAATGATGCCAGTGGAAATCGTAATTCATCTTTAGCCAGCTGCTTGAGAGTTCTGATTGCGAGAAACGGAGCACAAGCAGTTCCGTAAGTGACTGTCTTGAGTCTGAATGTTGCAGGTTTTGCGTACTCTGCATCTTTCCAAAAAATTCTTAGAAGATCAAGCTGCGATGGATCTATTTTGATTTGTCGAAACATCTTTTAGATGTCTGCCGAGAAAGCGTATTTATGTTTACGAAATCGAGTCATGATTTCGAAAATGTCCCCGTTAACGTCCCCCTTCAAAATAACGTCATTCAAGCTCACACCTGTTGAGGTACTTGATGAAGCGTTGAACATCACACGTAACTTAGTGGTTGTCTTCTCAGGACGATAAACACCGTGATGTGGGAGGCAGTATTGCCAGATTAGGGGTTTTCCCCCTAAATTTAGGGGGATTTTTTTTTTATCTTCAGTGGGTATTTTAGGGGAATTTGTTTTTAGGGGTTTGTTTTAGGGTTATTTGTGAATTTTACTAGTTTCATTTTGGTTACGTTCTAATATAAAATTTTATAACTGAATGTGTGAGATGTTAATATGAAAATCAATATGTTAAACCAAAGCAAAAAGATTAAGATTTAATTTTAGAGCTTAACCCTTTGTTGAATGTAAATGTAGTAAGTTATTACTCAGCTTGATTCACGACTTAAGTTTACTAAGTGATCGACTTAAGTTTACTTAGCTCGACTCCTGTTTTAGCTTTATTAAGTATTCCGTTTTCAAATGCAGCTGTGGAGAGATGTTTCTCCATATTAAATATTATTAATGACAAATTGAGAAATAAAATGATTATAACTACAACTGATGCTATTTTGTGCGTTCCATACGAACTTTCTAATGATTGTAAAAATTTTGTACCTACTTCTTCTATGTTAAAAATGTTTAACAGCGAGAACATATACAAATCAGAAAGTATTGACGAAAATATGTTGGATATTTTATCAGAAATTTAAGCATAATGTTAGAATTAAAATATTAAAAAGACTATATCGTTGATAATAAAATATTTATGAAAAAAATGTGCAATTCAAAAAGCATTGAAAAAATATCTTAAATATTTTAGTAGAAATTAAAGATAATGTAACGATTGAATGTAAAAAAGATTAATTTGTTGATAATAAAATATTAAAAAGTATTAAAACAACGGTTTCTATACATTGTTAAACTTTTTTACTATTTTTTAATACTTATACTTTAAGTTAAAAATTTTGGGGTTCTTTTAAAAATTTTTAGGGGATTTTACAACGCCATCTGGGGGTGAACGGTTATTGGCACCTGGCAACACTGGTGGGAGGTAATAGGTCAAATGACTACCGGAATTGCTTTCATTATCATCATATTTTTCCATATGATTCATGTCTAAGTACTCCTGCATAAATGATTTGTATAAATCTTGCATTTCTTGATTTCTGGATAATCTTTACCATAGTTGATTAAGACGTCGCACGGCTAAGTCTTTGGACTCCCCTAAACGCTCAACGTCCTTAACTGGCATCTTTACGATGAATCGTCCACGCTCATCTCTGCGATAAGTATTCTGAAAATGTGATTCACAAAACTTTTCTTCGTCACTCTGAATTTTTATTTTATAGTCTATGTCCTCTATTCTCCAGAATTTTTCTAAGCAGTCTTCAACTTCTGTTTGAGTTCTGTTTGTTATGAAACCACAGTGAATTTCTGGAGTGCAGGTATTTATTGCTCCAGTTGCAATATATCCAAAAACAGTATTGAGAAACACCAAATCACTGTTTGCAACGCGGGTATCTCCAGCCTTGATAATTTCGAAAAATACCTCCGCGCCTAAAAGCATATCTATTCTTCCCGTTACCGCAAAATTAGGATCTGCTAATTGTCGCAGAATTTCTAACTTATCTACTTTGAAGGATGTAACAGGAAGAAAATCAGTAATTTTGGATACCACTAAAAAATCAAGAATTTTCAAAAAAGAGCTATTACCATTACAAATTGTAGCTTGTGTTTTTGATTTTATAGTAGTTTCGTTTCCGCCCAAACTCGAAACCCGAAAATTCATTTTTTCTTGCGGTACTCCTAATTTATTAGCGAAATTAGCTGTACAAATATTTAACATGCTGCCTGAATCTGATATCGCCCTGCATTGCATATAAGATCCATTTAAAGGATTTAAAACCCAAATTAAAACAGTCGCAGAATCGCTGTTTTATTTTTCGAATTAATGCAAGATTATTTTTTTTTTATTGCAAAAGCACTTGACTTTACATCATTGGCCCCCATGCATCGAAGATGCATGAGATTGGAGCATATAAAACAAAAACTGAACCATTGAACAATACAAGAACAATAAATACTTGCAAAACATGAACCACTTAAACATGAACGAGAATCAGTCGCTGGATACCAATTGCATCAATTCCCTAGCTCGCCAATATCGACTGAATAAATCTTCTTCAGATTAATTAATGCAAGATAAAGAATCAGAAACAATTTCATTTTGCTGTACATTAAAAACTGCAGCGTCGGGATTGAGGTCATGACAGTGAGAAGAACCCGAAACAGCAGAGTTGTTCTCGTTTTTCCAAAAATGAAAATAAATCATCTAATTTAGGAACATCATTTGAGCTAATATTCAATTCATACTGCCTTCGAGTTTCTCTGTCCAATTTTTGAAGTACTATATTTAAAACAAAAATATCAGAAAGATCATTGCGATTATACTCCAAAATTTTTAATGCTCTTATATTTATTTATTTATTAAGGTACAGTACAATCATTTAAATTACGTAAGTCTTTAGATGACTCATGCGTTAATTTTTCTATATCTAATATTGATTTAACGTGAGATTCTACTATTAACCTTTTGTTTTAGTATCTTTCTTCTAAAGCTGCGTATAATGAAGTGAATGTATCATCTAATGTAATAAGATTTTTAGCTTCTCCGATTAAATCTGAATTTAAATAGTGTAGTTTTTGTGCGTTTGTCAACTGATTATTGGATGTAATAACATTATTGAGTAGGAATTTGAAAGTACTCCATTCTTCACATTTACCGGAAAATTTCGGAAGCGGAATTTCTGGTAATTTTATGCTAAACAAAAGTTGCGGGAGTTAATTTCGCTTGATTAACTGATTCTAAATAGGTTAAGCAATTTTTAATTTTGCACTTAGCACTAATGATTTTTTCGCTGTATTCTTCGCTAGCGCTAATTTCAGTTTCGAATTCTGCTGGAACCGAAATTAAACTTTCAATTTCAGAATTGAAAGATGTCAAAATACTCTCCTTTTGACTTAATTGCTCAAATATTTCATTTAGTTCTGTTATTTCTTTAGTGTCACTTTGTATTACAGTATCTGCTTTTGTTATTAGTTTTGTAGCGCTAGTTCTGATAGTAGCGCGTTTCTTTCTACATTTCTCAATGTTATCCATTATTTATTAAATGAAATCATGCGGTAAATAGATAATTAAAATTTGCCTACTTTTCACTAATTCGATGGCTGGAGATATACTGCGTTATTTCTGATGCGATGCGTGGTTAGTCCAATAATGAATGCGGGTTTTTTATTGTAAATTTACGATGTACTGGATCTTTCTTCTGCTGCTCGTTACGGACCAGATGTTCGGCGATAGCTTGCGAGGTGTATAAAAATCAAACTTGGACAATGGTGGACTGTAAATTCTTTTATTTTGCGGAGATGCAAAACCGAGCGTGTATGCTCTTTGGTTGTTTTACATTACCTGACTGTTGGCTGAGAACAATGACGCCAAGGAGCCTACGGGCGTAGCAACACTTCGTATGTTTTGAAAGCAATTTAGTAATCATTTATTTTACACAAGAATATTAATACTTATTATATTCCTATGTTAAATTAATTTTTAAAATTAAATTTTTTGTGCATTATATGTAGTGTGTATTATTACCTATGTCTATCAACTATGAATTTATCTTAAAAAAAATAAATGGTGCCCACCATTCGGCCGATAATCTGGTATTTGCTCTGGTATTCTGGTACAAAAAGGTTGGGGACCCCTGAATTATGGTATAACAAATTTGCCTTTTAAAGTGGAAGAATATGATTAATAAATTTTTTAAAAAAGTCTTTTTTTTAAAAATTAAATTACATGTTTTGAAAATTAATCGGCCGATTTCGTATTTTGTAATTTGTTACATTAAATTATATATTTTTAAACTGATGTAACTCGCCATTCAAATTGTTTTCGAATATTACGAAGTAAAATAATAAAAAATATAATAATAACTATCAAATATTATTTTATCAAATATTATCTATGGATAAATGATTTTTATAACTGTAAGGAGAAAATTTTCGATTCGCTTAAAAAGTTTTTGAGACGCAAAGAGTAAAATTAAGATTAAAGAGTCCTTTAGACCGCTCTCCAGACATTTGAACCTATATTTTTCGCAAATTGCGGTTACATTAAGAGGTCAAAAATTCAAATGCAATGAAAAAAAATTTTATTCAGAGAAGGTACGCTTTTCTGTATGATTTTGCAACTTAAAATATTTTCTGCACTAATTAATTATCGTATTTTCGTATTTAAGGTAAGGCCTTAGAACCATTTAAGATTATTAATATTCAAAATTAGATAATAAAATAAAAGTTCTTCAAGATGTTTCGTTTTTTTTTTTTTTTTTTTTTTTTTTTTTTTTTTTTTGTAGCAATGATTGTGTTTTATTACATTTTCTTAATAATGTTAATCAATTCATTTAGAACACTTCATATTATAAGGACAGTACGACAGAACATAACAATTGTTTAAAATGGTACAATGTATACAGTATTATTTGGAAAGATTTTCCTCACGCCTAAGCTTATCTTTGAGAATTTCTCTTGTTTGAGGACTTTTTGGAAAGTGTTTTGCTTCAACATTTTAAAGGTCAGTAATAGTTTACAATCGGGAGTTCCTCCTATATTTGGAGATTTGAAAATAAACCGATATACACGAGGGGAAAAAAACAATCGCATAACTGTAAACAAAAGTTATGGTAACCTAAACGTGTCTTCATTGAAAACAAAGACAGCAAAGAATATCATAGTACCAAGAGTTTCTACAAAACTGAAGCCATGCGATGTCCCGGTTCTACTCCTTAACTTGATAGTAAGTAAATATTGACGTTCTTCAAATTGAAAAAAAAAATGATACTTCTCCCCTAGTTATCATAGTCGGTCACAATCATAACTTGTCAACCTTTAAAAGTAATCATAAGATACACTGATGTGACACTGCGTCAGGGATACTTGAAATGCATTGAAGTGTATGAAATCTGGTGCTGCACTTCATTTATTCAAGTGCTGTGCATTTATTAAACAGTCGTTACGGGTAAAACATCCCTCTCAGAAAAATAGCAGGTGCTTGACGCATTCACCCGAAAACTAAATGTTTCATAGTGGGCAATTTTAAGAACAATATCTTAAATTTAAGTTCTTCAGATACTAGTGAACATATTTCTTGCAATAATAATAATATTACATCGAAATAAGATTGTCTTAGAGCTTCAATGTTTCCGGAAGCAATGTTTTTTTTATAACCGTCGTTTAACATCCGACTCAATTTTTTAATCTACGGCTACCAATATTCAACTCCGTAATCATGTAATTTGAACATAATATGAAAGACAATGGAACTTCTGGATCAAGTATTGGGAGAAATTGCTTTCGTGGAGAACTTTTCAATGAAAATAGCCCGCCTTTGCTTTGCATGGAGAGGAAAGCAACAAAAACCTCCCACGGTTAGTTTAACGGCAAGGCAACCAATGATCCGTCTACCACTGAAGATATTTTGCGTCAGCACTATGATAGGTGCGAGCCTGGTGCGGAATTCGTATCGATCAGCCCTCGCTGGGCTTCTTACCCGGGTCACCTAATTAGGAGTCAAGTGCCTTGTTTAAAAGATGAAGACATTTAAAAAGATGAAGCTTTCTTGCCATCCTTAAATATTTGATCTTCAATAATTAGTATAAGTGGATGGTGAGGAAACACTAGCTATTGGGCAACCAGCTAAGGACAGTTAATCTTGAACAAGCATGGTGTAAAACAGATCTATCGTATTGTACGTAGATAACGAGAACAAACAGTAGCTAAAATTAACAACGAGCTAAATCAGGACATCGGTTCATCAATCTATAAGGAGACCACACATCGCTTGCTTGTGTGGATTCAGGTGCCATAAACCCTCAAGAGGTACTCTATTGATTTCTTAAAAAAACACAGAAAATGGACTCTTTAGGGTTGGTAATATTTGCAATAGTAATAGTTTATTTACATCGCATTAGAGCTACACGATGGGCTTTTGGTGACGGTCTACGAAATATCCCTGAAATCGATCGGAAGACATGCCATCACAATTTTGATCTTCTGCAGGGAGAATGGCTTCTCCACTTTGATAGCCTCGCACGACCTGCGCACGAAATCGATTTTATTACGGTGGATTTTATAACGAGGACTGGTATTGCGCACTCCTTGTTCTTTTATAAGTGATCAAAGAGGTCACTTATCCACTCACTGACCGCGGTGATCTACTGGGAAACGTGTCATAAGATCAGGCAATTTTGGGACATCTTATAGATCGAAAAATGTATTGGTCAATGAATCACGAATGGGCGGAGATTGAGAGGCTTATGAAGTCAGGGATTTTTTTTACGTGTCAAGTTTTAACTTTACTAGCCCATGGCGGCTTAATCCCGGTCTGGGGTGTTATCTTCACAGTTTTCTTAGCAGTATTATTCCAAATCTCCCTCAAAGTCATTTAGTGGAAAGAGTGGCTGCGATTAGCACCATTCCTTTATTTTGTGCTGTCATCCACATGAAAATTGAGTTTTTGAGAAACAAGACAACTTTTATACATCCGGATTTGCTAATGCCTGGTAATTTGAATATTTATCTGACTTATTCTATATCGTGAATCGGTCACTTAGAAGGCCCGACTATACCTAATTGAGCAACTTGCCAGATTTCAGAATTTTTCAGAAAAGGGTGCAAACCCTCAACACACAACACCAGTGATTTGATTCCAGCCAATATTTGAAATATTCCAGTCTTGAGGGACGCTTCCACATACTTGTTGAATCTTTTCCTCGTTGTGTGGAAGTTCCTAATTCAGTGGCACTTCAATGTATGATATTGTGCTGAACTCACAGTCTGTTATTGAAATTTTGTTATTAAATTAGAAAAAAAGAAATTATGAATCTAAATTGAGTCACATTGAAGTTATCCAAATGGCCGTGGCAACAGCTTGTATGGTTTCCACCAAAGCCTTCGAGGAACATTATGGTCTTGGAGAGAGTTGGTGAAATAATATGTATAAAAATTAATAACACTTTTTTCAACAGGATGCATATTTAATAATTTATTTACATGAGATCTAACAATAATATCTTTCTGACCATATCTTTTTTTTAGGAGATCTATAGCAGTATCATAATTCGTTTCTGATAATGTTAAACCCTGAATCGAAACTAAAGCAGACCCTTTCAAAAATGATTTCAAATAACTGAATTTATCCGTTCTAGATAAATTATTATTTTCATGAATGGATCCCTCAAATTGTCCCCAAAACTCCTGCCAATTTTCATATTTACCATCAAATGGTTCCAACGTTAATTTTGGCAATCGGACACTCGCTTCGTTTCGTACATTTGATACCGAGGGTACATTATTTGTCGCTACAGCTGCTGACTCTGATACCGAGGATACATTATTTATCGCTACAGCTGCTGACTCTGATTTTAAACATGCATTTATTTTTGTTTTAGAAGATATAATTTTTTCTCTTATTTCTTGGCTTGAAATTACTTCTGCCTCTAACAGATCTAAATCATCGATATAACTTTCGATTTGTGTATCTAATTCATAAATTTGTTCCGATTTCTCACATAATAATTGAAGAAGCTCATTTAGTGCCTCTTTGTCAATTACTTCTAACAATAATTGCTCGTTAATCTTATTAAGCGTTCTCGTTAATAAACCCCTAATAGTTGAACACTTTCGTTTTAATTTATCGAGCATAAAAGCACGAGTAGTTTCATTAACCACATTTTGATTAGTAATTGACATTTTAACTTTAAATATGTTAGAACAAAATTAATCAAAGATTCTCATAAGAATTAGAAATCAAATACTGCTATATTTCTGCTTTTATACCGAAATTATCATATCTAGTAGCGTGCCGGGTTTTTCGGCACCAATGTTAAATATTGATTTACTATGTCATTTCTATAATGAACTAATTTTAGGGAATTGTATAATAATTTGACTTACCTTGAGCAGGTTCTTTGAATATATATTTTATTTTATCACATAGACGGCACGAAACACACAGAAAAACAGGGAAGCCAAAATGTAACAAGAATTCAGGCGTCTGGTGACGCGCAACATCTTTCAGCGCCACCAGCGGAATATTTCTAACTTAACATTAAAATTACAACAGTGTGATTCATTCACGCTTTTCTTCTTTACTCTCTTTGTAAATAGAATAGGAGTTTCAAACCTCTCCATTACCATGGTTTCGGAAAACATTGTCCACCCCAATATATTAGAACTTTTTACTGAAACGTGAGGCATGAAACCTTAGTAACGGAGAGGAGTAAATCACGTTACCTTTAAACACCTCTCTCTATTCAGTTTATAAAGACTACTGGCTAAATACCGCACGGGGTGAATAGAAAAAAGAAAAGAATAAATCAGTTCTGAGAAACAAAACGCAATCATGCTCAAATTTGTTTGAAAGGCATGTACCGACACAATTAAAGAGCTTGATGGAAGAACCAGGTGAATGACATTTTTAAGGGAATTAATGAATTTAGAGAAAATAACAGAAAGTGGTTGCGTCAATATGGGTATGCTTAATGTAACAGAACTGTTTTTGCTTTCCCTTTTATCTTAACATAACTAATCCATATTAGTTTTTAGTATGCTTTCATGATTTTTATTATTTTTGTGATAAAGCTGAGAATTAATAGCCCCACCATCTAATAAATTGGTAATAAAATAGTTCAGATGCAACTTCTTTTTCGGCTCTGAAAATGTCACTTACTTGGTTCTTCCATTACGATTTTCAATTAGTGTAGCTAAAACGATTTCAATTTTTTTTATTTAATGTTATATGTTGTAATCTTCGGTGGCTTTACGTTATTGAAGCAAGCAACGATCGTTGTTTGTAATTCATATCATTGGAATGCAAATAAAATACCATCTCTTGGCATGATGCTATTGCTCGCAGCCAATTCAGGATAGTTAAAATTTACCACTATTAAGTGATTTTCGTAAGTACATATCCCTTTCGAGGGACCGAAAGTCCCTAATTCTAAAGTATCCGAAATAAAACTGATTGGTGCAGTTTTAACAATCACCAAATATATCAATATAACATTTTGTACCTATATTAATATATTTGGTACTTATCACATATTCCTTCAACATTTGAGTTCATACATATTGCCACCACGTAATGTTAATTGAATTTATCTGAAATAGCAAATAAAAAATAATTAAATATTTAAATACGTGCAATAAACTTTTTTTTTGATCAAGTATAGCTATAAGCTAGCAATTTTCTCTGGTGTTATCTTTAAAATATGTGAAAAATTTAATCGTTCATTTCGTTTTTCGCTCATCCCACTCGAACGGGTTGTCGTAGAATGTTCTAACGTCAACAGTGACCTTTCTGGTGCTTTGAACTATCCGTATGTCAAATTTCATAGCTTTCAGTCGAATGCTTTAGGAGTCTATATAGGACACACACACAGACATTCATTTTTATATATATAGAAGATAATCAACAACTCCTACAAAAGAGAAAGACATCGCACGTATCAATTTAGTAATGAATATAAACTGCAGTAGAGAAAAGAAAGGTGTCGCAGAGTTCGGACTACTGAACTGTGCAGTAGGAGAAAGGGGAAAATAAGAACAGTGTCACAGCTTTCGGATTTTTAAAGGATTGGGTTTCTCGTTTCTGGTAACCCGTGATGAGACTTCTTTTCTAAGAGGTATTGGTATAAACAAGAGTAAAAAAATGAGCTCTTCTATTTTGCCCCATAAAAAACACCCTCAGGCTGTCAACATCATGGCAACATGTTGAATGAATACTAGGAAGTGATGTACGCAGTGTAGGGTATCTACCACTACAAAATTACGATTACATTTCACTAGTATATAAGACATTTTAACTTGATTCCATGATGGGGTACCTTTTCATAGATGAAGGGTGACATGGTCGAAATCAACTCACTCCCCACATTGGTGACCCGGACGTGATGTGAACACGCCTACCTTGACAGTACTTAACGCCCACTTCGATGGATTATCCACATTAAAACAGTTGACTTGCTACTTCTGACAGCAACATTATCCACCTCCTAGCGCTGTTGCTACTCAGTCTCGATAAAACACAACGTCGGCCTGCATACACTCGACTGCTAAAGGCAGCACAGGAGCAACTACGACCGTGAACTTAATACAGCTCTCACAATCAGCACGCAAAGAGTAGGGTGATATTAATACAGCTCTCCCGGCTTCGCACAAAAAACATCAATGACTCAACTAGTGGTATCAGTTCATCGAATTCTATCACGGATATAATTCTGGTGGAGGAGTACTGTAGGGTATCTACCACTACAAAATACGATTACAATTCACTAGTATATAAGACATGTTAACTCGATTCTATGATGGGGTACCTTTTCATAGATGAAGGTTGACATGGTCCATAACAGCATTTCCCACAAGCAGTATGACTGTAGGTTCGTGTACAGAACACCTATAAGGATTTTAATGAGACTTGAATTGTTTCTGTAATTAGTACATGGTATAATGTTTTTACAACGGCCTTCTGAAAATTAAGAGGGTTTTAGGAACAAACCTGTATTTTCATTCCATTAACAAATTTTTTTTTCTTTTCAGGATTGATTTATTTGAGTGATAACACCACTGAAGCTGGAAAACTCTGACGTTCGAGAAGAACTGTCTTTTTCATCTATGTGACCAAATCTTGACACTTGAAAGTGTGTTTCTAGTCTACAGAAAAAATATTTATTTAAGATGTTCTACCTAAAGAAAAACAAAACAAAATGCGAAATTTTTCTGATTGTAAATAGTGTGTATATATTGAATCATGTGCATAGTCCAAAACATATTGATGTGATAAGCATATATATACAATTTATGTGCAATATGAAACATGTAAATAAGAGAAAGCATTATTACTTCTATGCAGTAACAAAACTTGTTTATTTTGTATTCCATAATTGTTCGTGTTACATCATACATGAACTAGCTATATCATTTCAGTTTGACAAAATGAAGAAAAAAGAATATTAAGGTACAAAATCTCACCATTTAACGTTATAACAACAAAGTAAATGTCAGTCCAGTTTACACTAGTTTGTAAAAAAAAATTTACGTACACGTTCTTGACTTTATAAGTACACTATGGCTATTCATTTGTGTTTTGTATTTATCACTCAATTACACTGTACACCATTGTAAAATTAAGTTTAAAAAATACACAACAGAGGTCTCAAATCAATTTTAAGCAATCTAAAAATAAAAACTATTGAAATCTAAAGAATAACTTTGAGGTAAGGCGGATTGAAAGCATCAAAACGTTGGATTACCGTAAGAAGCAGAAGTTAAAAAACAAATAATCTTTTTTAAGTGTGATGTATCTTTATTACGAAACGTAAGATATGTATCATTACAGAACAAACTGCAAACAAATAAAAGTAAAAATGGAGTATAACATGTAAATAAATAAAAAAAGCTCACGCTATAAAATGTTTCAGACTTCATACTTTTAGAAAAATACCCATTTTCAAATTTAATGATTAATTTTTAAAGTAAGTACTAAAATTTAATGCCTGTAATTTTAAAATTTGATATTAAATTCGGAACATGTTACTCTTATAACTTTTCCAAAATAAGACATACAAAGTATTAGTTTTGCAAGGTGTTCTGCCCTCACCACCTTTAATATACATTTTTAAAACCCTTGTCACTAAGAACATTATGGATTACAAATATCAGTAAGCACATTATGGGTCACAAATATCAAATGTCAGTCACATTATGTCAATAAGCGCTTTATGGGTCTCAAATTCATATTGAGTATTCAAATAAATTCGCGTTATTTTATGGTTAATACATGTTTTGAATCATTTGAAAGATGATGTTTGTTCTATTGCTTTTTTCAAGTTGATTTACGTTAATTTTCTGATCATTAAAATTATGTGTCAAGTTGAAAAAAAAATAAGCATTTTCGAAATCTCCTTCTTTTTTCTTCTAATTTACGTTTTAAGATAATAAAAGCTGCTCGTAATATTTGTGCTGCGCTTGAAGAGAACGCCATTCCTCAAAATACAATTCGTGACTAGTATGCTAAGTTTAAAAATGAAAATTTCGACTGCAAAGGTGCATGTCATTCTTACCTTCTAGTTCTGCTTGATAGAACAATTATATCAACTTTCTCACGAAATTTCATGTCAAACAAGGTAAGTGGAAGAGAAAATAAAATGCTCTCCTACTTTATGTGCTTAAAAAATTTTCAAAAGCGGTGGAAACCAAGACTTAAGGTCAAATAACGTCTGTAAAATCTGGCGAATAAATAGAGTGAAAAAACTGAATTAAGCTTTATTGTAACTTTAATAACTATTTTAAACTTCCTCTTAGTTCTCTTTACAATCAAACTGGTTTTGATAATTGCAAACTCGCATTCCTCGTTAACGAAGCAGATTTGTTAACCTTTTTATTTAAAACTTGAATATTAACTTGTGACCCCTAATGCACCAATTTTTTTTACAGATTATCTTTCACAATGTTCTTATTCCATTTTAATATATATATATATATATATATATATATATATATATATATATATATATATATATATATATATATATATATATATATATATATATATATATATATATATATATATATATATATGTGTGTGTGTGTAAGTAAGTCCTAGAAACTGAAACCAATTAATTAAAATTGCATTTAAATCTCTATTAAACATCTTATTCAAATAATTTTGTTACAGTATTGACAGAAAAGATTTATAGTAAAAAAGAAATATTGATATTTATGTTTTAAGAATTTAAAGTTATGAATATACTGAATTACATTTTTTACTTTTAAAACACTACCAAATAAATTTCTATACTAGTATATAAATTTCTAAGTTGCATCTTTTTAATAATTTATCTTTTACAAAAAATGAGCTTGTTTAGAAACAGAACAATAAATATTTTAGGATATGCTGATACAATTGGTGCATTTTGTATTATAATGAAGTATATTTTAAATTATTCAGATTTCTTAAAATCTTTGTATATTTTTCAAAGTAGTAATATGAGTATACATTTTCATCATTATTTGTTATGTTTTTATAGATTTGCCGATTAATATTTTGTACATATATTTCAATAACAAACAAAATTTGTGCATTGTATATTAAATAAAATATTTATATATATATTTTTTTTAAGTTTTCAAATATTCTGAGAAAAATACGAAAAATAAATCATAATTACTTAATGTATAGAATATTAATGTTTCAAAAATTTCTTGTACAAGTTTCTGCGTAAAACCTTTTGTGAATGAATTAACTGTATTGCTCTAAGAATGTTTTAGATTTTTGTTTTTTTTAGAAGGAAGATGATCAAAATATTACTTGTTAATATTACTCGTCAAGAAAACTGAAAGATTGATTGCTAATAAATTTTAAAGTCTGAGATGTAATATAAATAACAATATAAACCGGCTATTTCGAAGTATTAATAAACTTATAGTCTATTTAAAACTACAATTTTTGCGTTATATATGAGGTCAACACTAAATTATTAGAAAAAAAAAATACTGTTCTGGTATTCAAATAATTCTTCAACGCAGAATTTTTATCAAACATATTTTCCATACTTTTTTCACTATTTTGTATTAATTTAGATAATAATAAGTTTAAAATGTTCTATTTACCATTTCAATAATTAATGGTTATGAAATACAATATGAAACACCGGTGTCTTTTTTAGCGTAAAATCGTCCAAATGCTGTTCACTTACAAACAATAATTTTTCAAGTTTGCTCTTATTTGCATTAATTTAGGTCTAAGAGAAATAGTTATTCATCATTGAAATTTTATTAAATTACAAAATTAATTATGGATACATTTTTAAATGAGAAAAATTTGTAAGCAGTTTTTTTGGTCTTCATATTTTATATAATACAAATATAATTCCGATAATCAAATAGATTTCTTTTAGTAACTATTAGACTGTTTTTCATAGTTAAAAAAGTACCAACATTTATTTTTACTTGTAATTAGAGTGTCAGAAAAAATATGTATAAAAAAGATACCGGTGTCCCATCTGCGTCAAAGGGTTAATTCAACTGCTTTTTTTTATATTTAATTTATACCTATTTTTTAAAACTCTTATAGATTCGCTTTAAAATTTTACTACAACTGTGCAACAAGTGCTGGAATTTTTTTCAGACAAATTTAAAAAATATCATTTTTAAATTTTATTGCAAATCTTTATGAATCAATTTTAAACAAATATTCTAAAAATTAATCTAAACTAACTTAGCACATTTTATTATTTTGGAGTTCTGATTTAAGCATTTTATCACTTGAATAATCCCAAGAAACTGAAGCGAAAATATATACTTTTCTTTTTTATATATAATTTGCTTTGAACAGCCAACCCAATTCTAAGTTTACAATAATCAATGTAAATTTCGTTTTTTTTAATACTGAACCCAGCCCAGAAGGCTAGGGAACGCCTGAATCAAGTATTGGGACAAACTAATCTTCGTGGTGGACATTCTGATTGCATTTGCTTTACATGATGAGGGAAACCACAAAACCTTCTACGGCTAGCAAGACAGCAAGTGAATTCTAACTTATATTCCATTTTCCACAGACGATATTATTTGTCAATGCTGTGGTCGGTGCGAGCCGGGTGTGAAATTCGTATCTACCAGCAACTTCAAATCTGAGCCACCTCATTGGGAGGCTGTGCCAATATGACTCTGGAAATATATACTTGTTGATAATATTAAAAAAACTTCACTTGGCTCCAAAATTAAAATGCGGAAAAAGTGCTCAAAAATAGTCGCCGATTGTCTAGACTAGCCAGACGTGAAAACGTATTCAAGACAGTTCAAGAACACACACAAAAAAATTAATTGCTTTTTGTCTGAATACTTTTTATAAAACTCAGAAATTTCTGTGTATGATAATAGCTACAGAAATTTCAGACTTCTGAAAAACATATTGAAATTTTTAACCTAATTTGCACTAAAATAACACTCGAAAACTTGTAAAAATCAAACACATTCTAAAAAAGACACTTCTTGCATTTTCTGCACCAATAGCTATAAGTAGAATATTAAGATTATGCTGCATTGGAATAGACGTTTTTTCTTAGGCTTTTAAAAAGTATAAAATTGAAAATCAATTAGGTGCCCCCTTAAAAGAACGTGATACGAGTAGTTCGTTACAATCTAAGAACAGTATAAACAAATAAAAACTGCGGTGTGTTTTGTGAAAAAATGTATTCATCAGAAAAATGTTATCAAATTCTTTTTTGCTGCTGGGCAATTAAAAAGAGTTTTTTCTTCTAAAGTATCGAGTTTATGATAATATCGCTGATGTTTGTTTATAAACATCAACGGGATCATTATAAATTTGATAAATATTTTACTAAGAAACATACTTTTATGGGGAGAAATTCTCCTTTACCAACGTTGAGTGTAACGATCTTTATAATTCATTCTATTTTTTTAGATAAATAATAATACTTAATTACTTTAATTTTGATGCATTTAAATTGCTACTCTTCTGTAAAGTAAAGTACAACACACCGTAATTCTTGACTAAAATAAAACTAACCAATTATTTCTTAAAAGGTATTTTACGAAATAAATAAATGTACATAATCACTAGACTTAATGGAACCATGATTTCCAAATCAATTCTAGTCCAATAGTTTGAGGGTCTAAAAAGGTATAGTTATTTAGCGAAGATATGTTTTAGCGTCTGATTTTAATTAACGTATTTAAAGTAATTTCATCATCAATACTTAAAAACGGTATCCAATGTATTAGTTTCTCTACAATCTTATTGAATAATTTTTTAACTCATTACAAAAAAGAATTTATATTATCATACTATGTCTGTATAATTTACTATTTTAGTTTTTGAAACTTTAAATGTTTTGCTAAAGTCTAGCAGTCAGTCAACTATCTGCTGAAACTGCACAAAACTTATAATAAAACAGGGTTTTCGTGTCGCTTAGAATATGAAAAAAGCATGGGTCGTTAAATTTGTCTTATAGAAGTTGCAAATTTACTGTATTTTCAGTTTCATTTTTAAATTCCAGAACTAGATCTTTGGAGTAATTAATATGTTGTGATTATTGCGAGCATGATAAAGCAGTTTCATTCCTCCTAACTCTGCTATCATTTTTACATATGTTAAGTACGAGGGTTGCTATTTATATTTCTGGCCTAATAATGAAAAAACAAATATGTAGGATCGAAATTGGTTTTATTGTTTTTCAAAATATTCTCCATAATGATCAATACACTTTTGCATGCGTTTGAACCAATTTTCAAAGCATTTTTTCCAGTCCGATTGAGGTAACTCCAAAACATGCGTTTTGAATGCATCAACCGCTTCTTCGGGGGTCGAAAATCGTTGTCCACGTAATTTATTTTTGATGTGTGGGAATAAGAAGAAGTCATTGGGAGCCAAATCAGGGCTGTACGGTGGATGACCCATCAGTTCGATCTTTCGCTCCGTCAGAAATGCCTTTGTTTGAGTCGATGTGTGAGAGCTCGCATTGTCATGGTGAAGAATAATTCGCCTGTTTTTCTGTTTTTTTTTCGAATTTCTCCGATGACTTCTGGCAAACAAATGGTCGTGTACCATTCAGAATCGACCGTCCTGCGTTGCTCTAACGCCACTGTTGCCACATGACTGTTAATGCCGAAGAAACAGGCAATCATTTGTTTCGATATGCTTCTTCCTCGAACAACTTTTGTTGGTTTTGCCTCGTCTTGGAAGACCCATACAGTTGATTGATGTTTTGTTTCCGGCTCATATGCATAGATCCATGATTCGTCACCTGTGTAGATGTTATACACAGCCTTTGATGTACCTTCAACGTATTTTTCCAACATTTCCTTGCACCAATCGACACGAGCCTTTTTTTGAGCGTTTGTCAGATTATGCGGGATCCAACGCGAACAAATTTTTTTTACGCACAAATGTTCATGCAATATTTCATTGATGCTAGTCATACTAATGTCCAAAGACGCCTCTATCTCACGGTATGTCACATGACGATCTTGCTTTATCAGTTCACGCACAGTATCGATCTTTTCTGGCACAACAACGGATTTTGGACGACCTGCACGGGATTCGTCCTGGATCGAACATCGACCACGATTAAATTCGTTATACCAATTTTTTACAGTGCTGTAGGATGGCGCTTTATCGCTGAATAAATAATTAAGTTCATCGAAGCACTCTTGTCTTGACAATCCACGTCGGAAGTTATGAAAAATAATGGCACGAAAATGTTCACAATTCAATTCCATTTTTTGAAAGAGGAGAACTTTTCAATTTACTGTCAACAACACAAATGAAGCTATAATGGTAAATCGTCTGCTGAATTTATGTTTAAAAATATCAAACTTTCGATTAAAATCGTCTGCGGTCGCCTAGCAACACTTACTGTTGCCAAGGCCAGAAATATAAATAGCAACCCTCGTAGAATCACCATACAGCACTAGATAAAGAAAATTTTGAAGAGAAATATCACTCTTATAGAATGATTTTGCTTATGTAAATACTATTAAATTTAACTCATTCACGAATAAACTTAAAATAGTTTAAAATAAAAACGTGAGCTTTTTTTTTACTGCAATGAAAAAGACACTGCCGCGTTATTTGTAAATTTCTTGAGCGTGTTTCTATGATGCTTTTCCAATAAACTTTCTAAGAAAAGTGTTTCTCTTTCATTGTGTCATTTTTCCTTTGTGCTTTTCTTTTAAAATAATACAAAAATATAAAAAAAATCCACTTAGTATTCTGACTATCATTCTATGAAAATGTAAATTAATCTTGAGTAATTTGCATCAACTCACGAGTAAATCTTATTACTTGAAATTGGATTGCCTTATTTTACATCGAAATTCTTGCCCGTGTAGGAAACAAATCGATATAAAACGCAACGAACAAACTCTTATTTTCTTCAGGAAAGCTTATGAAGGATTATATTTTTCATCTAATTTACTCAAAGATGGAAACGAAATTAATTCGAGTATATAAATTCTTTTTTCTTAAAATTAAAATTCCCTTCGGACGGTGCTACGTTTTTTTTTAAATATGTATTTTCGTTATGCGTAATTGAATAAAATAAATAAAAAGACAAATAATTGAAAAAAAATTAATCATTTTGTAATTAGAAAAGAATTAAGTGTTTTTATTTGAAAAGATAGTATTATGTTTAAAGTGGTTTATGGAGTTAATGCAGCGTAAAGTAAGTTTTATTTATGATGAATTTAAGCAAATGTTTTTTTTTAATTATATGCTTAGCTTCGACGCTAAAAAATATAAAATAAGTCGAAAAAAAATTTTAATTCATTGTTTTAAGAGTCTAAGTATTTTATATGACAAAAGATATTAATTATGCTCGGCGAAGAAAATTTAAAAAACGGTACATCCTGGATAAGTTTTAATCTAAAGTGATCAAACACTAAGATGCAGTTTTAGCAAGATTTCCCGTATCACTTTCACCAAGGAAAATAAAAATGCCACAGTTTAAGTGCGTAACACATAAAGTAAATCTATAATTTTAAACTGTTCATCTTGCTGTACAGAATTATCTGGTAAATATTTTTAAAGTCATTAAACTTTTTGAAAAATCGAAAATTTGGCGACATTTTCCACCTAAATGAAAATTATCAAAATCAATGCCTTATTGCAATTTTTGGCAGATTTTTATGAGCCTATATAATGCTGCATTAGATTAAATTTTTAAATATGAAAAAATTTGACCACAAACACTTTTCATTTTCTTAAAACTGTGGCTTTTCTCCATAATAGCGTTTTGCGCCATTTTCAGAATAGACATAGAGAGTACAGGAAGGCGCGCATAGATTAATTGCATTTATATAAATTAAATAGCAGATGATTAAATTGCAGATTTAATATTTTAATGATAACATCAGTAATGTTTGCTACCTTGTAGCTCTCATTAATAAAATAAAAGTTTTGCACATTTTTTAATATATAATTTTTATTCGCTATGTGAGATAAACTCAATGATTAACGTGAACGTGGTGACGTAATCGGACTAAGTCAGCAATTTAGTGTTTCGAAAGTTATATGAAACCACGTGTTTATTTTGTTTATAGATAATTTTTGAAAAGGTGGTTCTATAAATTTAATAATTAAAACTGAACGGTATTTGAAATTCAAATCTATAAACTACGTACTAAAAAGCAAAATTAATGGATAAATAATACTAATTTGCTTAGAAGAAACGTAGGATTACTGTACAACTATTAAGGCTAATGATGCTTGATTAAAAGAAATAATCTATGCACTAAAAAGCAAAATTGAAGGAGAAATGGTATTAAGGAGAAAGTCTCCATACTACTCTTATCACGATAAATATTTAAATTTGGTAATAAGTTTTAATTGAATTTTAAAAAAATAATCTTTAAACTAAAAAACAAAGTTAATGGAAAAAATATACATATTCGTTTTAAGGCTCCATAAAAAATCTCAATAGTACAGGGTGGCTACAAAATACTGTTACAAATATCGAATCATTTTATTGTACAGATATTGAATAGAAAATAATAAATACACAACAATAATTAACACTATAAATGGAAGTTTACCTGAAATTTTTTTTATTCGAATTGACCACCATCTTTATCGGTTAAAGATAATCTCTTATGCTATTGTCCGAAGCCGGAATGAATCATTTTGAAAGGTAATTTATCCCATTCATGCAATTAAGAAGCTCTGAGAGTGTCCAGACTTCAGTGCTGCTTCGACTCTAGAATCTCCCAAGACTCAAGAATCTCCCAAGACTCAAGAATCTCCCAAACACAATAGTCTGAAGGATTTAGATCCGGTGAAGAAGGATGCTACTCTTCTGGATTAATAATTTTCGAGCAATTAACATGAAGCCAAGCCTGTTTTGTTTTGGCCCAATTTTACAGTGCAGAATATTTCTGAATTATCCAATAAATTTTGGGATACTCTCTGTCAGCATGTGTGCAATAAATGTGTAGCCAATACTTTCTTTTTGTAACGTTCAGCATTGAGTTTTACCCCTTTATCGATGAATTTCAGAGGAAATTTTCCGTTATTTAACACTGCAGCACAAACCATTACAAAATTCTTGTTCCGAAGGCATTGAAGAGTTCATACACTTTCAGTTATATCATCAAGGGTTGCTGCATATACAACATTATTTTTAGCATTATAACTTTGCTCTGTGCAAAATATTTTCTTATCATAAACGATAATTCTGTCAAAACTTTTGCTACCGTGCCAATTTAGCAATTTCTACGTTTTTGTAACCTATTTAATTTTTGTACAGTTGTCAAATCTCGATTTTTTCTTTTGCGATAAGGACAAAAACCCAGGTCTTCATTTAATATAACTTGCATAGTTTTCCGACTCACATTTTCTTCAGCAACCATTTTTTAACAGATCATTGTGGATTTCTTCGTATATTTTCACGAATTTTTTAATGCCCTCTGTTGTTACTCAATAAAGATTCATAATCGCTGCTTATACAGGATCTAATTTATCGTAATCTTAAGTAACTAAAACGTAATATAAACATATAATAACAATTAAACTTATTTCGTATTCTTAATATCGTATAACATGTCAACAAACTAATAGAACACAAAAATCATCTCTCTTCTTGTTGCCAGATCTGCTTTTGCTAACTTCAGTAATAATACAAGTTCCAACATACTCCCACCTTTTGTATTTCAATTAAGCTTAGACACAATACAAAACTTACAATTCACTAACCACAAATGTAAATTAGCAAGTAAACATATTAATAAACACTCTATGAAAAACAAGTAATTTGAAGTCAGTTATCCTAGCTGAAATATATGCAGTCTACAAGTCCAAACGTTGGCGTGGAACTATTTTTCGACCTCTACGAGGCAGTTTCACAGGTTGGGAAACCTCTGTCATAGGAATGAAAGTCTCAGCATTAGGATTGAGAGGTCTTGGGATATAAGTTGTTGAAGACTTTAAATCACCAGAGTCGACATCACCCTGCTTTTCTTTTTCATTTGCTGTTGTGTCAGATGGAAACTCACTGACAGACATTTCGAGTGGATACAGTCTCTGCAATGGTCTCACGAGATAGCCATTAGCAACTCGTAATTTTGCTACTCTTTGTATTGCGTCCTTGCCAGGAAACAGTTCTACAAACCAACCCAATGGCCAGTTCAGTCTCTTCGTGCCCTCACAGCCAATAAGAACTATTTCTCATACAGAAATTTCCTTCTGCCTTGACCTAGATTTTGAGTTTCGTACAAGTTCACCTAAATATTTCTTCTGGAAGCGTTTTCGTAAATTTTCACGCAAACTTTGTAGATACCTTACTCTTTTCAGTAAATGATGGGAGTTGACAATGTCTATGGCATGCGTTTCTGATCCTCTTATGTCTTGTATGAAATGAGCTGGTGTTATTGGTGTCATTTCATTCGGATGATCTGAAAGGTAGGTGAGTGGTCTCCCATTGATGACACTTTCAGCTTCGCACAATAACGTGAGCATTTCTTTGTACTTCACGCAAGCCCTTCCCAAGCACTTTCGTAAAACTTCTTTGATACTACGGACCATTCTCTCCCACCATCCATCATACCCTGGTGCGATAGGTGGGCTAAAATGCCATTTGATGTTTTTCAAAGCAAATTGAGATTGCAATTCCTCCCAGTTCAATGACTGAAGGGCTCGTGCTGTTCCAGTGAAGTTCGTCCCGTTGTCCGAATACATTACCGAGCACCTCCCTCTTCTTGCAAAGAATCTTCTCATTGCTTGCATGAATGCTTCGGACGACAATGATGTAACGAGCTCCAGATGACTGGCTTTATACACCACACAGGTAAATAAAACAATTCAAGACTTGATACCTTGACGTAGTTGCAAAGGCCCAGCCAAATCTACACCCGTGATTTGAAATGCAGAAATGCGTTTTGTTCTATCCATGGGTAGAGGTGATGTATCTGGCTGTACTGGTTTACTTGAGTGACGCTTGCACACCACACATTTGCTTATGACTTCACGAACTACCCTCCGACCGCGAGGAATCCAGTAAAGCTCTCGAATGCGGTTCAGAGTTGTTTGAACACCACTGTGCATCAAGGCTTTATGGACATGTTCAACGTACAGTCTCACGATAGGATGATCGGGTAATACTGTAGGTCTCTGGAATTCTTCTGAATCTTCATCCAAAACCAACTTAGTTTCAATCTTTAATACTTCAGACTCTTCGTAAAATCGGATTAACTTCGAGTATTTTTTCATTAAATCATGAGCCTTTTCTTTTTGGACCAGTTTTATGACGGCAAGTTCTGCATTCTGTATTTCTGCACTTGTTAACATGCTACTCGTATAGACTTATTTATGGCATTGTTGACAAATCGCAACATCCAAGCTACCATTCGTATAATTTTGCTATAATTGGAGAAGTACAGAAGCCTTTTGCTGAAGTTTTCCTGTAAGTTGATATTGACACTGGAGATGACACATTTCTTTCTTTCAACCAAAGCTTCTTCAGGCATTGTAATCTCAGTATTTGGCCAGGTGTTCTCCGCTTCCTTTAACCAGGCTGGCCTCTCCCACCATCGACTTTCTATCAACTCCTTCCAACCGCAAGAGCGAGACGATGGGTCGGCCGGATTCATAGTTCCTGGTACAAATCTCCAACTTATCATCTGTGAGCTTTCGTATCTCTCTTACACGGTTACCGACGAAAGTGTTCTATGGTTCTCCCTTCATTATCCAACTAAGGGCAACCATTGAATCGACCCAAAAAACCATTCTTAAAGGCCGCTGTATTGCCTCAAGAACGGTACATGCTAATCTTGCTTCCATTGCGGATCAAAGTAATTCTAAGCGAGGAATTGTTGGTCTCCTCATTGGGGCTACACTGAAATTAACGTGTCTGTTTCCTTTTCAGTACGTAAGTATACACAGCAAGCATAAGCGTCTGCAGAAGCATCAGTAAAGACATGCAAGCTAGTGCTCTCAATAGATCCTTGCATCAATTGTCGAGGTATTCTGCACTGTTCTATGAGATCAACATGTTTCGCCCAGTGCTTATATCGTTGCTGAATATCTGGAGGCAATTCTTCGTCCCAGCTTATCTTGTTTTTCCAAGCTTCTTGAAGCAATAATTTCGGTAATAATGTTGCAGGTGATGTAAATCCAATTGGGTCGTATATGCTGTTAACAATAGAAGGAAGTTTTCTCATTGAAAGGCTTGTTGTTGCTGTTGGAAGTTGGCTCTTTTGTACAAACTGAGCATGTGGACATGCAGACTTAAGCTAATCTTTACAGCTGTTAGTATTCAATAATTGATTTATAGTTCTATAAATGTTCTATTAAACCCGATAGATTTTAATTCCTTATAGATTCTACCATGCTTAAAATAGGCTATCAAAAAGCTGTTTAACCGTCAAACTTTTCCGTTCCATCTTTAAATTTATTCTAGATATTTTGCTATAAGCAAAAATCGTCTGCACTTACAGAAAGCGCCACTCACAAGAATAGTAAGAGACAAATTGTTTCACTAAATTATTATAATTAAATCCTATTTTTTGAGTGTCACAGTATTTAGTAGCCACTTTGTATTATTAGAAAATGCTTAATTAGTTTTGTATTAATAACTAATTGAAGTAAAGCAATTAACTATGTAAAGAGTGTCAACAACAAAAAAACGGACCACCCTGTATAACTTTTGATCTAATCACGTCCTAGGACTATTGTAGCTGTTCGAGGGGGTGACCTTAAATATGCTAATTAATTAGTGCAGACGATATTTTAAGTTATGAAATCAGACACAAAAACACACTTTCTCTGAATAAACATTCGACGGAGGGCAATATGGTCCCCATAGTTTGATCAGGAGTGCGATTAAAAGTTTGGACCGAATAATGTTAATTTTATTTTTTGCGTATTTCGCCAGATTTCGAGAACTTTTTAAGCAAGTTGAAAAATTTTTGCACAAAATTATAAAATTCGTTTATCCGAAAATAAAAAAAAAAGGTCATATCTTTAAAATTTGATTTTCCAAGAACTGCTCAACCGGTTTCGCTCAAATTTTGTATTTTACCATATTAAATTACATACTTTAAAATGGAGTAAAAATCGTATACCTTACAATTCAAATTTTTTCGAAATTATTAAAGATAATAATAAAATATAATATATATTAACTAAAATTTATTTTTGCGTGGAATTATTTTTTTGGAGGAACAAATTTTCATGTGTATAATTATTATACAAAAATATTTCAATTCATTTAAAAAGTTTTCGAAATGTGGCGAACTACGCAAAAAATAAATTTAGCATTATGAGGTCCAAAATTTGGATGACAGATTGAGAACCAGAACGTGAAAATCCGATCAATAGGTCAAAAGTTATACCGGTTGGTCAATTTTTTGGCACACTGTACTAAAATGTTAAATAAATGAAGAAATGTTAATAATTCATTTAAGAAAAGTGTAAAAATTGCCATACGATTTATTGATTTAAATGATGCTCAATTAGTTTTAGTAAGAAGCACTACAGGTATTATGGTAATCGGTGCATTTTAAATTGGTTTCATATGTACTGATATAGGGACAATGTGCTTTATTAGTTTATTTAGTACCTGTTAAAATTGCATCAATAGCGTACAATTTCAATATTAATACTGTGGAAAGAGGTTTTTTACGTTCTCTCAAAAGGGATCGTAAAAAGAACGTTAGAAAAAAAACCCGGAAATCGTACCTAGAAATTTTCTCGATTGTGGTTAATTCATGAGTTGATTCATGAGTGTGATTAATTCATGGTTGTGATCTCGAGTAACAGCATCATTCCAAAGGAATCCAGTTATTGATGAACTACTCGTGTTTTGCTTATAACGTGAAACAACAGGAAAAGACAAAATATGATATTAAATGTTTTTAAGAGAAAATACAATTGTTTTACATTTAATAATTATTTTTTATATGTCTTTCAGTTTTGTACATAATTTCTTAGAGTTGTTCAGTTCTGATAAATTTCTATTTTTTCACCTCTTACGGAGTAAGGGTATTCATTCAGCTAGTATAATATAAAACGTAGTCACGTTAATATTTCATGAAAAATTCATAATATTTGAAGCCTAAGTATCACGCAATAAATTTGTAATTTCTTCTTCATCATCATCATAGTTGGCCAGGCAGCCCAATGTGGGCCAATGTCTTCCTCTGCAAATTTCTCAATAATGACTTCCGATTTATCTTTTATTTCCAATTCTTTTAATTTATTGCAAGAAAATCAGATGCCAACGAGTCTGCCCATTTGAAAAGCGGTCTTTCCCGCTTTCTGGTTCCAGTGGATCTAAAAAGCAGTATCTTTTTTACTGTATTGTCATCACTCACTTGAATCACGTTTGCCCTCCAATTCATTAAATTTATTTTTATGTATTTAATATTTAATAATATCGTGTTGGGTTTATAAATCTCTTGTACAGTTCAAAGTTAAATTTCCTTCTCCAGTTATTGTTTTCTATCACCAACAAATATACTCCGCAAAATCTTTCTTTCAAATATTGTGATACAATTTTCCTCCAGTTTCGTCATTGTCCAAGCTTTAGAAGCGAATGTCAAGACTGGCCTGACAAGAGTTTTGTAGATTAAGAATTTTGTTTTTCTAGAAGGAAACCTAGATTTAATAAATCTTCTCTGCCCATATACAGCCCTATTTGTGAGATAGAGTCGGTTTTTAATTTCAGGAGTTATTCTGTTGTCAATAGTAATAATTGATCCTAAGTAAGTAAAACTCCTTAGTGTTTCAAATATAAAAATTTTAATTTAACGGCTTATAATTACATGATTGTTTTTAATCAATATTTCTTTTTAAAAGGTACGCTTGTAATTGATATTGCACGCCATCTTGTTTACACATAACCATGAGAACGTGTAATTTTGAGTACAAGTTATCATGATTAATTGTAATCAAGATTACTTTTTTATATTTCCGTTTGGCTTTATGCAATCTTGAGTATAAGTTATTACGATGACTTGGAATCAATATTGAAAGTTATTATAAGAAAAAAAATGCAATCTCGATTATAAGGAATCAAGATTACAAGTCATCATATGATCGTTGATTACTTGTCATGAAAGATTATGTGATTATCTTTTATAACCAAAACATTGTCAAACTCTGACGAATTGTATGGAAAAGAAACTAATACAATCAGCAATGCGTCAGTCGGACAAAACCAAAATGTACTGACAAATTATGCCCTTCAGTACTTTTCTCAAATAAATTGGTTTTTCATTATTTTTAATCCCTTATTTGCCTTCATTTACTGCTGATGAAAATCTCTAAAGTTTGGTAATATTTTCGCTTTTTTTCAATAACTTATACATTAATTTAAGACCATTAATACAATCAGCAATATTTTTTATCTTCTTAAATAATTTTTGAAATTTTTTATTATTTATATTAATTGTAGTCTTAAAAAACACTATATATGAGGAGTTTGAACAGATACCAATATAATTTGATAACTACTGCTTCTATTTTGATTACTAACTTTATAATTTCAATAGCAAACTAGTTAGTTTAGTTTAGAAAAGTTAATTAAATTTTTTAGTTCTTCATTCGTCTTATTAAAGTTTCCAAAGAACGTGCTCTTGGAAAACTTAGTTTATACAGTAGCATAATTAGGCAATTAACGCCGGCAACCACTAATTTCATTAAAACGAGCTCATGCAAGTTATGCGGCTTTCTTAATTATACAGCGAAGTTTAATTTTTCAAAGAATAAAGCAATCAAATTATCTTTACAAAACTTTCATTAAGATTAGAAATCCTGACAAGGTCAAATACAGCTACAAGTTTAAAGATTTTTTTTTATACCGCAGAGTAACTAAGTCACTGATTTATTTTATTATCTGTATAACTCAATTTTTGTTTTTAAGATTGAATTGAGAATTGATAAAATAATAATTATAATAATAATTTATTAACATCATTTGGTGTAATGTTAGGTTCTGCAATAATACACAGTGAGTCACCAAAGTCATTCTTCATTTGAACTGTGTTCTCATGAGATAACTGTTTTGCATCCACCATCACCATATAAGTACTAAGATTTGGATCCAAGCTTAAAGTGACGCTTGGTTCTAAAGATAAATTTGCTAAATATCACTTGGTTCTAAGAATAAAGGTTATGAAGATTTTTGATAATGAAGTTGAAGACTAAATGAACTAAAAATGAGTATTCTAAGTGATATTTGGTTCTAAGGATGAAGTTTTAAAGTGAAATTTTTCTGATTTTTAAGTAAACTATAACTTAAGACACATTATAGAATAGCGTATTGAGGAAGTTAGAGGAAACAAATATTATTTTCCTTGATTTGCGTGATAGCCTATTTGGTCCCTAGCTTGCTATGCTGATCGATTAAGTACCATTGTTTTTCAGCTCTTGCTATCAAGTATGTGAAATTTCCATTCTATACATTTAATTTAGATCTGATCTTTTCTCTAGCGCAGATTGCTTTAGACACGAACATTTTAGAGGTCCTTCATTCGCATTGTACTCCACTTTGTATTTTGGTACATTTTATGACATTTACATTCTAAGCAACTATAAGTTTGTTCTATTCAATTTTATTCTTCCAAGAGAATTTCTTGGGTGACTCGTGATGTCTCAGTGGGAACTGATATTGAAAATGGTTGAGGATCAAATCTCAAAGACAGCTCAAATTTGTATTTTCTAAATCCACCTCGATCAAGATCCATAAAACCAGCTTGTCTGGAGAGTAAAAGCAGCAATCATGTCATTCGGAGACTTATTAAAAATCAACAATTATTTTTACATCGTTGACACGGGTGCTATACATTTATAATAATGGCAATAAATTTACGTTGTAGGAATTTAGAGTCTTGAAACTTATTTTACCGCTTGGAGCTTTGAATACGACGACATCGCCTGAAAAGTTACATAATATGCCTACCCATCCCAACGCCGAAGTCTGGGATTTTACATCGAACGATGTAGGTTAATACTTAAATAAGTATGCAAAAGTAGGCATGTAATTCCTCCTTTAGTTGTTAGAAATTGGGCAAATAATTACAAGGATCATTTTTGACTGTTTTATTTTCGGAAATACGAATTTGAATAGTATCCATTTTAGTAAACAGGAATTTTGAGTTGTGTCCGTCATATCATTCTTTTTAACCGCAACTTTTTTCTTTTATAAATTTGTAAAGGTTGTCACTCTAATTAAAGACATATTCCTTTCAAATTAATAAAGCATTTTTTCATCTTTCACAATAGCCGAAAATTGTTTATGCACCTTTCTGCTTAACGTAGTCTTCGGAAAATAATAAAAACACAACTACAATACCTTTTATTTTCTGTAGAGATGTCACATAAATGAAAAGTAATATTAGGCTGTAAAATAAATATTAGGCTTTGTTTTTATTTTTTTTTTTTGTCCGTGATCTTCTAATGGCAAAATCTGTTATTACCGATACTTATTTAAACTGTTCTCATCATAAAGTTTGCGCCATTTTTTTATTTTATAATTTTTTTAACCGTCATTGAACAGGCGACCCAATTTTGGGTTTACGACTACTAACGTTCATCTACCTATCCTGGTAATTTTGAACACAATTCAGAAGGCAAGGGAGCCCCTGGATTAAGTATTGGGAGAAATTTGCCTTCGTGGAGGACTTTTTGATGGAACTAACCCGAATTTGCGTTACATGGAAAGGAAGACCATGAGAACCTACCAAGGTTAGCCTGACGGCGAAGGGACTCTAACCCATAATCCGTCTACCACTGAGGATATTTCATGTCAGCACTGAGGTGCGTGCAAGCTGGATGCGGATTCGTATCGATCAGCCATCGCTGGGATTCGAACCCGGTTCACCTCATTGGAAGGAGAACGCTCTACTCCTTGAGCCATCACGGCTCATATACTTAAGATTGTAAAATTGCTAAATTTTTTGAATTTAAAAAAAACAAAACAAAAAACATGTGATTTTAATGTTTTACGTTAGCATAGTTACATGCTCATACCTTATCGCCTGACAACAAGGGGACTCTAACCAAAGCCTCCTAGATAGGGTGAACAAGCCTTCAAGTAAGAATTGTGACGTCACGAACAGGGGGTAACATAGTAGAAAAGAACGTCTTGCTTTTTTTCCGTTCATATTAATAATTTCGGGTTTCCCTTGCATGCCAGAATCGTTTATTTAAGACCTAAATTTAAAGTAATATTTTAAATGAAGGAAACTAACTTAATTGAAGTAAATTGTTTACTTGAAAAAAATTCAGATATTTAAGTATGTATTTTGTTCCATTAAGGTTAAATAAGAAAATGTTATAATTTTGTTTAGCTTTAGTTTCAAATGGCAAATTTTCTTTTTCTTTAATTGTTTATGTAAACTAAACAAAATACATTTCAAGCTTTTGAAAAAAAATCTTTTTACATTCTTTATGAATAATTTCGAAAAATAACGAAGTGCAAAAGAATTATCTAGGTTTTTGTTCATTTTTAAAATTTAAGTAATATTTGACGACAGGAAACTGTTCAGTCAAATGTTTAATCTGAAAAAATTGAAAAAGTATATACCGGAATAAGATTTATATTTTGAAAGTATTTCTAATGTTATCCGAAAGTCTTATAGGGATTTTGATTAAATTTACATTTTAGTGATAACTATTTTTGTTTTTAAATTGCATGAATCTTTTTCATGAAAAATAAATTTCAAACATTTTGCCCTTCATTATGCAGTTCCTAAAACATATTAATCCTTTTTAGGAAAATAAAGCTATCGAATATTTAATTTTACTGTCATCCAATCATAATTTAAATCTGCTGATTAAAAATTTTGTATTTTTTATAATCCTCCTTAAACAGAAGATTTAAAAAAAAAAAAAAAATGTAAATAATGCACAACGAAAGATATCTTTATTTTATGAATCAATTTTTGCACAGAAAATTATATTACTTTACACTTCTTCCACATCATTATTATTTAAAGAATAAATTTCAATTAAAAAACTATACATCCTTTTAATAATACATAATGTAATCTTTTCCTGCTCAAAAAATAAACCATATAAAATAAATATTTCTTAAAATTCTACCCATACAAAGATACTAAAGATTGAAAAAATTTTCATTCACAATAATGCTGATAAACTGTACAAAAATAAAGATTTTTGTACTATATTAAAAAAATGCCAAGCTCATAAATAAATCATAAGGTGCTAAATAAAACTAACTGACGAATATAAAAATTACAGTTTTATTGTTTACAAAAAAGTACCAATTTTGCAATACTTATTGATTTTCATACTTATTTCATGCAAAATTATGAACAAAACTAGTTCCAGTAATAGCTTTTATAGTCAGTGATATCTTTTCTAAGTGAAATTTATTTATTACAAGTGAAAAAAATAAATTTTAAAGACTTTTTATTTATTTATTGTAAAAACAAAAATAGCAGAATTACGGCTATTTAATTGAAATTACGGCTTAATGTCAGTTAATTTTTTACACAGACAATTAAACCTACAGATATTAGTGCAGTAGATAATATCACTTGATATCATGTAAGGCGTAAAATAATTTAATACAAAAAATTTTGCAAGTTGACTAAGTTTAAAAAAGATGTACGACTTCATACGCATAATATTTCGAAATAAACTAAAGATGCAAAGTAATTAAAAAATATATCTAAAAAATTTGCAATAAATATATAAAGTCATAGCACATCATAAAATAATATGCTATATTAATATGTACTGAAATTGGTTTTTATTATTTTCATTAAAAAATTATTTTATTGTTTTCACTATCATTTATAGTACAATCGTATGTGTTAGTCTTCATAAAATATATATAGATTTATATGAAATATTTGCTCAGTAAAACAAAATTAAAACTATATGTATATTTCTGGTTTTGCTTTATTGTGTATTTAAATTATTTGAAGTACTAGAAACAGTTAATTTATTGTTTTTTTAATATCGTTCATAAAAAAATGTCAGGTAATTGAAAGAAAAACAAAACAGTAATATAAAATATATGTTTACAAAATGCTTCACACCAAAACTAATATGCAAATCAAAATAAAGCTGCAATGTAATTTTAAAAACATTAAATTTTTAAATGTAGATAAAATCAGGTTTTAAGTTAGTAAAATCAGAAAATATATTAATTTTTGAAAACTGAAAATAGACTAATTAAAACAAATTAAACAGCAATTGTTTTGGTGTTTAAAACACTTTTATACACACTGAAAAATACTTGCATTTTATTTTACATGTGAGGTAATTAGAAAATACTCAATAGAAAATATTTAAGAATTAAGTAAGACCTGATGTTTATATAATGTTTCAAACCAAAACTGCAAACCAAAACAAATGGAAAATCAGAACTAAAACTACAGCAGAATCTTAAAAACATAAATTAAAATTTTGTATATATAAGTATAATCTGTTTGAAGAATTTTAAATGAGAAAAATTGTACCAATAATTCAAAACTGAAAACAAAAAAATAAAAGCAATTGTTTTTATATGCGTATGTAAATAATTAAATTTATAGGTACCGGACCTTAGTAAATATTGATGCATCAAGCATTGCCTACTGTATTACATGTCTGGTAACAAATAAAAATATTTAACAAAATATACTACATAATGAAATATGACTTCACTTTTGCTTAATGTACCAAATCAAATTAAAGCTGCAAAGAATTTTTACAAATTCGGAATAAACAAAATACCATAAAAATTATTCACGACTGAAAATTTAAATAAAAAATTCAAACATTTAATATTTTATATATTTAATTTATATAAATCCATTGAAAGGTACTTATCTAAATATTATTGATACTTAGTCATTACTATGTTAAATGTCAGATAATTATTGAAAAAAAAATCAACTTAATACTAAAACTCCAATCCAAAATAAAGATGCTATGCAATTTTTAAAAAAACATGTTTAAGTCTTAAAGGATGATAAAATCAGTCTTCTCAAAATTTAAATCTGAAAAATTAAACTAATTATTCAAGGCTAAAATTAGAAGAATAGGAAAATTTATTAAAAATTATTTTAGCATGTATGTAAACGGATAAGTGTATGCATAAGTAATATTCCTTGATCTTCACCTCATGTTTACATTATGTTTCAAAACAAAACTGTTTGTTATTAACATAACAGCTATTTGTCATTTATATGTAGATGAATAAGATATTCAACAGAAATGCACTGCATATTTTGTTTGTACTTAATATATTACAAACAATAAAATATACTATGTGAAAAAAATTGAACAAATAAGAATTACAGATTTTACACATCAACAAAGAGAAAAATGCAATATAACGTTGAATAGTCCAATATTTTCATGATGAAAAGCTAAAAAATAGATTTAATGTAATCTAAAATTATTTAACTAATCGCAATTACTATGTAATCTATTAAATATCTATCTAATAAATCATATTAGCAACTTTTATACAAAATAAACAGATGGAGTTAGCATTTTAATAACTTGAAAAAAGAATGAGCAATTTATTTAGAATAAAATCTACTACATAACAAAGAATAATTTTTTTCGATAAGTTACTCATTGTTACAGGGAGTGATTATATTCGATACGCTGTTAATTTAGACGTTAAATTTGATTAAAACGACACAAAATATCTAATTAATACATTAGAAGAAACATTTAAAAGTATTTAAATAAGAAAAGGTGAACTTTTTCAAAAAGGTCGTTTCCAATCGGTTTAAATGGCTACGTCTGTCCGCTGTCTTTCTTTTCGACCTTGTCGTTCGTCAACTTAAAATCTAGCCTCCAGAGAGTGACGTCACAACTAAAGAGTAGAAACAATATTTCGGCTTGTACACTCTATTTAGAAGGCTTTGCTCTAACCCATGATCCGTCTACCACTGAGGATATTTCGAGTCAGCATTGTAGTCGGTGTAAGCCGGATGCGGAATTCGTATCGACTGGGATTCGCTCGAGCTATTAGCATTTTACTGTGCTGACAAAACACAAACTTTTTAAGGCTGTCTGTTGACAAATGCAGTTCTTTTCCTCCGAAAACACTCAACGCGTTCACTGAGATCGTTGAAATTGAATGACTTGACAAAATAAATCAAAGTTGTGAAAATTATAATGAGATTCTTTCTCCCAAGAAATCTACATCTATTTAAAATTGTTAATTGAAAACTTACCGCTTAATTACCGTTAATTCCTGAAAACTTACCAAGTATTTTTTTAGAGAATAAATCTCAGCATTCAGACCAATTAATCAGACATTATATCTCAGTCCTATTTGAAGTTTAAATTTTATCCCATGCTTCAAATTTATAATCTTTTAAATTAATCTAACCCTAAATTGAATTAGCAATGCATCTTTAATCGTCATCAAGGAATATAATATCTAAATTTAAAAAAACGAATTTAGCATACATGAAGATTAAGTTAACATTTAATTTTTTAATATGGATTAAATTCAATAAGAAAACGCTATATCACAGCGGACATCTTTCATGGTAAATTCTCTTTCGATTGGTATTTTAAAATTCAAGGTTTAGAGAAAAGTTAATTTAGGAGAACCATTAAGTTTCAAATGGTGAAAAAATTTTTTCACAATATCAAAATGTAAAAATTTGTATTTTAAAATTCAAACTTTAGATAAAATTTAATTCAGGGAAACTGTGAAGTATCAAAGAACCTGAGAAAAATCTTTTCACAATATCAAAATGCAAGCAAATTGTGTCAGGGTTACTTCCTCACCACTAAATACTGACTATATATACTGATATTTTGTGCACATATTTTTATGATCTCTTTTCATGATAAACCTTTAATTAGGAATAATAATTTAAAATCAAAAACGTAATGATAACAGAGAATATTAAACAAGAACGATTACTGATACTGTTACAATTCGCGATCGCAACGAACTATAGGGGGCGTTGTTGTATGTGCCGAATCCTTGCGATCTCCATATGAACAGTCATTCAGTTACACTGGAGACGTCTTTAATGTAGCATGTAGCATTGTAACGTTCCATCTTTATTGTGGCTGATTAAATTTAAAAAAGAAAAATGCTTGTTTTCTTTCTTATGCAAACGAAAACAAAATGGTATCTCTTTTTTTTTTTTAGAGAAGGAACATCCAGAACACATCGGAAAAATATTTGTAAATAAAGAGAAAAAAATAGGTATATTCTTATAAAAGTTCAAACCTAATGCCTGAGAAATAGTTTTACTAAATTTAATGGTATAACATGAAATGCCCATTTAAATTTTAACGTAAAATAAAGAATGCTTACGAAACAAAAACAAAACAAAAAAAGAATTATTCTTTTTTTGTCGCCATTTTTAGTGTTACGAAAATGCGTCTTTGGGACTTGCCAAAAACAAAACAAGATGCAATTTTATTTTTTTGAGAGCGAAATATTTTATAGAGTGAAATATAACGAAAATGTACCAATGTCCATAACATGAAACTTTTTCTTAGTAAAATTCCGTTTTGGAAATGTTATTTCATTTTGAATCTTATTTATTAGAGTTCATAATGGCTATAGAATCAGGTGAGAGAAAAGTTTGTTTTGAATCTATGCTAAACTCTATATCGGCCCATTTTCCACCTAAATCCGATTGACTACTTTGATTTTAAACAAAGTGTTTCATTTTAAGATTTTTTCCAAAAAGTTTAAGTGTAGATTGGCGGCACTTAAAAATCTGCCAAATCTGTAGCTGTGGTTAATACGTAAGTACCGAATTTTTCTTCCATACTTTTCTGAATCATATTACTTCAAATATTAGAATATGCAAGAAGTATACATAAACACATAATTTAATACCATTTAATTTTTAAAAAAAAGTATTTTGACAACAATTTTATCAAAAAATTATAAACTAAAAACCGTAAAATAAAGAATTCTTAGGATAAAAACGATTTTAAAATTTCCTCATTTTTCAATAAAAACTTTCGTTTTGTTTCTTTTTTTAAATTCTTATAGTATTTAATCAGACGTAAAAAAAAACATTTTGTAGAGAACGATCATCAAGTAAGAAAAAAAATTATTTACAAGCAAATTTTTTATTATAAAAATCATAACACTTACCTGATTTATAAGTCCGGAGAATTCCAAAATGATATGTTCTTTCTTTGAAAACTTTATTATCAAATAATATATACATAGTTTATCCCTTCATTACTTTTAGGTAACATACCACACATCAAAATTTTATAATTGTAAGATCTCGATATGAATTTTAATATGTAGCTTAAAAACAGAATAGCTGTATTCTAGTTGAAATTCTTTCAAAACTAAAAAACACTTACCAAGAAAACGATAAAAAATTTATTTATAATCAGCACAAAAGATACTTTTTCAAGTAATTCGGATTATTCTTTATTGTTGTTTTCTGAATTATGTAGATACAGAAATATATACTATTCTATGAAGAAGAAGAATATTCTATAACTATTACAGTTCTGTATGGAATTCATTGGAACACATTTATTCATTGGAATGACGAAAGCAATGTTGACTTCATTTTAACTTGTAATGAATTGAAGACAGAAAAATTAATTTACCGCAATACACACATCTGTAACAGCAAGTGATCATGAAATCATGTTATGCTGTTGGTAATAGAAAGGTAAAAAATATTGAGAAGTTGTTCTTCAAATGCTTGGCGTGTTCTGCTTCAATGTTTGGCATGTTCTGATTAGTTTTTTCAAGAAGTTTTACCTTTTCTTTAGGGAAATTTTGCTTCTTTTTTTATGCTAAGAAAATGGCGTCTGTCATTGCCAAAGGTTATGTGGGAACTAATGCACGATATTTACAGTCTCCCGCTAGATGGCGCATCGAGTGTTGCGATCGCGAATAATACAAACAATAAATTTTTTTGTTGATATTAATGCTAACGATAACCAAAAAAATTTGGATCTTTATGTGAAAAAATAAGAGGTCTATAACAACACAGAACAATGGAGAGCGCTTATATGCCACTACATTTTTATGGTACCTACTAGGGGGCTAAGCACCCTGTTCGCTGCCGCTCACCAACCCCGATGGTTGCGTCGCAATAATTGTCTTTTCTTGACAGAAAACATTTTTTCTGCATAAGTTAAAATTATTCACTTAATATATATGTACTAAAAGGAATTCTGTTTGTTTACTCTTGTGCCTCTACTTCCCACGTCCAAATATTACTATTTATTAGTATTATAAACATTTGGATCTCTTGGTGAACGGAAGTGATTTTTCGAAGTAATAATTTTTTAAAATAACATTTATATTCTTGTAACATTATATTGTTCAAACAAATTTGATGAGTTCACAACCATAATTTAATATTCTCACTAATGAAAGCAGTACTGGAAAATAAGTTTAAATTAGGGATACAAAAATATTTAAAGAAAAACAATTCGCGATCGCAACGCTCGAGTACGCCATCTAGCGGGAGCCTGAAAATATCGTGCATTAGTTCCCACATAACCATTGGCAATGACGGACGCCATTTTCTTAGCATTAAAAAAGAAGCAACATTTCCCTGAAGAAAAGGTAAAACTTCTTGAAAAAACTAATCAGAACATGCCAAACATTGAAGCAGAACACGCCAAGCATTTGAAGAACAACTTCTCAATAATTTTTACCTTTCTATTACCAACAACATAACATGATTTCATGATCAGTTGCTGTTACAGATGTGTGTATTGCGGTAAAATAATTTTTCTGTCTTCAATTCATTACAAGTTAAAATGAAGTCAACATTGCTTTCGTCATTCCAATGAATAAATGTGTTCCGATGAATTCCATACAGAACTGTAATAGTTATAGAATATTCTTCTTCTTCATAGAATAGTATATATTTCTGTATCTACATAATTCAGAAAACAACAATAAAGAATAAGTCGAATTACTTGAAAAAGTATCTTTTGTGCTGATTATAAATAATTTTTTATCGTTTTCTTGGTAAGTGTTTCTCAGTTTTGAAAGAATTTAAACTAGAATTCACCTATTCTGTTTTTAAGCTACATATTAAAATTCATATCGAGATCTTACAATTATAAAATTTTGATGTGTTACCTAAAAGTAATGAAGGGATAAATTATGTATATATTATTTGAGAATAAAGTTTTCAAACAAAGAACATATCATTTTGGAATTCTCCGGACTTATAAATCAGGTAAGTGTTATGATTTTTATAATAAAAAATTTGCTTGTAAGAATTCTTTTTTCTTACTTGATGATCGTTCTCTACAAAATGGTTTTTTTACGTCTAATTAAATACTATAAGAATTAAAAAAAAGAAACAATACGAAAGTTTTTATTGAAAAATGAGGAATTTTTAAAATCGTTTTTATCCTAAGAATTCTTTATTTTACGTTTTTTAGTTTGTAATTTTTTGATAAAATTGTTGTCAAAATACTTTTTTTGAAAAATTAAATGGTATTAAATTATGTGTTTATGTATACTTCTTGCATATTCTAATATTTGAAGTAATATGATTCAGAAGAGTATGGAAGAAAAATTCGGTACTTACGTATTAACCACAGCTACAGATTTGGCAGATTTTTAAGTGCCGCCAAACTACACTTAAAATTTTTGGAAAAAATCTTAAAATGAAACACTTTGTTTAAAATCAAAGTAGTCAATCGGATTTCGGTGGAAAATGGGCCGATATAGAGTTTAGCATAGATTCAAAACAAACTTTTCTCTCACCTGATTCTATAGCCATTATGAACTCTAATAAATAAGATTCAAAATGAAATAACGTTTCCAAAACGGACGTTTGCTAAGATAAAGTTTCATGTTATGGACATTGCTACATTTTCGTTATATTTCACTCCATAAAATATTTCGCTTCTAAAAAAATAAAATTGCATCTTAATTTGTTTTTGGCAAGTCCCAAAGACGCATTTTCGTAACACTAAAAAATGGCGACAAAAAAAGAATGGTTCTTTTTTTTTAATTGTTTTTTTGTTACGTAAGCATTCTTTATTTTACGTTAAAATTTAAATGGGCCTTTCATGTTATACCATTAAATTTAGTAAAACTATTTCTCAGGCATTAGGTTTGAACTCTTATAAGAATATACCTATTTTTTTCTCTTTATTTACAAATATTTTTCCGATGTGTTCTGGATGTTCCTTCTCTAAAAAAAAAGAGATACCATTTTGCTTTCGTTTGCATAAGAAAGAAAACAAACATTTTTCTTTTTTAAATTTAATCAGCCACAATAAAGATGGAACGTTACAATGCTACATGCTACATTAAAGACGTCTCCAGTGTAACTGAATGACTGTTCATATGGAAATCGCAGGGATTTGGCACATACAACAACGCCCCCTATAGTTCGTTGCGATCGCGAATACCTTTACGCAGGGCTCAAAAAAACTCGGTAATTTTGACCGTCCCCGAGGACGGCTTGTCCAACAATGTACCCGTCCTCCTTTGATACTAACCCGTCACTTCTGAATAAATAAAAATATAATTTTCTCTTATTTATTACAAACATTTATCTTATAAAATGCACAATGAATTAGTAGTTATTAGAATTACAAATACTAGGGTAATATTATACAGTTATAAAAGAAATACTAGGTTACTAATAGTCACCTTGTATTTATTTTATGAAATAATTTATTTCTTTAATGAAATAATTTAAATGACAAAGGATAAGTTATCTGGAATGTCAATTTATCCGAGGGTAATGCGTTTTTTAAATGAATCAAATATGACGTTTGCCAGTTCCACAATCAATCTAATGATTTACAGAGGTTTGTGCTCAGAAATCTAAAAGGGGTTTTCCATTTATGTAGATGTTCATAATTGCGTTTAACGCTTCTTATTGTTTAAGACCAGTACGTAATGTGTTTTTTTGTAAGTTCATTACTGAAAAGCTCCTTTTCAACCGCTGCAGTACTCCCAGACAGAGAAAACATCAATTCCACCAAGCGCAGTATGTTGCTGTATTTCTAGATTAGAGGGTCATTATAAAAGTGAGGCAATAGACTCTTGTAAGATAACAAAAATTGAAAATGTATCACGAACTTTAACGGGAAAATGGCCGTCCGCGCGGACGTCGGATTCGAGAAATTTGTTGTCCGCGGGAAATTTTTGACCGCCGAGGACGGGCGGACGTGCGGTTTTTCGAGCCCTGCCTTTACGACTATTGTTTATTTTATGCTGATGACAACCAAAACAATATGGAAATGAATGAGGAAAAACTGGATCCTACCACGTGATTATCCGGTCAATAAGAATGCTCCGACAACAATGGAAAACGGAATCAGACCATTATGATTTTATATTATATAGAGATATAGAAAAACTAATTAAAATAAAGCAAATAAAATTTTAGTTAAAAACTAATTTTAATGAAAGTGTAGCGCATAAATTGATCAAATCAAATTTTACTTAGAAACAAACAATTGTGCAAATTTATGATAAAAAAGAATGAGTTAAAGTTTAAATAAATATCGAAAACACGTTTTTACGCTTTGATTTTATTCATTAAAACTAAAAAATTTATAATATGAATGAACATTTTTTTTAAAAAAATATACTAAATATTTACATGAAAACGAACCTTAATATTGTTTATAAATTTCAGAAAAAAGGAATGCGCCTAAAGTTCTACGTTAATTTTCCTATCATTGAATTAAAAAGAAATTCTTTCTGCTATCATTAACTCTGAAGACGCATAATATGAATAAATATTTTTTTAAAAATTTCACCGTAACAAATTTTTTCTCTTACATTAAGAAAAATATCTCAGTTTTTATAACAAAAAAAAAAAAAAAATCCACAACAATCCGCCTAATTATTCGGATCATTAATTGGATCAATGATAAATCTCCCAAACTCATCACCAGGGATATTAAATCCAAATAAAAAACATCAAATATCAAGCGGGATCGTATTTCACATTTAATTTTTCAAAAGATAAACTAAAACCAGTCATTATAATAAATTTCCCCCCGTGGCAATTTCACAGGAATAAAATATCCCTTTTAGCCTGCCAAAGTTTACGAGCAAGACCGACATTTGGCGATAAGATTTTTCTTTTAACATTAATGAATAAGGCGGACTTTTCCATATAAAGAACTCCGAGCAATTAACGGGGTTTAAATTTCCGCTATTAAGTAATTAACATGGACTTGGGTACCGAACATCATTAAAAGAGTACCTCAGAAACAAACTCTGCAGCTTTTTAACCTTAGAAACTTCTTTTTTAATATTAATTCTTTGGGAAAAATTTTTATTTTACGATGGCTCCGAGTTTTATCTTTTTATACGAGTAATAACTACTTTTAAATAATTTGATCCACTAATGGTTAACTTTAAATAGGGTGAACTTTTTGAGCCGTTTTTCTAAAGATACATTCTTTTCTTATTTTTTTATAAGGTATTTTGTTTTCTTCTGTTGTGTAAAGGTCTTTTCTTCACGTTTTAAAGAAGGAAAAAAAAAGCCCATTATGATTAATGTTCGCTTTTTGCTGCCTCTGTTTGTGGCGCTTTTGCGAGAATTTTGAGGCATTAGCAAATTTTTGAACACTTTTTTCTTTGGCACTAAATCATTTTCAGTTATAGATTATCATTTCTCGAAATAACTATCATAAAGTCTAAAAATATTAAAAAAATATTTGGCTAAGAGAAGCATGAATGAAAGAAACAAAACATAAAACGAGATAAATTAATGTTAAGAGCACGAGATTTTGATGGAACATCAGAAAGTTTGTGATTTTTGAGAGATAATTTTTGTTTTTGGAATTTTGAGGCTATTACTAACCCGTTACGAATACTTTAATTTTGTTACTTTAGATGTTGTTTTTAACAAAATATGTTTTTTTATTAAAAAAAATAACTTTTTCTTGATATAGCTTGATACGTTACACTATTAACAATAAAAAAATAGTATTTAATAGTAAAACAGTTCATATTTATCAAATCTATCAAAAAATTTAAATGACGTTTTATTATTTAAAACAATTTTTTTTTTAAATTTTTTTTATAAGTTACTGAGATAATTTCGTTTAAATTCTTATACGTATTTTAAAAAAGGTAAAATGTTTCCTTCGAGTTAAGCATAAGTTTTTTAAAATTAAATTTTGAATTATAAGGTAAAACTTCTAATATTCTAATAGTAACTGTAGAGGCTGTTGGTTGCGACAGCTGAGAGAGCATGAAAATCCGAGGTAGAAGGATCGAGGATCGGATCGAAGACCGAAGGTACGAGGATGAACCGGAATAGTTCCTACGCGGATGAACACCGGCGGAGGAGCACAACCGGCGGCCACGACTGAGAGTGAAGAGGCTGAGGTCGAGTACTTAAGAGGATGACAGTTTGCCTTCTGGAGAGAAGTTGTTCAGCGTCCGAGACTTCGCCACGATCAGAAGTGAGTGAGAGTTGACTTTGATGGAGTGAGTGCTTCCGAGAGAGAAGCATCGTTATCGTTAGTAAGTGCAAACAAAATATTGTGGGCGTTTTCGCCAAGTAATTCTATAGTAGTATAGTGTTTTCTATCAACAACAAAATGTGAATGCAAACAGAAACTGTTATTATTTCTAAAGTAAAAGTGCTACTCTACAAATATAATTCGTCATTTTTGGATACATCTATACAGTATGTAATCAACTTCAACTTATGATTTATTGCAGCAGTGTGTGCGAAACAGAAGTGTGTTATTTTATTTTACACATCACAAAGCCTGTGAGTGAGTAATAGCTTCGAACAAACAACGGAATACTGCAATACCAGCCCGCCTGGATAAACAACAGAATCATCAGGTAGATGAAAAAACTTTTACTTTATTTCATTCTACTTCGATATATTATTGCAAGTTGTATATTTTTTAAATAAGTACAAAAATGGAAAGTGTCAATAGTGAACAGCCCCAGCTTTCGGACATAATGAATGTGATCCAGCAGAATAACCTGGCGCTTCTCGAAGAACTGAAAGAACTACGTAAAGAAGTGAAAATACTACGTGAAGAAAATGAAGCCCTAAAAAATGCAAATAAACATCTATTAAAAATGTCGAAACAAAACTTAGAAGAACCGGTGAAAATTCCCGAAACATCGCCAGCTGAATTATCACCAAAGAAACGAAAAAAGAAAAAGTCGACAACAAGCAACAAGAATGAACAACAGCAACCATGCATCAGTAAACAAATTGAAAATCAAACAGCGGTACAAAAAAGAAACAGATCACTAAGTACAGATGAAGAAGAACCGATAATAATCGAAAAACTAACAACGCAGAAAAACACCACACGATCGGAAGATGGAGCCACTATACAGCAGCCATCCACAAGTTCCCTCCCTCAGGCGAGCAAGAAAAAGGAAACGCCCAGCGATAACAGCGGACCTGGGAGAAGCTTCCTAGAAGGTGAAAACGATGTTACAGACGGAGAAGAAATGGAAGATGGAAGCGAATTTGTTTATCAAAAGCGCAGAAGAGCGGGAATACCTCCAATAATCATAAAAGATACAAACATAACCTGGATGCAACTAAAAGAAACCTTTCAAAAAGAAAAAATAACGGGATTTGAAGGTAAATACACAGGCGAGTCACTAAAACTACACTTTTTTGAAGCAGACAACAGGCGTAAAGCAATAGACCTACTCGACCAGATGCAAGTAAAATATCACACATTTCAACTAAATACTGAAAAACCACTGAAAATAGTTATCAAAGGCGTTCCAGTAGAAATAACATCTGAACAAGTAAAATTAAACCTGGAAGAATACGGATACTATGCTAAAGAAGTCAAGCAGATGAAAAAATACACAGAAGACGGACCAATCAACCTGCCACTCCACATCATAACCCTGGATAAAAACGAACAAAATAAAGCAATATTTCACATGACAAGATTTATGGACTTAGTTGTAACAGTAACAAGCTACAGAGGACGGAGGAACTACACACAATGTCATAGATGCCAACAGTTTAATCATGTACAAGCCTCATGCAGACACACCCCCAAATGCCTAAAATGCGGAAAAGAACACCTTACTTACCAATGCCAAAAGACAAGAGACACCCCAGCCACCTGCGCAAACTGTGGAGGACCTCATCCGGCCAATTTTAAGCAATGCACCAAACATCCCATCAACCAATCAACCCGAATAAATGAAAATCAACCCATGTTCTCTCCGTCCAATGTCAAATTCAGTTCATATGCAGATAAGTTGAAATATAACAACCAAGCAATAAACACAGCAGAAATAAAAGAAGCAAAATCAATATTAGAAGAATTAAGAACCATAGTCAGATTTTTAAAAGAAGACCAGGGATTAAATATATTCAAAAAAGTACAGAGCATAGTATACCAAGACCAAGATCAAGAACAGGATGAATACTAAAATCAAAAATAAATTAATACTCAACATGATAAACTGGATTGCCAATGGAATATTAGAAAAACAACATGAATTTAAAAACTTTATCCTTGAATATAATCCGGACATAATAATAATCACAGAAACCCATCTAAATCCAACTTTCAGCTTCACAATAGCCAACTACCAAACATACAGATGCGACCGAAACTACCGAGGGGGAGGAGTAGCAATACTAGCAAAAAATAGTCTCACAACAACAACATATAACCAAACAAGTGACAAAGGATATGAACAGATTTCAATACTTCTAAATCACCACAACCAAGACATCAAAATAACAGGCATTTACAATCCACCTCGAAATAAGCTTACAGATCAAGATATCCAACAACTTTTTCCACCAAACAGACCAACAATAGTAGCTGGAGATTTCAATAGTAAACACTCAATCTGGGGATGTAACAAAACCAATTATAACGGAATCCATCTAAGAAATCATGTTTTAAAAAATAACCTAACAGTCATCGCTCCAACCACCCCAACATATATTTCAAACTCCAGCAACAACAGTGATATTCTTGACTTTGCCATATCCAATATTCAAGTTCCAATAGTAGCATACACCCATAACCAGCTATCCTCTGATCACTTGCCTGTCCAATTTCTAGTCGGCCTACCCACTCAACATTTTGAAAAACCAAAACAAAAAACAAACTGGACACAATATCAAAATATCCTCAAAGCAAACAATAATAATCCTCCAGACCTATCAGATGAGACTGCAATTGAAAACTATATACATCAACTTCAACAAGAAATCTTAGCAGCGTACGAAACAGCAACTATAGAAACCACCAAAATAGCTCACCATTATAAACTTCCGTCAGAAATCAAAATCATCATCAGAAAAAGAAATCAACTCAGGAAACAATACCAAAGAACAGCAGACCCTGAAAATCTACAAGAAATGAAAAAACTTAACAAACAGATTAAAAAGCTTTGCAAAACTCATAAAAATCAACTATGGAAAAATAAACTAGCCTCACTATGCACAACAGACAACTCAATATGGAAAATAGCTAAAACTCTCAAAACTAAACCACAAATCAATAGGCCCATCAAAGGGCCAACAAGTCTCATCTACGATATCAAAGAAAAAGCAGAAATCTTCGCCGACTCACTACAAAGCCAGTTCTCTCCAAACTCAAACTCTGACATAAACCACCACAACACAATAGTGGAAGCAGTTAATAAATTTTATGAAGACCATCCAAATAACGAAACCATCCAACCAGCTGAAAACTATGAAATCACCAATATAATCCGAAAACTAAAAAATAAAAAAGCACCTGGAGAGGATGGCATCAGAAATATAATGATGAAGCTACTCCCCCCCAACTATATTAATAAAATCACTCACATCATCAACAGCTGCCTTGTCCTAAACTACTTCCCTAGCATCTGGAAAAACGCATCAGTAATACTCATTCTCAAAGCAAACAAAAACCCAAGCTGCCCTGAGAACTATCGACCAATAAGCCTACTGAACATCATCGGAAAAATCTACGAAAAAATAATATACAACAGAATGAAACCTCTTTTAACAATATTACCAGACGAACAATACGGATTCCGCGAAAAACTCGACACAACAAAACAGCTACTTAGAATAATTGACTACACTGGCAGAGCACTCATTAACAAAGAAGCAATAGTTTTCCTCATGATAGACATCTCAAAAGCTTTTGACAAAGTATGGCATACCGGAACAATCTACAAACTCATCCAATTAAACTTTCCTCCCGGCATCATTAAATTACTATCCTGCTACTTAACCAATAGAACCTTTCAAGTCAACCTACAAAATCAAAAATCAACACAAAGAAAAATCACAGCTGGAGTCCCTCAGGGCAGCATACTGGGTCCGATACTCTACATTCTATATACACACGACTTCCCCATAAACAAAGCAGACTACAATAGTATCACAGCATATTATGCAGACGACACAGGAATAATAATTAAATCAAGAAACCCAAATCAAGCTTTACTTAAACTACAGGATCAACTAATAGAAGTCGAAAACTGGTGCAACCAATGGAAAATCACAGTAAACGCAGAAAAATCACAACTCCTCATAATCCAAAAAAGAAGAATCAAAATCCAGCAAAATTACATACCCAAACTCTTTGATACCCCCATTCCAATAGTCAAGAAAGCAAAATATCTCGGTTTAATCATCAACAGCAAACTCTCCTGGTCAGATCATGTTAAACAAATCACCGACAAAGCAATGGCAGCAGCATATTCCATACAACCACTTATTCAAAATTCCAACGTCTCATTAAATCTCAGAAAACTACTTTATACAAGCATGATCCGACCCATTCTCACCTATGCATCCCCTGCCTGGGCAACAATTACAGATCACTTAATGAAAAAACTTAATCAAACCCAGAATAAACTCCTCAGAAAAATCACCCGTGCCCGCTGGTTCATCCGAAATAAAAACATCCACCAAGACCTCAAAATTCCTCCTCTCTCTGAATATATCAACAAACTAGACGCAGATTTTTACAAAAAAGCCGAAGAATGCACAGCAGCAAATTTCAACCAGATCTTCTCCTTCGAAAACTACCAAAAAGATTCTCACCTCAGACCAATAGCAGCCTTTTATACATCAGATGCCTCCTTTCATCATTACCAACAAAAATAAAAATATACCATCACAGCCTCATCGGTAGAGTATCCGCCTACCACCACACTGATCTCAGGTTCGACCCCAGCCGGCATCACTTTTTCAATAAATCTCCTGAATCATCTGAAAATCAACCTGCATCGTCTGTTTCATCCAGCATTACAACAAAGCCTTCAATCCATCAACTTGATTCCTCATCAACTTCCTCATCCAGATTATTCTTCATCCTGTATCCAGATTCCTCATCAACTTCCTCCACCTAGTTCATCCAGAATCCTGAAAACCGACAGTAGCAACATCTAAATAAAACCAGAACTTTCAAATAGAACTCTAATAAATCTTTAATAAATCCAATAAAAATTATACTGCATTACAAAACACCACAATAGAATTTTCAAATATGTAAACACTCAATCTGCAAACTCCAAATCATCAACTGTAAATTTATAAATTTTATTTTTTGTTTTTTCTGTTTTTGCCACCACATTGTTGCAAAACTTCAAAATGTTTTTTAACCCAATGTTTATTTCATGATGTATGGGATAGGGGCCGCTGCGCGGCCCAGGTGCCCAATTCTTTTAAATAAAGCAAGCAAGCAACTTCGCCACGATATTTCGTTTTCTACCCGGTGACGCCCACCTGTAGTTTGAGATGTTTACAATCGAAAGTTAAAGTTTTATTTGATTTTTATAACAAGTTTTTAAATGTTTTTTAACAAATAATCAGTTAATTGGAGTTTGTTAGTTTCTGGATGGTTTTGTTATCTTTGACTATTAAAGAGGATGTTTCATTGCATATAGTTTTATTTAACGTCTTACATTCCCATCACCGAAACCTATATACAATTGGTGACCCGTGAACGAACACGTATATTTCTGCTTCTGCAAACTGCATTTGGGAAATTCTACTAGCCCATGAATTACGAAGAGATGCTGGTACATTGCAAGTTTTAAAATTCTTGGTAAGCCGTGAGTACGAATTGCTTCTATTGTGGGACTTATACATTAATAAAAAATGCCCGAATCTACGGAAACTGCTGATCAACAAGTTGCTCGTGTCACTGTGAAGCCGCCACCTTTTTGGAGAGCCAATCCCGAATTGTGGTTCAGACAAATTGAAAGTCAGTTCACTCTTGCCGGAGTAACTACAGAGTCTACGAAGTTTCACCACGTAGTTTCTGCTCTACAACCGGAGGAACTGGCGATTATAAGCGACATTGTTATCAGTCCACCTGTGGATAAGCCGTTCACTGCACTTAAAAAAAGATTGTGCACTCAATATGCTGAATCTGAAGCTCAACGCTTAAGGGATGTGATTTCGGGAATGCAACTTGGTGACCGCCGTCCTTCAAGACTGCTTCTGGAAATGCGAAATAAAGCCGGTACAACAATTAACGACGAGCTTCTTAAGTCTTTATTTTTGCAGAGGTTGCCTACTAATGTTCAACAGATTTTGGCAATTTCCAACGACAATCTGCACAAGCTGGCGGAGATGGCGGATGGTATTATGGCTACAACAACTAACGCACAGTCAGTCAGCGTAGTTGCTGGTTCGACGGATCAGACGGATTTACGGTCTTTATTGACAGAGATCACTGCTCGTCTCTCACGGTTGGAAGCCCGTACAAGTGACCGGTCAAGAAGTACTAGTCAGAATCGCTCCACTAGCCGAAGCCGACAGTCTGCAAATTCACAGTATTGCTGGTATCATAGAGTATTCAAGCAACGAGCGACAAAATGCCGACCTCCATGTTCGTTCCAGCCGGAAAACTGCTGAGGCCGTCATCCCGTCAAAAGGGTGACGGCGAGGCGATGATTCAGCGGATTTATCTGACGGACAAGTCTACATCCTCACGTTATCTCATCGATACGGGAGCTGACGTCTCTGTGATACCTCGTGTTGCCTATGCATCCAGTGACCATTCTTCACAGATGAAATTGTTCGCCGCAAACGGTACGACCATTCCAACGTTTGGCCAACGCCTGTTGAAATTAGACCTCGGACTCAGAAGAGAGTTCAGCTGGCCTTTTATCATCGCTGCCGTGCCTCAACCAATTATCGGAGCTGACTTCTTACGCAATTTTGGTTTATTAGTCGACGTCAAAAATGCTGCAGTAATTGATCCTTTGACCAAGTTGCAAACAAGAGGTACCCGGTATGCTGGGATTACTTCAACGGTAAAGGTAATTTTAGAGAATTCTAAGTTCCACCAGTTGTTGTCAGAGTTTCCTTCTCTGATTAGGTCAGGTGTCACACCAAGAAAGGTTAAGCATGAAGTAGAACATTGGATACAAACAAAAGGACCGCCTATTTTTTCTAAACCTCGACGTTTATCGCCAGATAAGTTGAAGGCTGCAAAGCAAGAGTTCGAGTTTCTGGTAGCATCAGGGGTTTGTCAGCCTTCCAAAAGCTGTTGGGCAAGTCCGTTACACATGGTTCTAAAAAAGAATGGCGACTGGCGACCGTGTGGTGATTTTCGTCGTCTTAATGGTGTGACCGTGCCAGATAGGTACCCTGTTCCCCACATGCAAGACTGTTTTCAGGGTTTGGAAGGTAAAATGATATTTTCTACCTTGGACCTAGAAAAAGCGTATTATCAGATTCCAGTGCGCAAAGAAGACGTGCCAAAGACTGCAGTAACAACGCCGTTTGGATTGTTCGAGTTTTTGTATATGCCGTTTGGATTATCAAATGCTGCCGCAACTTTCCAACGCTTCATTCATCAAGTCTTGGGTGAGTTCGAATTTTGTGTACCTTATTTTGATGACGTATTAGTAGCTTCGAAGAACGAAGAAGAACATTTAATTCATTTAAAAAGAGTTTTTCAACGTTTTGCTCAATATGGTATAACACTCAACGTAAGCAAATGTGTCTTGGGAAAGTTTACAGTAGAATTCCTAGGGCATTGTGCTACGGAAAAGGGTATTACTCCGCTTCCTGATAAAGTTTCTGCAATTGCTAATTTTCCTCAGCCAGTTACAATTAGAGAGCTGCGTCGATTTCTTGCGATCTTGAATTTTTACAGAAGATTCATACCGAGAGCTGCCCACACTCAAGCAATTTTGAACGAATATTTAAAAGGTGCTAAGAAAAATGATAAAAGCGTGATCAAGTGGTCGGAGGAAGCAGTTGCTGCGTTCGAGAAGAGCAAGAAGGAATTGGCGAATTCAACAAAGCTGTACCATCCTGTCATGAATGCACAGTTGGCGATGGTGGTAGACGCTTCAGATACTGCGATGGGTGCTGCTTTGCATCAGCGGATCGAGAAAGAGTGGCAACCACTTGGGTTTTATTCAAAGAAGCTTGCACCATCTCAAAGAAAGTACAGTGCTTACGACAGAGAGCTCTTGGCTGCATACATGGCAGTCAAATACTTTCGGCATATGGTAGAGGGTCGGCCGTTTACTATCTACACTGACCACAAGCCGCTGATATATGCCTTTATACAAAAAGAAGATAAGTGTTCGCCAAGACAATTACGTCATTTGGATTTTATTGGCCAATTCACAACGGATATTCAGCACGTGAAGGGAATAGATAACGTGGTTGCAGATGCGCTGTCCAGAGTAAACATTGCTACCATAGAAACACCTTCCCACATCAATTTTCAAGAAATGGCTAACAACCAAAAAGGTGACCAGGAACTAGCCGAAATTTTAGCTCAAACCGGTAACTCATCTTTGGTACTTCAACCATTCGTAATAGGTGATCCTGGTGTGGAGCTGCTTTGTGATGTATCAACCAAACGGATTCGACCATTCGTACCCGAAGTGGACAGAAAAAACGTTTTTTCCAAACTGCATTCTATTTCACATCCAGGTATTAAAGCTACTATAAGGTTGGTGGAAGAGCGATATGTTTGGCCTGGTATAAAGAAAGATGTTAGGACATGGGCTCAGCAATGCTTGGCTTGCCAACGTTCTAAGGTGACACGTCACACTCAGAGCAAGCTTGGTACATTTGTTCCACCAAATGCCAGGTTCGAGCACGTGCATATCGACATCGTAGGTCCCTTGCCGCCATCAGAAGGTTTTCGCTACTGTCTTACTTGTGTCGACCGTTTTTCCAAGTGGCCAGAAGCTTACCCGCTCGTTGATATAACAGCCAAATCTGTTGCTGAGGTTTTCTATGCTGGATGGATTGCTAGGTTTGGAATACCTCTACGAATCACAACAGACCAGGGGACACAGTTCGAAGCCTCACTGTTTGATGCCCTGACTAAGTTCCTGGGTTCGGCCCGTCATCGAACAAGTCCTTATCATCCCGCAGGAAATGGCCAAGTGGAACGATTTCACAGACAGATGAAGGGAGCGATTAGAGCCTACAGTACAAGTCAGTGGACCAGAGTTTTACCTACCATACTTTTAGGTTTTAGAGCTGCATGGAAGGAGGACTTGCAAGCAACGACAGCGGAAATGGTTTATGGAACTCCGATACGACTGCCTGGAGAATTTTTATGTCCGTCTACAGGTACAGCGGATCCCGCAAACTTTGTTGGAAAGCTAAAAGAGACCATGCAGGAGTTGCTGCCAGTAAAGTCCAGACATCAGGGTCATAGAGCAGTTTTTGTGAGTAAAGATCTTTCGTCGTGCAGTCATGTTTTCCTGAGGACCGATGTCCTGAAAAAAGGCCTGCAGCCACCATACGAAGGTCCATTTCAAGTACTGAATCGAGGGGAGAAGGTTTTTAGGATTCTCATTCATGGCCGAGAGAGTACGGTAAACGTGGATCGTCTAAAACCTGCTTATGTATCCCGAGATGAACAGGACATATTTCCTAAAAGCGAATCAACAGCTAGGAGCGAATCTACAGAGGATGCATCTACTATCCCAGAACCTTGTGACATGCCAAAAGAGGTTAAGACACGACCAGGTCGTCGAGTTAAGTTTCAGGGAAAGTATCAGCAATGAGCTGGAAAAGTCTCGCTACCGCTGGTAGGGGGCTACTGTAGAGGCTGTTGGTTGCGACAGCTGAGAGAGCATGAAAATCCGAGGTAGAAGGATCGAGGATCGGATCGAAGACCGAAGGTACGAGGATGAACCGGAATAGTTCCTACGCGGATGAACACCGGCGGAGGAGCACAACCGGCGGCCACGACTGAGAGTGAAGAGGCTGAGGTCGAGTACTTAAGAGGATGACAGTTTGCCTTCGGGAGAGAAGTTGTTCAGCGTCCGAGACTTCGCCACGATATTTCGTTTTCTACCCGGTGACGCCCACCTGTAGTTTGAGATGTTTACAATCGAAAGTTAAAGTTTTAATTGATTTTTATAACAAGTTTTTAAATGTTTTTTAACAAATAATCAGTTAATTGGAGTTTGTTAGTTTCTGGATGGTTTTGTTATCTTTGACTATTAAAGAGGATGTTTCATTGCATATAGTTTTATTTAACGTCTTACATTCCCATCACCGAAACCTATATACAGTAACTTCTTATAATCTCTTAAAAATACATCTTTAAAATAAATATCCTTGTGTATTTTTAAAAACAAAATGTTTTTAAGTTAAAATGTTATAAGAAAGGAATAGTTGATTTATAAAAGGAGTTATGGTTTATGGAGGGGGCCATTAAAATATTAAGTAAGCTCGCAAATAGGAAGAGGGTTTGATATTTTCATATTTTTGCTAAATAGCGGAGATAAGGCATGTAACTATGCTAACGTAAAAAATTAAGAACACTTGTTTTTTTTTAATTAAAAAAAATTTAGCAATCTTAAGTATGTGAGCCGTGATGGCTCAGGGAGTAGAGCGTTCGCCTTCCAATGAGGTGAACCGGGTTCGAATCCCAGCGATGGCTGATCGATACGAACCCACATCCAGCTTACACGCACCTCAGTGCTGACGTGAAATATCCTCAGTGGTCGACGGGTCATGGGTTAAAGTCCCTTTGCCGTCAGGCTAACCTTGGAAGGTTCTCATGATTTTCCTTTCCATGTAAAGCAAATGCGGGTTAATTCCATTAAAAAGTTCTCCACGAAGGCAAATTTCTCCCAATACTTGGTCCATAAGTCCCCTTATCTTCTGGATTGGGTTCAAAATTGCAAGGCTACGGAGTTGAGCATTAGTGGTCATAAACACAAAAATTCTGTCAGCTGTTCAACGACGGTTATAAAATCTTAAATATATACATAAAAGTAGGACGAAATTCAATTGTTTTTATAATTAAAATTAAATATTATCATAATTACTTGCAATCAATATTACATGTTATCCAAACTACTTGCAATCAAGACTGCTGGTTGTCATAATCACTTGTAATCCAAACTAGTTTCTACGGATTTATTATTACCGAATTGTAAATTATAATTGTTCATTATCCCGACTTACATTGTATTTGTTAAACATGATTGCTTGTTTTAAAGATTATAAGTAATTGATTTAAACAGCTCATAATCAATTATATTTTATAACACATTGTAGCGTCGTATAAAAAAATTTCTTTTATAAAAAGACTTCCACGTAAAAACCGTTTAACACTAAACATACCATAACTGGTCAAAATAACCGGTCATTGGATGTTGTGTTGCATTAAATTGTGAAGTTTTGTTAAACAGCCTTCAAAATTGCGTTCTTTTTATAAAAGAAAATTTCTGGGTTTGTTTAAATTTTATATTTGCAAGCTTTTCACACTTTACAGCAAATTTTAAGAGTAAAAAAAAAAAAAAAAACACTTTCGCAACAAATATTATTAAAAGTTTTTTCATTATTTCTAACTGGGCCTTTTAAAAAAAATTTTAAAAACAAAATTCTGTTAAAAGTGATGAAAATGATATCAGCTTAAAAAATATCTTTGTAAACAAAAATAGTTTATGAGATCATTATCTCATCTTTTGAAAAACCGCCGATGAAGAAATGAGTGTCAAGCAAAAAGTTCGAGAATTCTCGTTAGCTGATGTTCTTCTTAATTATCTGTCCATTATCTAATATTAGAATCAGCAGCGAAAGCAACCGTTGCAAGATTATTATCAGTTTATCTTTCGTACTTCTTATCTTAAAAAGCACCGTCGGTAGTCAAAATAATTTACATCCTGCTTTTACAAACAGTCAAAGAAAACACAAATAGCATTACCACCCCGTTGTGTCTTCAATTACCTCAAAAATGCGTACGCAAAGCGATCTTGTAGCAGCGAAAACCAGATACACTAAGCATTGAATTAAAAAATCGGAAAAAACGTGTCGCGTTATTTATGGTGAAATGTCAACCAAGCAGCAATTAGTGCTAAAATACTTGGCTACCGTAACTTCTCGCGATGCCACCCTTGATCTCACAAAAGATATCGTAAAAAAGAACATTTTGAGCAATTTACCTTCGAAGAAAAAAAAAATGGCGCAAAAACGGGGACCAAAAGTGTAAATATGAGACGTATAATATACCTCTTTTTCGGTACTAAAAATGATGTCTTTCCATAAAGTAAGACCCAAAATACCGCCTTGTGAGCCATTTTCAAAACTTTTTTTTTAAGAATTTGTTTCCAAAAATCATTTTTTCCTTCTCTACTAGAGGAAAAAAAAAAGAGAACTTTTTTAGATATCACTTTGGTTGAACTTCCCGCTGAGGTTTGGCGATTGAAACAGGAAAGAAACTTTCAGTATCCGTTGCCGAAACAGTGAAAGTAATAATGGGAATATTTTTTAAGTCAACTTTTTTTTTTATGTGAATGCAACTACTTTAGAAATTCGGGCTCTTTTTATGTATGCTCGTTACCGGCGTGATGGAATTTCTAGGCGAATTCTATTGCAGCCTAAAATCAATTAGAAAGCGGAATTGGTTCGTTATTTTTTTCGAAAAAGGTTCTATTCTAAATGTAATGAGATAAGAGATCGCATTTTTTGTTTCATTTGTAATTTGTTTTAACTTATTTTTTAAACTTCATTCACATCTTTATTGTATTAAGTTAAGGATATATGTATCAATTTTAGTGACATCAGCAAGATGCTCTGATATTGATTTTTCAATAAATTTATTTAACTTTTTTCCAGGCAATACTAAAACTTACTTTTTTTTATTCTTCTATAAGTAAATTACTAACAAGTAATGTAATTGAAATGTCACTCTCTAATCGGACTTATTTTCTTTTTTTTTCTAATTTTATTTTTTTCAATTTTGAATTATTAAGTTATATATAATAAAAAATATAATTTTTAAAATAAATTTAATCACCGAGTTAAATTCATTAAACAAACATACAGCCTACCAAAGTTTACTTCAAGACTTTTCTTCATAATCGAAATTATTGCGTTTAAAAAGGCTACATTTAAAAGCATAAATTGTAAAATCAGAATAAAAATTCTATTATTTTGAGTGATAAGTTCAAAATTTATTGCGTACTTCTGCATTTTACAAGTATTTCTTATGTTAACAATTAAATGATTGAATTAGAAATTTGCCCTTAAATCGTTTGAAAATAGTATTTTAAAATTAACTTAAACTTGCTTTTACCAACTGTATTATTTATCGTGGTTTTAGCAACATTTTTTCAATTCTTTATAATTTTCTTTTTTTTTCTTCTTTTCTCTCTCTTTATTTTTTCTTTTCTGTTTTGTTTAAATTTACATTTTTATTAATTTATATTTTTGCAACCAATATGAAATAGACAAAATTTTTTATATATATTATTTCACAAACAAACAAAAACAAATTAGCTTAACTAGCTAGAGACACTCTATTTACAGAGCGCAAAATAAAAAAAAAATTGACCATCATGAATAACTTTTGATCTAATGATCGGATACCCACTTTTTAGGACTCAATCTTAAAATTTGAGGGAGTGACCTCAAATATTCTAATTAATTAGTGCAGACGATATTTTAAGCTACGGAATCAGACACAAAAAACATAGTTTCTCTGAATAAACACACCGTTTTTTCAACAGATTTGAATTTCTGAACTCCAAAATACGGGAGTAGCAGCATTCTGGAAAATATTATCCAATAATTTGGTCAAGAGAACAATCCAAAGTTTGGACCCTTATTAATCAAAAGTTCGGACGCTATTTTTACTTTTTGCGTATTTCACCATAAGTTTTAAACTGAATTTTGCATACAATTATAAAGTTCCAAAAAATAATTTAATAACGCAAAACATAACTTTTGGTAAAATTTATTATGTTTAATTATTATATTTATTATGTTTTTTTTAATATTATTTATTATATTTAACAGTTGAAAAGGTTTCAAATCGCAAGGTATACAAGGTTTATATAATTTTAAAGGAGGCATTTTTAAATGGCAAAGTGCAAAATTCGAGTGAAATCGATTGAAAAGTTCATTACAAATCGAATTTTGAAAATGTCATATTTTCGATTGTGGTCCCCCTTTCGTGCCTTTAAAATTGAGTCCCAGAACGTGAAAATTCGATTATGAGATCGAAAGTTATTTAGGATAGTCCTTTTAATTTTTTTATTTATATATTTCTGTTTTAGACACTATACAATCCTTGTAAGTTGCTATTTAAATATTAGTATAAAAATAAAACAAATTTAAGCAGATAAAAAAAACAAGCTAATTTTTAACTGACAAAGAAAAAGTTAAATAGGAATATATATTTAAGAATATTAATAAATAGGCCAATTACCTTACGCCCAAAAATATAATGTATTTACGTTAAAAATTAAGACGAGAAGTAAATTATAAGTATAGGGGGAAAACAATTAAAAAAAAAGACTTTATGCAACAAAACAAAAAAAATCATTCAGAAAGGTATTAAAACAGAAAAAAAAAAAAGAAACAAAAAGAAGAAAAGAACGTCAAAGAGTTTTAAACACAAGCGCATCAATACAAAAGTAGTTTATCGTCCCTATGGTTATGAATCACCTTTAATTGGTTACGAAACAACCTACAATTCATGAAACAACCTACAAATTAGGAAGCAATTATACTTCTAACCTTTTCGTGGAAGACCTTTTCCAATATTCGCTATGCTTAAGTTTTTATAAAGGTACCATTTTAAACCTTTTTGTTCAATAAGTATTATTTAAATTTAATTATTCGATCGCAACATATCTATTCTTTAAAAAAATACATGAATATCATTGGTTACCGTTTTAACCCTTTATAAACCAATGAAATAAATATCCACCCAATTATTAATTTTTAAATGTCGATGGAATGCTAATTTCCTACCTATTATTTGTTCAATCATCTACTGATAACTTCAGAAAGTACAAATAGCAATGAAGTTCTTCGTTTATGTAAATGTGAGTAACAGTAAAGGTTAGTGTGTGATCAAGAAGCGATGCCGGCACTGGGGAGCTGTTTTCTCTTCTGCGTAATAGGTTTGTTAAGTTGGTCATTTCTCATCGAGTTTTATTGTAGTTATTAAAACAACATTTATAAATTTGGTTATTTCTAAGCTCAAGTTAATGACCAAATTTTTTTACAGTTTCGTAAGATTTTGTAAACTCATATCCACCTTCTCACCAAAAAATCACTCTAATTTTAGCTAAAAAGATAAATTATTTTAAAATCCAAAAAAATCCAATCCAAAAAAAAATATTTTAACATTGTTTTTCTAAGATCTGTCGCTAAGGAAAATAAAGAAGCCACATTTTAAGTGCCTCACACTCGAAGCAAAGCGTTGATTTTAATCTATATATATATCATCTTGCAGTGAAGAATAATCTGATCTTTATAATGAACAAATAACTTAAAAATTTTGAAAGTTATTAAGCTTTTTTAAAAAATTGCCGATATGGTGCCATTTTTCACCCAGATTGAAATCATCAAAATTCTCAAATTTTTATGAGCACAGATCATGCAGTATTGGAGAAAGTTTTTAAGTATTAAAAAATTAGACCATAAACGCCTTTCAATCTTACAAAACTGTGACCTAACTTCCTGTTTATGTTTTGGGCCATTTTTAAAATAATCATAGACAGCTCTGGCTTTAAATAGGCTAAACTTTATCTAACAGTTATGACTTATGAGTGACTGTTGCAAACTCCCAACAGTTATGAAAAACGCACATTATTCGCAAAAAGGTATCATTTCATATGACGATGAAGCCAATAGCCTTAACATAAATTACAAGAAAAAAAAAATATCCACATAAAGAGCAAAATGGACATCAAACAAATTTATTTCATTACAACTGGTAAAAATCTTAAACAAAATACGTAAAAGTGTTTGAGAGTATTTTTAAATCATTTTAAATATTTTGTAGAACAGGCATGCTCGAATAATTCCTTACACAGTCTTCAGAACCATAAGAGAAGAATTTCAAGAAATAACCAAACAAACCAAGAAAGACGCCAAGTTTTTCTTTTCTTCGAAAAGAAAGTGTTTCCTCTAATGTACTATTGAAATATTTATCCCCAGAACGTTAAGTCCGGCCCATGTCCGGTGCATTATGTCAGGTTTCCGCCAGGAAAAAAGCCTCAGTTCATTCATCAGTTTCCATCAAGACTTTGGGTCTTGTTCCTTTGTCTGTGAAAGCCAAATCTTGTAGAACACCCATTGACCATCGATTTATCTTTCCCTTCTGACCACCGAAATCAATTGTTTCATTAAAATAACTGAAATAATAATTTCTATGGTCCTCTATTTTCAGTAGCGTTCGTAAAAATTTGGTACATTATGTTGTAGTTCAGATATTTCTCCGGTTTTCTACAATATTTCATTAGTTTTTTTGAAAAATTTAACTCGAATATTAACTATTATAATGAAACAAAGAGTTTTTATGCGTCTCTTATACTCCAGAACTGATTGCGCTAGGAATCTAAAATTTGTAGATTAGGTGCTAAGGGTAAATTTAGTCAACAATCCTAAAATCGTTAAAAAAATTTTATTGGTTTGTTCTGGAGGGGTAAGCAAAAATTTTTTTTTCCTATTGGTTAATTTATTTATTTTTTCCTATTGGTTAATTTATTTATTTTTTCCTATTGGTTAAGCATTACGTGTTGTTGAAATTTAAACTGCGGACGATTCTTTACTTTTTCAGTTAATTAGGCAACATCAGAGATATTTGCTTACTCACGACTCAAATCCCAATCTAAAACGAGTTTCCTTGGGAATTCATTGCATAACCTCTGGGACTAATGTCAATAAATTAGTATTTTAAAAGCTATCTAAAACTACGTGTTTATTTTGTTTATAATTTTGCTTTTGAAAATTTTTCTATAAACCCATATGATATCTAATAAAAAATAATTAAAATAAAAGAAAAATTTTATTTTTCATTAAAATGCAAATTTATCTAGAAAATTAACTTGATTATAGTAAAATTTGATTATCGTGCGTGATCAATAACATCATTTTCGATGCCAAATAACAGTTAATTTTTCGATAAATTTTCAAATATATTTGAGATCTAGTGTAACTAATTTTTCTTTTGATGGGTTGAACTTCTAAAAATGTGCATGCTTGCTTTTTTTTAAATCTAATAATGCTAAGTAACAGAGAATAGCGAGAAAAAATTAAAGAATTAATATTAGTATTTTTTAATTTTTTAACTGTGTTTAGTTTAATCCATGGCTGTGTGGCATTAATACCGTTTCAATGGTACTAGGTTAACTAATTATTGAATGTTTAAGTGGCAGATTTAAATTCTAAAATCTTGTAAAATAAGAAACTTATGTTCAACTTAAATTACTGATTTAAGGTAAAAAAAAAAAATATGTTGCTACGAATTGTTTCTAACGTTTTAGTATTTTATTTTATAACCAGCGTTGAAAAGCCAACCTTGTTTTGGGCTATCAATGTTCAACTCCATAGTCATCCAATTTTACATTATACCCAGAAGAAAAGGGGGCTCCTGGATCAAGCACAAATAAGCAATCGTGGAAGATGATGAATCTAACCCGCGTTTGAGTTACATGGAGTAATAATGAATCTAACCCGCATTTGAGTTACATGGAGTGGAAGACCAAGAAAATCTCCTATGGGTAGCCTGATGTCAAAGGATTCCAACCCATGATTTGTTTACCAAGGTGGATATTTTATATCAGTACTGTGTTTGGGCCGTGCCGGAAGCAGCATTCGAATTTACCATTCATCACTGGGATTCGAATCTGTGTCATCTCACTGGGAGGCAAGCACTCCATCCCCTGAACAACTACGAACATTTCCTTGACAAAAGCGTTAATTTACCAGTTAAAATAGTTACTACTTCTAGAGCAGTATTAGTCTTTTGTTCTGTAATCCCCCCCATTAATAAATTCATTCTCAAAAATGAGTTAATAAAAAGTATACACAATAGAAGATAGAAAAAAAAAATATTTAAGAAACATAAAACAAACATGCTATCAAAATATAAAGAATCGCTACTGAGAAAGGTGAAAAGATCAAAACCTCTTTAATTGTTGAAGAAAAGTTATTTTTAGGTTCATCAAATAATCAAACAGGTTTTGGTGATCTTCCTCTCACTTAAGTAATTCAGCATTTTTATTTATCTCTCGCTTAAATATTAATTTTCGATTCTCAATCTGTAATTTTTTTACTTCATTTTTGAAAAAGAAAACTATGCATTCAAAGTGGTGGATACGTAACACCCAGTATTTTTATCTTTCTTCACAAAATAATTGCAAAAATACTAAAATATAAAACACTAAATATATGTTCGATGTTTTTTCTAGGCTTAGAAACACTTAATTCTTTTGGTAATTTGTCATTGCTCTTAATTGTGGCGCTTGCCATTGTTTTTAAAGTAATCCCTCCAATTGTACACTAAAACAATTATAAGTAGTACTTTATTTACGTCGCAATAGAGCGGCACAATGGGTAATTGATGCCAGTCAACCTGCGTGCGAGAATTTTACGGTAAAACAGAGAAACGATAATCGATACCACGCACCCTCGTTCCATTTGCAAGTTGATCAAAGACCGCAGCTAGTGATTCCTCCTAGATTGGGTTGTCGAAGGTAGTCGGATACCTTAACAATCAAGTTCACAGCGGAACAAAACCAATTGCTAGAAACCACAATAAAGCTGTTATAAAATGTTATACTGTAACATAGCCATATTAATTATAATCAATTTTCCGTCCTTTTACGAACTAATGCAACTGGTGAAAAATTTTCAAAAGTATACGAAACAAATTTGTAAGGAAATTAAAATAACTCAAATTACGGTATTAGTAGCATTGCACAAAGTGAGGTGGGAAAAGAAAGACATCGCCCTGAACAACTCTATTTTTTACGATCGGATTACTAAGCGTAGAGTTTCGAAAAAATATAATTTCTCTATAATATATACAATAATCACATTGCTGACACGACTAAATGAAAAAACCATTAATTACATAACTAAAAGATGCTTATTTCAAAACAATGAAATAAAAAACATTTAACTATTTGCAAGGAAATAGTTAAATGAATGAATTTACGTGAATCTTTTCATTATTTAAATTTATGCTTCGTGATCTGATAGGTCTGGAATTTTGTAGAAATTTTAAAATAATTACTTTAAGTTTAGAAGTAATATTTCTTTTAAAACCGTGAAATGAATGAGTAAATAACCATGAGCGATTTTAGATTATCCATTCAAGAAACAGAAAAACAATAAAAATAAATAAACGCACATACCTGCCAACTTGTACGGTCGCTGAAAAAGACATTATAAAGTGGTAGTAAAACAACAATTAAAGTACTTAACATTTTAGAGCTAAAATTAAATTATTTATGCAAATTTTTAATTACACTGTAGAACAGTTTAGCGAGGACCGATTCTGCGCACCTTCGGTACCTACGCAAGCTGATCACAAAGTGGACACCCACACGCTCACTGACTGTTACAAGTGATGCTTGACGTCGGCGAGCAACCCTTGTGAACAGTGGGAATATGTGAATAAATAAAGAAATAAATGTAAAAGTCGAAGTACCAGACTGTAACAGAAAAGGTCACCGATTCTTATTGCAAAATCTCGCAAAAATCTCAGCGCACACATTAAATAAAAAGACAAGTGCACGATGGGCAGATATGGAAGGAAAAGCAGGGGGAAAAAATAGCAACCTATGTATTTGAGCTAACGTGGCCTGAGGTTTAATGCTCTTCTTTCAAACTTTTTAAAATTGAGGTAGGAATTTGGCATCCACACTTCTGAGCCTTTGGTGCAAATTTTGACCGTAATTTTTTTCAAAGATACAGCTTTCACAACGCAATTCTTCTGTTGGAATTGACTAAGATTTTGAACAGCCATAAAAGAGGCACAAAAGTTTGCGAAGCTATTGAAGGATAATTTACTTAATTGATCTGTTTAACGTCAGACCACACCAATGACGGAGATTCTAACGACCACAAATTACAAGCTTTTTCAAGACTATGCAAGAGTCATAATGAGATGTATTTCATAGAACCCGCAAGAAATTGTGGTCATGACGATTTGTGATTGTGTCAGAGACGAATTGTACCTACGATTAATGGTCATTGCGGCGAATTGCGTTTGTGTCGAATTGTAATTGCGATGAATTTTGCCTACGACGAATTCGCTCTGTGACGAATTGTACCCGTGACGAGCTATCGCCCAACAAACTGCACGAGTTGAATTAATCCTACGATGAACTGTGCAAGGCGAATCAACGCGACACCGATTTTCCAGCCAATAAAATTCTACAAACAACAATCAAAAATGTCGAACCATCATTAGATTTTTATAATTAGTTTGAGACTAAATTATAAATTTTTTTAATGAACATACAAATTGGCAACTATAATATGTATTAACCTCTTCAGATACAAGAAAAAATATGGTGCTGTTCTTCTCTGTATCGGGCTATCTGTCATTCTACTAGACAAAGGTTTATAATCCTTCATTGCGCACACAAGCCTGCAAATGTTTGTTGTACAAGTAAAATAAAGTCCCACAGAGGACTGATTGCAAAGACACGGTTCCCAGTAGAACACCGAAGTGAAACATCACTGTTTGCGGTCAGTAAGCGGGTGGGTGACCTCTTTGATCAACCTGCGTAAGGACTGAGGATGTGCGGTATCGGTCCTCGTTTAACTGTTCTACCGTAAAGTGCTCGACTTAGCTCGTAGACTATCAAAGCTGGGAAGCCATCCCTTCTGCACAGGATCAAAACTGCGATGGCATGTCTTCGGATCCTCCTCAGGAATGTTTCCCAAACCGTCGCCAATAGCCCATCGTGCAGCTCTAGTGTGACGTAATAACCTACCTAACTACCAATAAAATAAAAAGATAAATGGTACAATTTTATAACTTAACAAAAAAATTAAGATTTTTCTTTCTATTTGTTTGCAAAGTGATTTTCAATATATAAATATACGGTGATTTTAATTACAATGAAAATTAGACGTTCGATTCAAGTAAGCTTTTGAGCAGTTTTATAGCCCATAAATAGCTTGTGGATTTTATTCCATGAAAGTATAAACTTCTATCAACATGACAACAGTCGATCAGACGCTAGGTTTCTCCATATCTTTTAAGATCTCATTCCACAGAATCAATCCCTCTGGTTACACTGAATGCGAAACATCATTTTTGAGTAATATTTAAAAAAGGTAATAAGTTTAATTAAACAAATATGCATTTTTTCATATTTACTTTTATCTAGCTATCTATTAAGTAAATTTACCTCATCTGTAATTACTCAAAGCTTGAGTCTCAAGAGGTCAAATGTGAGCAAAAGGAAGAATTTAAATCAGACAGGAAATTAAATGTGAGCGAAAGCTAAATTTCGACACCTAAATTTTTAAAAAAAACAGCAAGTTAAATGTGGGCGAAAGTTAAATTTTGAGTACTAATTTCAAAAAAAGACACTATAAAAAAATAATAATAATAAAAATAAAAAATGTTTCTTATTGGCAAAAACTTAATAAAAATTAATGATTTGGAATAAAAGTTTCAAAATTACTCAGATTAAAGTCAGAATTTCCATAAAAGAAAAACTGTTATTTTTTCTTAGAAAACATAGCACTTAAAGGCTTCAAGAAAAGAACTTTGAATCTGAGTGTAGAAGAAACGCTGTAAAAGATTTCAACAAACATTCTTCGGGGCAAGAACGCAAAGATTCTATTTTCAAACTACAATAAAATGGCGATAATAAAAAAGAAGAAATGGCAAAAAAATGCGAGAAAAAAGTCTGGTGGAAGTACTAATGACGTCATAAAACGGTAACATCTACAGAGACACACACTGGGTAAAAGTAGTAACTTCAAATTGATCTCAAAGCAGCTGAAAGATGGGACCGGGAAAAGTACCTCCGATGTTCCATAATAAAGATTTGCTTTTCATTTCATTCTTTCTAAGGGTATTTAAATCGTTTTGAGGCTATAAAAAAGAGATATTGTTTGCTTTAATTCGATAAAGGGTAATTTATTGTGTTGTTATGCAAATAACTTCAGCTTAAAAGTGGCCAGAAAAAAAATTTAGTTTACTGAAAATATGATAAAACTTATATTTCATCATATTTAAGATATGATAAATCATCATATCTTAATCATGATGAAATATAAGTTTTAAAAATTTGCGTTTTTCAATTAAAATAAAAAAGGAAATTATTCTATTTTTCGCAAAAAAGAAAAAAAGATGAATAAAAAGCATAAGACAAATCACTTGGATCTTCGATAGAAACAGAAGTTTCTTACGAAAACGAAAAGCACATGTTTTTGTCTAAGAATAATATAATTATTTTCTACTAAAATTGTAGGGGTATTTTTTTAAATATTTACTTCCTTTTGTTACTAGCTGAATACTCTTTCTCTGTTAAAAAAGTAAAGGTTCAATAAATCAACACTACGCAATTATTCACAAAACTGAAAGACAAGCTATAGTAGAAAAACTAAAATAGACCCATTTTTGGATTATTATTATTTATTGACATTTCCAGTTACTTTACGTTACTAGATTAAACAAAACACTTTCATCAAAATTCAACTTATCATAGTAAACATTAACTACACTCAATATGATTTAGCAGCGAATATGATGCTCGAGGCCAGCTCAAGCTTTTTTAAAATTAACAACAATTAGCCAACTTTATCCATTGATTTCGAACATTTTTTTAAATTTCTTTTTTATTTAAACTGGAAACTTGCTGCTTGAAAAGAAATGAAGTGATTTTGCTTAATCTTAGGATTTAAATCAGATTTAATTGGTTACCTGTAATCCACGTTGCACGTGCGTGGCGAGCCTAATTGTCTTCTGAATCGACAAATGTCACGATTTACATACGATGGCGTCACTTGCTGGTATCTATATGGTTTGTGAACATTGTTAAAATGAACTCATGGTTTCAGATATTTATCAAACTTTTAATGCGTCTCCCCACAACGATTTTCCCTATGCTTGCCAGACATAATATATTATAGTAGTATTATAAGGATTCCGCAAAATTATTTCATTTTTGAAACTTAATTTTAACATTCTGATTTTATTTTGTTGTTTTGCGTTTTCATTAAAAAATGAAAATGAAAAACGCTTTATAATTTAGAATCATTTTATGATTGCAATTTTTTTAAATATATATCCAGGTAAAATCCTAGAATGACCCACTTCTTGGCGACTTTTTTTAATCTCGCCAAGTTAGTGATTATTACTGGGATCAACGTTACTTTTTGATTATTGAAAAAAAAAAAAATTTAATTTTTACAAATTTATTAAAATATTTTTAATAGAATAAAAAATAGAATAATTAATATAAATAAAATCAAAATAATAAGGTACCGCACAACAAAATTAAAAAATTAAGTAATAACGGTAATAAATGAAATAATGGTTAAAATATGAAATAATAACGATGATTCTAACAGCGAGAGATCAGAAGCATAATTGGCGAAAGAATAAACCCTTTTACCTCTTTTCTAACAAAATCCAACTTTCGCGTAGGTATACATTTCAAATTACCAATCGGGTTTAAGAATTTTGGCGGTATGATCGGACGCACAAAATAATCTCCCCGAAATAACAATCGGAAATCTAGTTTGGCGAGATTTCAAAAGCTTGCTTGGCGAAAATTAAAAAAATCAGCATGGAGTGGTCTATTCTAGGATCAACCCTATATCCATTTTTCAACAAACATTTGCTGGTAATTTTCAATACATTATACTTGAGCCGCGATGGCTCAGGGGATAGAGCGTTCGCCTTCCAATGAGGCGAACCGGGTTCGAATCCCAGTCGATACGAATTCCGCATCCGGCATGCACTGACCACAGTGCTGACGTGAAATATCCTCAGTGGTAGACGGATCATGGGTTAGAGTCCCCTTGCCGTCAGGCTAACCGTGGGAGATTCTCGTGGTCTTCCTCTCCATGTAACGCAAATGCGGGTTAGCTCCATCAAAAAGTCCTCCACGAAGGCAAATTACTCCCAATACTCGATCCAGGAGTTCCCTTGTCTTCTGGATTGGGTTCAAAATTACAAGGCTACGGAGTTGAACATTAGTAGCCGTAAACCCATTAAGTTGGGTCGGCTGTTCAACAACGGTTATAAAAAAAAAATACATTATACTTGAGCCGCGATGGCTCAGGGGATAGAGCGTTCGCCTTCCGATGAGGCGAACCGGGTTCGAATCCCAGTCGATACGAATTCCGCATCCGGCTTGCACTGACCACAGTGCTGACGTGAAATATCCTCAGTGGTAGACGGATCATGGGTTAGAGTCCCCTTGCCGTCAGGCTAACCGTGGGAGGTTCTCGTGGTCTTCCTCTCCATGTAACGCAAATGCGGGTTAGCTCCATCAAAAAGTCCTCCACGAAGGCAAATTTCTCCCAATACTCGATCCAGGAGTTCCCTTGTCTTCTGTATTGGGTTCAAAATTACAAGGCTACGGAGTTGAACATTAGTAGCCGTAAACCCATTAAGTTGGGTCGGCTGTTCAACGACGGTTATAAAATAAAATAAAATACATTATACTTAAGGCCGGGATAGCCTGGTGGGTAGGGCGCTGGGCCCATATCCAAGAGGTCGTGGGTTCGATCCTCGCCGGCCGAAAACTCCCCGTGTAGTAAATGGTGACTGATGCACGTTAAATCTGTCGAGTCTCAAAGTCCTCCAAGTTCCCATAACAAATCAATACCTCTGGGGGTACTGATCCAGGAGTTTTCTTGTCTTCTGGATTAGTTCAAAATTACAAGGCTACGGAGTTGAACATTAGTAGTCGTAAACCCATGAAATTGGGTCGGCTGTTCAACGACGGTTATAAGATAAAATAAAATACATTATACTTATTTATACTTCATTTGCTCAAATATGTAAAGTACAACTGATTATGGTTTATTTTTCAGTTGCAAAATATATATGCTGTAAAATTAAGCATAGTAAGTAGTAACCAGGGGTACTGAGGGAATACAATGGAGGGGGCGTGTCACCTGTCTATCATCCCATCAGGGGGTAAGGGGTAAGACGTGTTACAGTAAAGGGGTTTAAAAAAGGCATCATCAACTGCTTATTTCTTTTTTTAGCAGAAAAGTAAACAGTTTCGGTTTTCGAATAAAGTATTTCTTTTCCGCGGTGGCAACAGGAGATGGATGGAATATATGTGTTATAGTAGAGGGGTTTAAAAAAAATTGACCGTCATGAACTGCTTATTTCTGCCCGCTTGTAGTTTCTGTTTATAATTTAATTTATTAGTTTTTTGAGGGTGGCAACACTTATTATTTTTAATATTAGTTTTTAAGGATGGCAATACTTATAAACTTTGTTATTTGGGAGAGAAATTGTATATTATGAAGTAATGACGTCATCTTTTATTACATAATAATTATCATGCACATTCTTTTACTCTAGTGGTGCCATCTATGTGAGAATGTTAGAAATAAAATAACTTTAAATCTATTTTATTATTATTTATTAAATATAATTAAGGCTGAGGATCGAACTCACGCCAGTTAAAAAGCCTTCGTGGGTCAGTAGTTGGATATCATAACCACTGACTTACGAATGCTTGCTAAGATATGCGTAAATAAGTTAAACCTTTGTATATTGATCACGTGTATAAATGAAAAGGATTTAATATCGATATCATCCACTAGTTTCATCGATATATATCTTCACTTCAATTTTATCAGTTATTAGATTAATATTTCTGCCCGCCCTGGTGTTATTATTACTTATTTTCTCTTGTCAACGATACCCCCGTTATACCCGTGCCATGTGCTTTAGTGTGTACCGGTTTTGGTCTGACATCACTACATCCACTACGCGTCACATCATCCTGCTCGGACAAGATTTAACAAGGTACATCTCGGTCTGTGACGTATGTATATTGAATTCAGTTCTCTTCACTGGAGAGAAGGGTTGAACCTGTTTTATTTTATTATTACTTTTTAGCTGCGGCAACGAATTTTATTTAAGTTAGTATTTTACTATTTTGTGGTGGCAACCACCCTCGGCAAATCGATCTGTGGTAATCTCATTTCAAAAGGGATGAAAGAACCTATGACAATAGCAGAAGAATTATTAGGAAATCGAATTGAAACATTTAATTCTTGTGCCTTTTCATTAGATGAAACGGACTTAGCGGATAGTTTCTATTCTAACCTATGGGACAGCCAAGACTTTTTATTGTTGAAGCCTGTTCATTATGTAACCAAAATTTTTTTTGATAATCTTCGCCTAGATGTAGTGTTAAGAGACGCTAGAGAATGCATGTGTCCTGAAGACACAGATGAATATTACGAGGACTTGGAATAGTTTATTATTTTTTTTAAATAATGTGTATTTCATTTTCTAGTATCTATTTTTCATATTATTATATCATATTAGTATATTGTGTGTATTTTATTTTTCAGCAGTAACCAGTGGTACTGGGTTAATGGTTATTAATTAAATTGTCATTTAATAGATTTAAATGTGTCTGTTTTATTTTTACATATTTAATTTACAAACTAGTATAAATATCTAGGAGTGTATTTTTTAAACTTCATTCGTTTATAGAACTAGGTAGAGTAAACATTAAAAAATGGATAATTTGAAAGAGCTTTATAATAACCCTGAACTTCCAGGCAGTTTTGGTGGTGTTGATGCTATTTATAATGCTTTAAAAGGTAAAATTAAAAAGAGTGAAATCAAAAATTGGTTAGAAACTAAAGATTCCTATAGCTTACATAAACCTGTCAGACATAAATTAAAACGTAACAGAGTGGTTGTAGAAGGTATAGATGAACAATTTCAAATCGATTTGGTAGATTTACAATCTTTAGCAAAATTTAATAATGGATATAAATATTTGTTAACTTGTATAGATTGTTTCTCAAAATTTGCTTGGGCTGTACCTGTCAGAGATAAATCAGCCAAAAATATATTGGCTGCTTTAAAAACTATTTTTAAAGAAAGAAAACCAGAAAATTTACAGTCAGACAAAGGTACGGAATTTACAAATAAACTTGTGCAGCAATATCTTAAAAAGATAGGAGTTCATTTTTTTACAACAAATAATGAAACTAAAGCAAGCATTGTAAAAAGATTTAACCGTACTTTAAAAATTAAAATGTGGAAATATTTCACAGAATTCAACACGAAAAAATACATTGATGTGATTTCAAAGTTAGTGCACAGTTATAATCATACTAAACACAGAAGTATAAAAATGGAACCATCCTCAGTTACTATAGATAATCAAAAACAAGTATGGAATAATTTATATAGCGATAAGGTGAATATTGATAACCCTGTTTTTCAAGTAGGTGACACTGTTCGCATTAGTAAATCAAAACTTACTTTTGAGAAAGGATATGAAAATAATTGGACACGAGAATTATTTGTCATAGATAAAATAGTTAGACGAAATCCTATAGTATATAAATTAAAAGATTTAATGAATGAACCAATAAATGGTACTTTTTATGCAGAAGAATTACAAAAAGTAGTCAACTCGGGTTATTATCCCGTAGAAAAAGTTATCAAAAAGAGAAAGAAAGGAGGAAGCACAGAATATTTTGTTAAATTTCTAGGTTATCCGGATAAGTTTAATGATTGGGTGACTGATATTCAAAAAGTATAAATAGTGAAACTTAACCTCTGAAGTCTCATTCTCGAAAATGTCTTTCTACGTGACGTTACCTTCTGATAGCTCCGTGCAGTTTTTTCCTAACAACAAAATCTCTCTTTTTAAGACACAGTTACCGATACCAGTTAATCTAAAAGGTGAATGGGAAGTAGGCCTATCTGAAATCATCTATCCCCATTCTTTGCTGAACGTAAATGAAAGTAACAATCATTTTCAATACAAGGTAAGTAATGGTAATATAGTATCGACTGTAAAGCAAACAATTGATGTGGGGTGTTATGAATCAATGTTCGATATTGTATCAGCTATACAACTTGCTTTACCTAAAAATCCTAGTCGGTTTACAATAAATTACAATAAAGCTACGAAACGAGTAAAAATTAACGCCGTTCAAGGCTGCAGCCTTCATTTAGAAAAGTTAGGTGAATTGTTAGGATTCCAACGTGATGCAGTCATTACGGGTAACCGGAAAAGCGAATTTGTGGCTGACGCGTGGTCTAATTTTTCCGTTTTTTACGTCTACTCAGATTTAATTTCACCACAAATTGTCGGAGATACACAAGCTCCTTTACTGCGGATCGTTCGAATAAAAGGATATGATGGTGAAACAATCAGTCAGTATTATGACAGACCTCAATACTTACCTTTAACGAGGCACTCTTTTCAAACTATTCAAATGGAGCTCAGATTGAATTCAGGTGATTTTGTTCCCTTTGAAAGAGGTAAAGTGATTATAGTTTTACATTTTCGCATGAGACAAATACTATAAATAGTACGATGCGTTTTTGAAACATTCATTTGAAGAGAAGACGTCAAGATGAGTGTACCGTACATTTGTTGTGCTGAAAAATTCGAAGAACATTATGCGAGTCAAATTGGCTCCGGTTTGCCCTATTATAAAGGTATTAATTTCCAAAAGGGCTATGGACTTGGCGGTATATTTCGTCGATTATTTAGAGCAGCACTGCCCTTTTTAGTAAAAGGTGGTAAAACTATTGGAAAAGAAGTTTTAAAAACAGGAATTCGAGTAGCATCTGATGTATTATCAGGAGAAAACTTTGAGGAAGCCGTTAAAACAAGAACTAAAGAAAGTGGAAAAAATCTAGCACAAAAAGCTATTGATAAAGTGCAGTCTATGGTCGGGAAAGGAAACTATAAAAGGAAGCGTAAAAAGCAAAAAAGATTCATTTCATCCAAAGCACGCAAAGTGAGTGGACGTGATATTTTTGATCCATAAAATGGCATTTTTGTTGAAAGATTCTCCTGAGTGCGTAAAATCGGAATTTGAACTTTTTACTTTACCTGGAACTCAAACAGTTATTCAAGATGGTCAATGGATACAATTTCATCCTCTTTCTAACGTTTTCGATAATGCTCCCGTAGAGTTTCACATCTCTGGAAGTGCAGAAGATTACATAGATCTCAGTCAAACGCAACTATATGCGAAGGCGAAAATAGTAAAAGCGAACAATACAGCTATCGCTAAAGATGATGTTATAGGACCTGTGAATTTATTTCTACATTCATTATTTTCTCAAGTAGATGTATCTTTAAACGATCGTACAGTTTCCAATTCAAGTAATACCTATCCCTATCGGGCCTATATTGAGACTCTCCTAAACCATGGATATGATAGCAAAACATCTCAACTAACTGCTGAATTATTTTATAAAGATTCTGAGGATGGTTTAAATAAAAGAACTGCTTTTTTCAAAGAAAGCGCAACAGTAGATATGATTGGCTGCATTCATTCAGATTTATTTCATCAAGATCGTCTTTTACTCAATTTAGTGGATTTGAAAATAAAACTAATACGAAGCAAGCCAGAATTTTGTCTACAAGGATCTGAAGGATTTAAAGTGGTATTGGATCATGTCTCTTTATTCATTCGAAAAGTTCGTGTGAACCCCGAAGTGATTCTTGGTTATGCTAAAGCATTGGAGAAAGCAAGTGCAAAATATCCTATTAATAGAGTTCTGTGCAAAGTGTATTCGATTCCTAAAGGAAACATGTCTTTCATTCAAGACAACATATTTTCAGGACAAATGCCAAAAAAAAGTTATTATTGGTTGTGTAGATAATGAAGCTTTCCATGGAACGATGACGAAATCTCCTTATGAATTTAAACATTTTGATTTAAATTTTATTGGAGTGTATTTAGATGGACAACCCGTACCTCACAATCCATTGGAACTCAACTTTTCCCAAAATCAATACATTCGTGCCTCTCAAACTCTATTTGATGGAACGGAACGAATGGGTCAAGATAGAGGAATATTTATTTCCAGAGAAGACTACAAGAATGGAAATACATTATTTGGATTTAATCTCTCCCCAGATCTATGTTCAGGAGAACATTTAAATCTGATTAAGCATAGCAATTTGCGATTAGAACTAAAATTTACCAAATCACTAGAAAAAACAGTATGCATTATCGTTTTTGCTGAATTTGAAAATTTGATTGAAATTAACAAGTCAAGAAATATTTTATTCGACTTCGGAAATTGAAGAATGGATGGATTGCAACTATTCTACATTTTATCGCAAGATAAAATAACATCGCCTTACTTTCAAGGTGTATATTCAAGAGATACGCTTCCGGATCTCCAAGAAAACACATGTGCTATCACGAATTCAGATGACTCATCACAACCTGGGACTCATTGGCTAGCGTTATTTGTGAATGATCAAAGACAGTTAGAGTTTTATGACTCATATGGGAAGCCTCCCGGATTTTACAACATGAATACCACTTCCTACACGGACGCACTATGGAATTCCAAAGTGTTTCAATCACCTACATCCAATGTATGTGGACAATATTGTATTTACTGTTTACTCAAACGTTGTCAAGGCTATTCTATGTATCATATTTCAAATCAATTATATGTAAATGATTTTCGAGTGTATCAATTTGTAAAGAAAAATATGGTGTAAGATTTGTGTTTAGAAAATAAAAAAAAATGAAACTAAATCTAGTGTCTTTCATGTCATTATTATAAAATTGTACATTTAAATATTGTTATGAGGAAATATAGTAACATTTTTATTTCTTTTTAACAAAATTTTCAGAAAATATTTTTATTATTGAGACAAATTTTCTAATATTTCAGAAAAATATTTTTATAAAAAATTTCTATCTTTTAAGAAAATATTTATGTTTTTTTGCAAAAATATTTTCTCTTTTAAGTAAATATTTTTTTTGTTTTTGTAAAAAATCTGCAAGTTTTGTAAAAATATTTCAAACTTTTTAACAAAATTTTTCGTTTTTCAGAAAATATTTTTATTATTGAGGGAAATTTCTAATATTTCAGAAAAATATTTTTATAAAAGATTTCTATCTTTTAAGAAAATGTTTATGTTTTTTTCAAAGAAATTTTCTTTTTTAAGTAAATATTTTTTTGTTTTTGTAAAATATCTGCAAGTTTTGTAAAAATATTTCAAACTTTTTAACAAATATTTTCGTTTTTCAGAAAATATTTTTATTATTGAGGGGAATTTCTAATATTTCAGAAAAATATTTTTATAAAAGATTTCTATCTTTTAAGAAAATATTTATGTTTTTTTTCAAAAAAATTTTCTTTTTTAAGTAAATATTTTTTTGTTTTTGTAAAAATCTGCAAGTTTTGTAAAAATATTTCAAACTTTTTAACAAAATTTTTCGTTTTTCAGAAAATATTTTTATTATTGAGGGAAATTTCGAATATTTCAGAAAAATATTTTTATAAAAGATTTCTATCTTTTAAGAAAATATTTATGTTTTTTTCAAAAAATTTTCTTTTTTAAGTAAATATTTTTTTGTTTTTGTAAAAAATCTGCAAGTTTTGTAAAAATATTTAAAACTTTTTTAACAAAATTTTTCGTTTTTCAGAAAATATTTTTATTATTGAGGGAAATTTCGAATGTTTCAGAAAATATTTTTTTTTTTTATAAAAAAATTTTCTATCTTTTTAGAAAATATTTATGCTTTCGCAAAAAAAATTTCTAGTTTTTCAGAAAATTCTATATATTTTTCTGAAACTTATTGTATTAATTATTAAAGGGTGTAATTTTTCATGATAATGTAAACTTTTTCACCTGTGAAAATGATCAATAAAGACACAATACATTTTAATAAAATAAATAACATTTTATTCAAAGTTTCGCCCAAGCGCTTCTGCGGGCATACATCATAGGTTTTTTAACAATTTTATTTTTACTATACAATTTTTTATTTACATCTAAACGTGATGGTAATTGAACATCATTTAATGTTTTTAAAAATACATTTCTCCCCACTGGAGCTGATTTTCTATTTTGCAAAAAGTCATTGATAAGATTTACTATATTACTTCCAGGAACAGCTTTATCTTCATGAATAATTTCACCTTTAGTGTTCCAAAGGAGAGATTCATTATTTTTTAAGAATTGATACATATCTTTTGCTTTTTCTTGAAATCGAACTGGAACAACAGTTAGAATTTTCCCCTCCAAGTCTTCAGTTTCTTTTTTGATATTTGAAGAGATCTCTTCTGCAGACTCTACTAGAGGATCGGCTATGTTCGGAATTTCTACCTGTTCGGTTTGAGGCTCTGGTTTATTCGGTCTCGAAATTGAAAAGTGCGTATACTTCTGCAATATTTGTAAATACAGAGTTGCTTTCTCGTCATCTGCTAAGTCCTTTTTCTGTAGAATATTTTTCATTTGTTGATCCAATTGTGGTAAGTGTTCCACTACTTGGACTCTATCCTCCGGAACCAACACGAATTTCTTACTGTACTCCATGAATTAAAGAACTAATGACAGATATAGCTGCAGGTAATAAAAATGATAAAAATCCTTCTCCTTTCTGTACAAGAATTTTTTTCTTCTTATACAATGGCAATTTCTTCTTAGAAAGTTTTCTTAAACTTTCTTAATGAGGAGTTAATTTATTTTTCTGAGATTTCGTGAGTGGTATATTACCACACAATACATTCAATACACACTCACACAAAGTTTTTATTTCACTTTTTGAACACTTTTTTAAAAGAGGCTTGCAATGTTTTGTTTTAGAGATCAATTTCATGAGCTCTAATGTTCGCTCATTACATACGGACATCTTACCTTCAAATGATTTGAATTCCGAGTGCTTGTCCTATTTATAGGTCTCGTAGAAATCCTCCAAATGCTTCCGCCTTAACGAGAGCACAATGTTTAAAATCTGGTGAATGTATAGTGCACGAAGAAAAAGTTGTTATCAGTTCATCTACTTTAGTACAGCCAAAATCTTCTAAACTGTAAAACACTCTGCCGGTTAGAATTTCTAAAAATTTCCGTTTCTCGAGTCCTTTCACATAGATATGTGAATACATATCACACAAACAAGTCAACAAAGTATGAAATTTTTTGTAGGGTAATTCTCCTTGGTTCCAATCTATTCGATGAATATTTCTTTTTACCCAAGAAAATTGTATTTTCTGCTGTGTTGGAAGTTCTTCGAACGGGAAAGGTGGTTGGAATGTACACACTCCCGTAATGAGATTACCTTTCACGGCATGAAAAGCAAGTTCCTTGACAATGTAGCTCCCTGATGAAAGTTGGAAACCTTCAAAATCAATGACTAAAGCAGACATCTAGTTTCCTTGAAATTCACAGTTGAAATGAAGTTATCGAGGTTGGTACACATAATAAGTATCTCCAGGAAATATTCCAGTACGCATGCGTAAAGATTCTTCGGTATTACACTTTAAATCAATGAGTAAATAGCCGTAAGGTTTTGATGTGGCATCTGCATAACATTCTTGAAAAAATTTAACTTTTCGAGGGTACAATTGACGTCCTAAATGTGTAATTTGCGATTAATCTCTTCGATTCTTAAATAATACAAGATAATGAGCATTTAAGGATATTTCTCTCATTTCCTTTCCTTTATGAAAAATGTTTTGAACCACAAAAATAATGCTAAGAGATTTATGGTGGGAAAATTTTGTAAATAATTTCGTCAATTGAGGATCGTTTCCCAATTCACTCATGAGATCATCAATCACAATTAATGCATCTGAATATTGATTTCAATCGGATGGAAGTCCCTCATGAAAAATAACATTAGGCATCTCATCATATAATTTTTGATAAACGCCATAACATCATACTACGTGTTTTGGGAAAGGCTGTATCATTTGGTTTTCAATCACTTTTTTTATGAAATAACTTTTACCACTACCTGTTGGACCTGCGAGGACAGCTGTAAAGGGATGTTTGAACTTCAAAAGATCCATGATGAATGAAAAACTTTACTCTCGTCATCTATATTTATCGTTATCTCTTATCACTACATGATGAGTTGAATCCTCAGCATTAATTATATTTAAATTAAAGAATAAAATAGATTTAAAGTTATTTTATTTCTAACATTCTCACATAGATGGCACCACTAGAGTAAAAGAATGTGCATGATAATTATTATGTAATAAAAAATGACGTCATTACTTCATAATATACAATTTCTCCCCCAAATAACAAAGTTTATAAGTATTGCCATCCTTAAAAATTAATATTAAAAATAATAAGTGTTGCCACCCTCAAAAAACTAATAAATTAAATTATAAACAGAAACTACAAGCGGGCAGAAATAAGTAGTTCATGATGGTCAATTTCTTTTTTAAACCCCTCTACTATAACACATATATTCTAACTCTTTCCCCCTGTTGCCACCCAAGAAAAGAAATAATTTATTCTGAAACCGAAACTGTTTCCTTTTCTGCTATAAAAAAAATAAGCAGTTGATGACGCTCACTTTCTTTTTTAAACCCCTCTACTATAACACATACGTTCCATCCATCTCCAGTTGCCACCCCAGAAAAGAATTAAGCTTTTACACAATTAACAACAAGCTTTAGTACACAATTAAGCTTTTTTATAATAGTTAAATGTATGCAGACTATTTATGTTATGTACTATAGTAGTAACCAGGGGTACTGAGGGAATACAATAGAGAATGGCACCTGTCAATCATCCCATCAGGGGGTAAGGGGTAAGACATGTTATAGTAGAGGGGTTTAAAAAAGAAAGTGAGCGTCATCAACTGCTTATTTCTTTTTTTTAGCAGAAAAGTAAACAGTTTCGGTTTCAGAATAAATTATTTCTTTTCTGGGGTGGCAACAGGAGATGGATGGAATGTATGTGTTATAGTAGAGAGGTTTAAAAAAGAAAGTGAGCGTCATCAACTGCTTATTTTTTTTATAGCAGAAAAGGAAACAGTTTCGGTTTCAGAATAAATTATTTCTTTTCTGGGGTGGCAACAGGGGGAAAGAGTTAGAATATATGTGTTATAGTAGAGGGGTTTAAAAAAGAAATTGACCGTCATGAACTACTTATTTCTGCCCGCTTGTAGTTTCTGTTTATAATTTAATTTATTAGTTTTTTGAGGGTGGCAACACTTATTATTTTTAATATTAATTTTTAAGGATGGCAATACTTATAAACTTTGTTATTTGGGGGAGAAATTGTATATTATGAAGTAATGACGTCATCTTTTATTACATAATAATTATCATGCACATTCTTTTACTCTAGTGGTGCCATCTATGTGAGAATGTTAGAAATAAAATAACTTTAAATCTATTTTATTCTTTAATTTAAATATAATTAATGCTGAGGATTCAACTCATCATGTAGTGATAAGAGATAACGATAAATATAGATGACGAGAGTAAAGTTTTTCATTCATCATGGATCTTTTGAAGTTCAAACATCCCTTTACAGCTGTCCTCGCAGGTCCAACAGGTAGTGGTAAAAGTTATTTCATAAAAAAAGTGATTGAAAACCAAATGATACAGCCTTTCCCAAAACACGTAGTATGGTGTTATGGCGTTTATCAAAAATTATATGATGAGATGCCTAATGTTATTTTTCATGAGGGACTTCCATCCGATTGAAATCAATATTCAGATGCATTAATTGTGATTGATGATCTCATGAGTGAATTGGGAAACGATCCTCAATTGACGAAATTATTTATAAATTTTCCCACCATAAATCTCTTAGCATTATTTTTGTGGTTCAAAACATTTTTCATAAAGGAAAGGAAATGAGAGAAATATCCTTAAATGCTCATTATCTTGTATTATTTAAGAATCGAAGAGATCAATCGCAAATTACACATTTAGGACGTCAATTGTACCCTCGAAAAGTTAAATTTTTTCAAGAATGTTATGCAGATGCCACATCAAAACCTTATGGCTATTTACTCATTGATTTAAAGTGTAATACCGAAGAATCTTTACGCATGCGCACTGGAATATTTCATGGAGATACTTATTATGTGTACCAACCTCGATAACTTCATTTCAACTGTGAATTTCAAGGAAACTAGATGTCTGCTTTAGTCATTGATTTTGAAGGTTTCCAACTTTCATCAGGGAGCTACATTGTCAAGGAACTTGCTTTTCATGCCGTGAAAGGTAATCCCATTACGGGAGTGTGTACATTCCAACCACCTTTCCCGTTCGAAGAACTTCCAACACAGCAGAAAATACAATTTTCTTGGGTAAAAAGAAATATTCATCGAATAGATTGGAACCAAGGAGAATTACCCTACAAAAAATTTCATACTTTGTTGACTTGCTTGTGTGATATGTATTCACATATCTATGTGAAAGGACTCGAGAAACGGAAATTTTTAGAAATTCTAACCGGCAGAGTGTTTTACAGTTTAGAAGATTTTGGCTGTCCTAAAGTAGATGAACTGATAACAACTTTTTCTTCGTGCACTATACATTCACCAGATTTTAAGCATTGTGCTCTAGTTAAGGCGGAAGCATTTGGAGGATTTCTACGAGACCTATAAATAGGACAAGCACTCGGAATTCAAATCATTTGAAGGTAAGATGTCCGTATGTAATGAGCGAACATTAGAGCTCATGAAATTGATCTCTAAAACAGTACCCCTGGTTACTACTATAGTACATAACATAAGTAGTCTGCATACATTTAACTAGTACACAATTAAGCTTTTTTATAATAGTTAATGAAGATTTTTTTCTCAAAAAGTGATACTTCACATTTGACAACTTTTTCTTCGTGCACTATACATTCACCAGATTTTAAACATTGTGCTCTCGTTAAGGCGGAAGCATTTGGAGGATTTCTACGAGACCTATAAATAGGACAAGCACTCGGAATTCAAATCATTTGAAGGTAAGATGTCCGTATGTAATGAGCGAACATTAGAGCTCATGAAATTGATCTCTAAATCAGTACCCCTGGTTACTACTATAGTACATAACATAAGTAGTCTGCTTACATTTAACTAGTACACAATTAAGCTTTTTTATAATAGTTCATGAAGATTTTTTTCTCAAAAAGTGATACTTCACATTTGATGAAGCTTTAATTGAGACTTAAAAATATGACGCTAAATAATTCTCAGGTACTTTAACTTGCTACTTATTAAATTTCAAGGGATGCAAAAGTTCTAAATTAGGTTTATTGCATCCAGAAATTCCTTATTTGAACTTTAGCTGTTTGACATGGGATAGATATTCACAAGTGAAATAAACCAAAACTTTTGAAAACAGAGTTTTTAAAACCAAATACTAAATATCTTATCGCAATGTTGTAATTATTAAATTTTGATCTTCATAGTAATATCAGGGGTGGAACACGCGTTTAAAATTTAAAACGTAGAAGGATTCTATTTCATTAACAATAAATTTAACAATTTTTTCGTAAATTCTAATATGTATTACGATCGTCAAGGATTAAAAACATTTATATCAAGTACATTTTGAGCATTCCTTTTGTATAAAAAACTAAAAAGTTTAAATTAGAAAATTTCGCTAGTTTTAATTTTCTTTAACTGATCACTGCTTTTAGTGGATCAAGACTTTTTCAATTTTAGATGCTCTGAAAAAGGATAATCAAATTACTGATTACGTTGAATAAAATTAGCCTGGTTATTTTTAAAAATAGCACTTTTCCGGAATTATTATTGAGAAACGATGACATAATTATTTCAGGTGACAAAAAATATAAAATTCAAACAAAAGTTTTATTTCCTTTATAAAAACCTTATGAGGCAGAAACAAACATTTATAACTAAAGATGCACCTCTGACTAATATTGATAAGAGTTTTATTATTATGATGTGCCACAAAATTTATAACCTACCATTCGTTTAGCGGACATTGACATGAGATAAACACCAACCTTGTTGCTTGCACTAAATCACCAAAGAGGGAAAAAAAAATGGCGACCGTCTTGGTCCAGCAGCCGTAAAATTCTGTAAGTCAGTCTATCGTAAACAATAAGAGATCCACTATAGTCCCTAAAGGCCAACCATATTAATGACTAATGGCCAATCTTATTCTTAGATCGTTCTGGTGTAAGTCCGGACTAGAACTTTGTTTTTCAGTGGGAAATAGGTTTAATTTATAATCGCATGCTCTTTGATAAATTTTATGAAAAAACTATTCTGTTTAAAGTTGCAAGGTTATGAAGTTTTTTGAAACTTATTTTTTTCAGTGGTAATTAAATAAAAGAAATTTTTTTAGTTGAAAGCAAAGTTATTTTAAAACTTTTTCTTAAATTAAAAACCGCATAATTTTGATCGTCAAAACTTTTACTTTTGAGGAAATTCTACCATTTAAGAAGATTATATTAGCAGACTTCAAAATGTATTTTTCACATATTTTCAGTTAAAAAAAAAAAAGGAGCTGTTCTAATAATTTTTTGTTAATTGAATTTACAACTACAAAATTTAAAAATTGACTTTTGCGGACGTAATATATTATGTTACGGCCACCGTACCCTGTTTTTAACGTCAAATTTTTTTTTAAACTTATAAAAGTTAAGAACAAAGGAGAAAAAGAACAAATGAAAGTAAGAACAAATGACATCAAGAGTTGTTTTAGCAGAACTGCGAGATTAACGGAGTTTTTATAGTCTGCAAAAATCGCATTCGTTACTAGTGGAATTGCTCTATAGTATTAAACATACTATGTAATATTACTATAATATTTGTTTTAAAATCTTTTTTTCGTGCATGTTTAAATTTATTATAATTCAGTTAAAATAAATTTCAATCAAATTTACTTACAATCTAACAATATACCGTGTGTTTCGCTATCGCTGAGAAATATCCACTGCAAAAAGCGTAAAATTTGGCGTCATCTATACTCATTATTACTGTTTCACTCTTGCATTGACGGGCAGAATACAATGACTTAAGGTGTGTTGTACCGTATTGACCACCCTTATCATTTCATCATTAATGATTATCATTTCATTGATTATTATCATTATTGATGATTCTCATAATACAATTCATGGTTATCATCATTGATTATTACCATGAGTGACGATTATCATAATAATATTAATAATTATCATTATCGATGATTCTCATAATGATATTCATGGTTATAATCATTGATGATTATCATGATTGATGATTATCATAATAATATTAAAAATTATCATTACTGATGATCATCATAATAATATTAATAATTATAATTATTGATGATTATTATTATTGGTAATTATCATTATGTATGATCATGTATTATCATTATGTATTATTATCAATATGTATGATTATGTATGATTATCATTACGTATGATTATATATGATTATCATTATGCGAGATTATGTATGACTATTATTATGTATGTTTATTATTTTTCATGATTAGCATCGTTGATGATAATCATTATGCATAATTATCATTATTGATTATTATAATCATTGATGATTATAACTATTGATGATTATCATTTTACCCTTAATTTTATAAAAAAGCAAAAGTATAAAATACTTCAAACTAACATGAAAGGCAGAAAAAAACTCATATAAAAATTTTTTGATTAAACCACTCCATTTTTTATAGTAATTCATAATAAATTATTTAACTTTTTTAAAAAAAAGTATGGTTAACATAATTCTAGGCTCAGTGTTATTAAAGATATATTTGATATTGAAATTCTTTACTAAGAAAGCAAAATCATTGTATCATGCAACATTATCAGAATCCATATTCAAACATTTCGCAGATAACATTGAAAAGCTGTTTCAATTTTAGATCATTCATTGGTGTCACTCGTTTAAAACGTAAATCAACCCCTGACGTAATCCACTTACCTCCACAAACCTTCCAGCGTGTAACAATTTATTCGCAATTTACGACCGAAGTTGGACAGCGTTTAACAGCAATAGATCAACAGAACATCAAAGCTCTTGGCTGTCTTAAAAATCCCTTTGGCGAATCCACCTCTTTTTTTTAGTGCAAAAAGCATCAAAAATCTTCTGAAACCATTTAAAAAGGATCCAAGAGAAGCCCGAACTGTCGTAAATTGAGAATGATCTTCCACATAATTCCCCAAGGAAGAACGTTGTTGAAAGTACTTTTTCTTTCTCAATGAAAAAAAAAAAAAAAACTGGACGTAGTTATGATCGGACCAATAGATTCTTATTCTTTTGTTCGATACTTGACGATTATTTTTACTTTTTCCCATATTTTCGTTTTTGCTACTACTTTGAGATTGCTACTTTGGTGAAAATATTACCTGCAGGCGAAAAACAAATAGTGAAAAAAGAAATTTACCTTTTAGAATAGGCGCGAATTTTGTTTTGTTGGCTGGAGTTAATGCTCCGAGTCGATTCTAGGGTTAAATCGATAACCAAATGACAAAATTGAGACATGAAGGCGAAAAATGGATTTCTCACTAATATTTAAGAGGTCATCTCTAAACTTAATCGTTTTATCGCTAAAATTTATTGAAGATCGTTGCTTTGTAAATTAATGTGTATACGCTTTTTTGATAACATTTACACTGTCACCAATATGACAATAGCAAGTTTCGATTAAAGTTTTTCTGAATTATAATCGTTTTTATTCATTAACAGATGATGATATCCTTCATAGAAATACCTTTCCCTTTAAAATTCGAAAAAAAATTATTTTGTCCGTTCTGAGAGAGAAAATGAATTTTTTGAAGAAAAAAATTAAAAAATAAGCTTTATCCAACAATTTATTTTTTTCATACTAATAGTAGATTGAATTCTTAACTTTTATGTGGTAGTTTCAAGATTAAATTCGAGATTTGAAACGGGACCTATTTAATTACGATAAAATGCGATTTTAGTTAATGTCGCCTATTTGTTAGTATCAATCAGTTTCTTTCAATTGCTTAAATATTGTTAATTTTTAAAGTACATTATTATTATCAGCCTTTACCTTGAATGATTTTTTAGAAGAACGGAGTAATTAAGCGATCAGTTTGTAAATAAATGAAAATGTTTATAATATGACACAACAGCATTTTTTTATGATACAGTAATTAGCTCTGCATTTCCTTACTTTTATTTAATTTTCTAGCCACTGATTCTAAAGTTGCATTACTACTTATTTTATTCATTTGCAAGGTGTTCTTTAATGACTACCTTTACTATATTGTTTTAGATTCCTCCAGCAATAAAACCAATTTTTAAGTTTTTAGCCCGGCTTTTTTGCAAATATATTATTCTTATAACGAATGATTTTTATCGGGCAACATTGGATATTATCCAGAGTATTCTTATGGGACAATATTGATATTGCCTATATTACTTTTAGAACAGCCATGATTAGTAACGAAATTTATTCGTATCGGACAACATTGATTATTATCTAAATCATTCTTATAGGACAAGGTTGATTATTATTTAGATTATTCTTATTGGACAGTCTTGATTATTACTGAGATTATTCTTATAGGACAATATTTACTGTTATCAAAAGTTCTCTTATAGGACAACATTGATCATAATCGAGATCATTCTTATGAAGGATTACTATTGAAATTATTCTCATCGGACAACAACCGATTATAATTGAGATTGATTTTCTCACATATCGGAGTTAAACACAAAGGACAATTATTTTAGAACAGACGTACAACTTGAAATTATCAAGTGAAAGAGCAAACTATATTTTTTTTATTCTGATTCTTATCTGGCAACATTGGTTATTATCCAGAGCATTCCTATGGAATAATATTGATATTACCTATATAATTTTTTTGAACAGCAATTAGTAACGAAATTTATTCTTTTTGGATAATATTGATTATTATCGAAATTATTCCTATAAGACAAGGTTCATTATTATCTGGGTTATTATTATTGGGCAGTCTCGATTATTACTGAAATTATTCTTATAGGGCAACTTTTATCTTATCAAGAGTGCTTTTATAGGACAACATTTATTATTATCAAGAGTGCTCTTATAGGACAACATTCATCATCATCGAGATCATTATTATCAGTCAAATATCAGTGATTACTATTGAAATTATTCTCATCGGACAACAATAGATTGTAATTGAGATTAATTTCCTCGCATATCGGCGTTAAACACAAAGGACAATTATTTTAGAACATGTATTCAACTTGAATTTAGCAAGTGAAAGAGCAAACGATATTTTTTTATTATGCAAGTTTAAAAAATATTCAAATGTGTTGCAGTTCTATAAAGCAAAGTTGTGGTGTCAGATAACTACTAAAGTTAAAACAAAGCTAAGAAAAATGAAAGAATGAAAACAATCTTTGTTTGAAGGCAAATATTTCAGAAGCTTACATTGATTTCTTTTTGATGTCTAAATAAGAGAACAGCAAACGCTTCATCTAACAAAAGATTTTTCTTCAAAGATTGTGAGTTTTTTCGCTAAGTTTCCCCACAAAGGAGGTATTGTTTGAACCCATTCATCTGCAAAGAAGTATTGTCAATGTTTTAGTCAATATTTTTCTCTAAAAACCAACAAGGTGGATGAAAAAAATTCTTAAATCTTAAAAACTTTAAATAGAGAAAAAAATTATTATTATAAAACATTTACAGAAATACGTGATTTTTATTATAATATTGTATTTTTCGTAAAATGTTTTTGAGAAAAATACTCAAAAAATAATTTTTCATACATGTTTAAAATATGTGAACATCATTAAATATTTACATATTAAGTTTACATATTAAGTTTACATATTAAGTTTAAGTTTCAAATAAGTCTTAATGTTTACACATTAAGACTTATTTGAAATTTTAACAAATTAAGTTATAGCAGAATATGCATTAAAATCAATCACAAAAGAAACAAATAAAAATAAAGAGAAGAATAAAAAAATGTGTTAGAAATATAATTATAACCGTATTTTCAACTAATAAAGTTATAACTGTAAAATAGATGCACAGTGCGCAAAAGAAGAGAAAACGGAAAAAAAAAATAATAAAAAAAAAAAACGGACCATCCTGAATAACTTTTGATCTAGTAATCAAATGCTCTCATTTTAGGACTCCTTCTTGATGGTTCAAGGAGATAACCAATCTTAAATATGCTAATTAATTATTGCAGATGATATTTTAAGTTACGAAATCAGAAACAAAAACGTACTTTCTCTGAATAGAGGTATCTTTTTTTCGGCAGATTTTTGATCCCCAGAATAAAAGGGGTAGCCACAATCTGGAGAATATGGTCCCGATAGTTTGGTCAGGAGAGTGATTCAAAGTTTCGACCCCTTAATGTTGATTTTCCTTTTTGCGTATTTTGCCTTATCTCGAGAACTTTTTAAGCGAATAGAAAGATTTGTTCACACAATTATAAAATTCGTTTATCGAAAGATAATTTCATGTAAAAATTACATTTTACTTAATATGTATTATTTTTCATTATTTTATTTAATAATAGTTGAAAAATTTTTGAATCTTAAGATATAAAAGCGTTTAAGTCCTTTTAAAGTATGTAATTTTAAATGACAAAATACAAAATTTGAGGGAAATTGGTTAAATAGTTCCAGAGAAATCAAATTTTAGATATACGACTGTATTGTCAGTAAACGAACAAACGAAAAATGAATAAGCTATAAAAGTGAAAGAGAAAATAAAACATCCACTGCAGAAATTTTTAGTTTTCTTCAACAACAAAAACGATGGCAACTATAAACCAAAATTCTTTACAGTGTGAAGTAAAAATTTCTTGCAATGTTGGTAATTTTAGGGACCTGGGTAGCAACAGCTTAAGAAGAAGCTAATGCAGAAAAAAAAAGAACTTTCTACTTTAAAAAATAAGTGTTGCATTTTCTTTCAAACTGCGGCAAAATTTGTTAAGCTTCCGCAACAATAATAAGCTAAGGTAATTTGCTCGATGGATTAATCATTTTTTTTATCGAATTCATTGAATTTTCTTTAATTGTTTGGTTATTTGTTTTATTTTAATTCTATAAAATTCATGAATAAAATAATTTTGTTCCTTGAAGGAATACAAAATATGTATATTTTTTCTTAGCACCTAAATTAAATCACGATTCAATTCAAATATTTTAGTTCCTCTTTACTTTTTCTTGTATTTCAATTTATTTTTATGTTTGTTAACTATTTATGTTTTTGACATTAATCCTTTTAGACTAATAGATGAATAAATACAGATAAGTCGTATTTCCTATAATAAGTGCTTCTCAATAACCGGGCAAAAATTTTTGTTGCTCGAGATTTTTAAACGGATGCTTTCACGTCCCTGATTTCAAAAAGTTTTCTCTCTCTTCAATCTAATTACATTTTTTTTTATCTATTTTTGTCAAAGTTTAAAATTGTTATCTATAACAATGTAAACGTTGTGACGAACTTCTAGTAGAGTTTGGGCACATCATCAGGATTAAAAGGGAATAAAAACCCATTCCCGGAACCACTACTACTGAGAATACTTCCTATTGGGGTACTACTCAGGTACGCGACTGGGAACACTTCCCTATTATGACCTGTCCAGAATCACGCGAAGAAATAGTTCATAATAGGGGAAATGCCCCTAGCGTAGTATGACATCTTCGGGCATGAGTTACTATGTAATTTTAATCTTGATGAAGTACCTTAACTTCTCTAGAAGTAAGACATTTACGTAACCTCCTGTTATAAAGTTTTTAAACTTGTACATTTTGACAAAAAGGTTATATTAAAAAATCTGTAGCTTTAGGAGCAAATTTATATTTAGATTTGAAATCTCCGTACCCGAATTAGGCAAGATCAAGTGTTTTCGCAAAATCTTTCTTCTACAGTATTATCAAAAAAAAAAAAAAAAAAAAAAATTAAATTGCGGAATTTTTCTTTGATGAGAATCAAGGAAAATAAAAAGAAATATTTCATGTTCTAGACGCGTCGTTGATCAGTTGAATTTTGAGTCTACGATTACAAATGCTCAACTCCGCTACCTTTTCATTCTGACCCAATCCAGAAGACAAGGGAACTCCTAAATCAAATATTGGAAGAAATTCGTCTTCATGAAAGATTCTTTGATGGAACTAACTCGCATTTGTGTTACATGAAGAAGAAAAATATGAAAACCACCAGCGGTCAGCCTGACGGCCAGGGGACTCTTACTCATGATCCGTCTACCACTGAGGATATTTTACGTCTGCACTGTTTGCCGGGTTCAGAATTCGTTGTCAAACAGCCATCGCTGGGATTCAAACCTGGGCTACCTTCTTTGGGAAGCAAGCGTTCTGAGCCATCACGTCTCAAATTAACAGTCACCAAGCAGAATCATACAAAATTATTACATAGTCACTAAATTATCGAATGCCTAAAAATAAAAAGGTTTATAATGAAATAGTATGTCGCCCTTTTTTTCCTTCACTTTTTGACATGGGGCAAAACTAACAAGATGATTGAATATTAAATATAGCGATTAAAAATTGATTCGTCCATTCGCCTAAAATTTACCTCGGTGGGTTTCAAAACACGAAATTTTAATTTCTTGTATTAAGAAGTAATCATGAGGTTTAAACTTTGAGTAAGACTTAATACGCTTATCAAAGGTTTCATTCAAGCAACTTTCATATTTATTTATTGATCGATAACATTTAATCTTAATTAATTCAATTTCATGATTATGATTACTTTATTTTTTAATAAGTAAATTTTGTGTTTGTTTATAAACATAAATTTTATGTTGTGTTATTGGTTTAAAAAACCAAAATTTTATTAGTTAAATACGTTACATTCAATTCTTACCTATTGGGAGTGGTCAGGAAAATTTTCTTTACTTTAGAAAGGAACTATTTACAATATATTGAGAAATGCTTTACATTATAATGTTTTTTTTATTGTTTTGAATTTTTAATTTTTTAAAAAAAGGAGCCACATGTTTTCAAAAGTCAATACTACTATTGACCATTGGCTGATAACTGGGTAGTTTTGCCCTTTTAATAATACTATTCATACAAATCAAATAGCTGATAACTATAATTAATACGAAAGTATTGATGAATAAATCCAAGAAATTTAAGAATAATTAAAATTTTTAAACATGCATTTATGAATGGAACTTGTATTTATGCATGAAGTAGAGAAATTTAAGAATAGTTTTGAACATGCATTTTTCAGTGAAGAAAAAAATTTAGGAACAATTAAAACTATTAAAACAAGTAATTATGAATGAACTATGTGAATGAAAATGAAATGTTACGCAATCGACAAGTTCTTTTTTCTATGCTTAGGCTTGTATGCAAACATAAATAAATATATTTTTTTAGACTCTACATTTTTTTAATCAATTTTTTTTCTCCAATTTATAAGGGATTTATGACAATAAAATATAATTTTTATGTCAGCATTGCTCCCTTATCAGCAAAATTTAAAAAATCTCAAAAACTCCTCTAATTCGTTGCTTACACAAATTGCTTTAGAATTCTACATTATGTAATAGTTGGATTGAATATCACCATATGATGTCTTGCCATTTTACAAAAAGGCTAACGTGTTCGGTTTTTGCCTCAATATTAAATAATAGTAAAAAAATAATAGCATAGTGCAGTTATTATTGCGAGAGTCGCGATGACTCAGGTGATAGAGCGTTCGACTTCTAATGAGGTGGACCTGGTGCGAATCCCGACGATGGCTAGTCGATACGAATTCCGCATCCGGTTTGCAACGACCACAGTGCTGATGTGAAATATCCTCAGTGATTGACAGATCATGGGTTAGAGTCCCCTTGCCCTCAGGCTAACCGTGGGAGGTTCTCGTGGTCTTCCTCTCCCTGTAACACAAACACGGGTTAGTTCTATCAAAAAATCCTCCACGAAAGTAAATTTCTTCTAATACTTTATCCTGGAGTTTCCTTGTCTTCTGGATTGAGTTCAAAATTACACGGCTAAAGAGTTGAGCATTAGTAGTCTTTACCCAAAAATTTGTCGGCTGTTCAACGACGGTTATAAAATAAAATAAAATTGCAAAACAAATTTTTGTGGAGCGAAATATATTTGGCGTATACACCCAAAACATTTTTAATCTGATAGCAACTTATTTCGGGGATCGTATGTAAATATGGGATTTCAAAGATGACAATTTTCTGCCAAATAAATCTCATACAGCACACAATCCAATCAAATTCAATTCAACTAAAAACCTAAACTTATCCATTTCGTCGTTATATTCGTGTTACATTACACATTTTAAAAGGAAGAAAAAACTAATCCTGTTCCGAAACAATTTCTCGTATAACTACGATTTTATGGATGAAAAGAAATTCCAAGAAATATATGTTTTTTTTTTCTTCCTCTCTTCGAACTCCAGACATATCCAGAAGTATTGATATCAAAATTCTGAATGCTTTTCACCAAAAAGAAATGGGAAAATCATTCTTGAGAAACCAAACTCCTTTGAGGAATTCGGAACGGGGGGAAAAACAAACTCCACTTTTTAAGATCATCTTAGAAGAGATCGACCATTTTCTGTTTTTTAGGTCCTTGTGCCTGTGGACAGGAGATAGCAGCTATAGACTATATTCGTAAAAAACAAAGGGATAAAAACTAAAAACCACCAGCGATGACGGCGAAAAAAAAGTCATTTTTAGGTAGGGCCAGTAAAGCGTAAATTTGTTGACGGACAAATCTTTCGCGGAAAAGAGACGAGCTGTTGAGAAACTGTCGCCGGATATGGCGCCAAAATGTCATTTATGGAAAAGAACTTTTTTGTTTCGCCAACATGGGAGGTTTTAAGCTAGTCATAGAATATTCGATAGCTCGGCTATTGTTTTGAGCAAATATTTTTTATTTCTTGATAAATTGTATTTAAAAATATTCTATAAGAGTGCAAATCTAACGTTTGTTTCATCGATTTATTTAAAATTTCTTATTTTGCTTTACTTTTGCTTTACTTCACTTTACTTTACTAATAAATTCAGTATTCATTTTTAAATTTAACCTTTTCTTAGTAACTTTTTTATTTTTAAACTTCAAAATTTTTTTAAAAGGTAGTCATTGAATATTGAAAAACTCGGCTATTGTTTCGAATAAATATCTTCCTTTGATAAAATGTATTTAAAATATTCTCTAGATCTAGCATTTGTATCTAGCTGTAAATCTAGCTTTTGTATCATGGATTTATTTAATATTTCTACGTTTTCCTTAGTTACTTTTAAATTCAGTATTCATTACTTCATTTAACCTCTTTTACGAAATTTTTTGAAAATTTTTAACTACATATTTTTTTCTGAAAAAAAAAAAAAAACTGTATTAATTTAAAAATAATTTCTTAGTGTAAAAAGATAAATCATCTTACAGCTTCATAAGTTATCATCATAGGTTAGAAAAATCACATGATATGGTCAGAAATATAAGAAAGAAAATTCTTTTATTTTCGTCCTTGCTGTTTAAAAATAATAAGCTTTATGATAATATTTAACTGTAAATTGCTTACTTATCCATTATTTAAATTATATGAACCTAAAATATACATTTATCATCCCTTATTAAAATTTTTCTTTGTTTTATTAAATTTTTTATTTTGAATTATTGTTTGGAATTAAGGGATTCAAATTCAAAGAAACTCTTCTATATCAAATTATAAAGCAACCGATCTTATCTTTTTTTACAACATTTAATGGTTAAAATATTTAGTTTTATTTTGGTTATGATTAAGATATTAATATACAATGTAATGTAACCACTACTACGTTTAGATATGAGTAATTCCCTTTCAAATAAATTAACAAAAGAAAAAAGCTTAGGTCAATAACTTAGATTTCTATGATTTTGGTTTGTTAAACCTACTTCTACTATGAAAAATACCAAGATTCATATTTTTTAAGCAACTAATTTTTTAGTTATACATTTGTAAAATTTTGAAAATTCAAACTGTTTTAATATTTTTTTCGTATTGTCTTCGTAACAAAACAAACTTTAAGCTTTATTGGGAACAAAAACAAACACATAAATACAATATATTCGTCGCCAAGAGGAAAATCCTGTCCAGGCGACAAAGAAAGGTAATACAATAAATTTAAAATAGAAATTAAGAAAAAATATATATATATATAAAATAACAAAGGTAACATAAGAAATTCATTTGAATTGGCACAATACTGGTATAAAAAATAAAATGCTTCCTTTAATGTGAAAAATAGAGATCTAATTCGTCAATGTTCATCACAAATTGCAATCAAGCACGTTTAAAAGAGGAATATATTTGGATATTTTGCAACTGAAAAGGTAATTTATTATATAATTTAGGTGCTAAGTAAAAAAAACTGTTTTCGCGAAATTTCTTTTGTAGAGTGGGGAATCTGATATATTTTAGTTGGTCTCCTTTCAGACACATTAGTTTTTAATTTGCATATTAATTTAGTGTTGTGTAAATAAAGTAAAATACGAAAAAATACATTATGGCGAAATGGTGATAGATTAATTCTTGTATATATATATTGGTAGTAGTTATACTTGAATTATTTATATTTAGAGAATCTTGAAGCATTTATTCTGAATTGAGATTAAAGGAAGAAAATTAGTTTTATATTCACCGCCATATATTACTGCACCATAATTAATTAAAGAATAAAACCAGGAGTAATAGAGTGTTTTCACAAAATTAAAATGAATTTTATTCTTAAGGTGATAAAATTTAGCTAAAACAAAACGCAGTTTTTTAACTAAATTGTTAATATAAGTTTTCCATTTCAAATTAGAATCGATATATAGTCCTAAATATTTGATATTATTTACAGATTATAGAATGTAGCATTGACAATTTTCATTAGTACTTTTACAGGAGAGAGAGTGAAATTTTAAATTTAAGTTAAATTCTGATTTTCTTAAACTGAAATAAATATATTTAGTTTTATTTAGATTTAAATTTAAGTCATTTACTGTAAACCATTTTGAAATTACGCACAAATCAGATTCAATTTGAAAAATTAATTGATTTAAATCTGTGCAAGAATACGAAATTGCGGAATCACCAGCATATGTTATTATCTTACCAAAAAGTTTGAGTTGACAAAAGTAATTGATGAATATAATAAACAATAAGGGTCCTAGAATAGGTCCTTAAGGAACACTATGATGAGCTATAGATCTAGCCTCAACTAACTTTATTTAAAGCTTTTAGTTTATTTAACACCGTTGGCAACGTTTGGTTGACAACTGCAGTTGTAATTTGGTTTTTCATTTTTTTTACTTCTCGGCCGTCAGATCAGATGGTTGTGTTCTTGTTTTAGTTAATAAATTTAGTTTATGTAGGAATGATATTTATTTCTTTATGCATAACGCACAATAGACCCTCGAAAACAATGGGGCCTAAAAACACCACGGTTTCAAAAAAATATAATTACTAAAATTACTTCGGATTTTAACTCTTAACACAAATGTTTTACAATTTACTAATTTTTAAACGGATGCAACTTTAGAACTTTTTGACCTAAAGATCTAAACTTTGTCATTTTGTTCAGTTTTAATGACAGTTTTTAAAGCTACTTTAACAAGGCTAAATTATTTAAAAAAAATAATGTTTAAAATTAAAAGTTAATTTTTAAAAATTAAAATATTGAAATTTTTAATGTTTTTAAAGAAAATTATATTGTATTTAACTCTTTTTCCGTAATTTTTTGACCCAATTTTAAAGGTGGTATTCTTTTATGATCATAATAAAAAAAAATTAATTTATAGTAAAACATTGATGTAAATCATATAACAAAAAAAATCCACTACACTACTTTAATTACCAAAAAACCTAAACTTGTGAATGTTTGTAATTCGTTTTGTGAATTACAAATAATTGAACTAGCTCTTAATAATGCTCTTATTAAAAAAATTTAATTATTATTGCAAAAATTAATATATGGATGTAAAAAAAAAAAATTCAAAAAAACAATAGCTCTAAAAAATTTGAAGAGATTATATAAAAAATAAATTCTCTTATAACAATTAATTCAAAATATTAATATAACTGTAACAAACGAATAAATATTATTAACAAACTTAAACATTATGCTGTCGTTATAGTTTATCTAAAGTAAGAACTCCCCTAGCCATTTGTCTTAACCCGTTGCGGTGACTCTGGTAACGAGGTATAACTATTTCAAGTAGGGGTGTGGGGTCACTGTTTAGTGCAGGTTTTGGCTTGAGTCGGCGAAAGAAAGGGAATCTTTTTCTTCGGTCTATTAACCCCTTCCTTCTCGCTCCCGTGAAAATGACGGGTTGAGATTTCGTTCGTTATTTCTCGCTCCCGTGATATTGACGGGCTAGAAACTATTCATTTTTTTCGCCCGGAAAACATTTTATTACTCATTTTACACACCAGATAGCAGTACCAGGATATTTTTAATGTAATTATAGATAGTTAGTTTATTTTAAACCAGATATCAGCTCTAAAGTCAGCTAATCAGCACTAATCAAATGCGTGCATTTGTGATATATTATTTGTAATCTTAGCAAAGTTACCTAGTTAGGCTCTTTGTGAATACACCTGGTTTGTGCTCAAGATAAAATTTATTTTTTAACCCCTTCCTTCTCGCTCCCGTGAAAATGACAGGTTGAGATTTCGTTCGTTATTTCTCGCTCCCGTGATATTGACAGGCTGGAAACTAATTCCTTTTTTTTTCTTTGCCCGGAAAACATTTTATTTCTCATTTTACACACCAGATAACAGTACCAGGATATTTTTAAAACACATATTTTTAAAATTTTCCTTGCTTGCTGGAAAACCAACATTAAGTCATAGTAACTTTGAATGTTGGCTTTTTCTAAAAATTAAATTTCTTAAAATTTAAAGCTAAAAACAAATTAAAAATTAAAAATGAATAGATATATCGTTCATACACATAGTTTCATATAATTTTCAGGGATAAAAAAAATAGACACTTTTATTACCGTTTTCTTGAAAATTAACCGATCATTAAGGGGTTAAGTTTGGCTTAGAGTGAAGAGAAGCTACCCTCCTTGAAATGTGCTATTCTTGTTTCCAAAGCAGTAGACGGCTTCAGACTTTGCGGCAGGGGGAGTTCTTACCATGGACAAACTATATGCGACCAAGTAGACTGAGGATGTTTATCACAGGGCTGCTTTTGCCTCAAAACCTTTACTCACCTAGTTGGTGGGAGTAAAAATACTGGTGAGAAACTGTTGAAAGTTACTGGTTAAAGCTGGTGAGAGAGATGAACACCGCAAATAAAAAAAAAAAATAAAATAAAAAGAATTTAATTTAATAAGCCGGTTTTGCGCCTGGTTTCAAGTTGGTATTTATATGGCATTAAAAAGAAAAATAAATATACTTTCAACATACATGGGCAAAATTTTAGGAAGTGATAGTACACACCCAAGCAAACAATTTTCATCAAAGAATGCATGGTCGAAAACAAAACGCAAAGGTGCTGGCGCATTTGGAAAGTTGTTCATGCAAACGTGAAAGCTCCATTCCTGTTGCGAGTTACCGCGCTGCGAGTTATTTGCATGTTATGGGAGGAAGAAGAGCTCGTATACAAATTTTGGTCACGATTCATACATAAAAGCTGCTGATTCGAAAGTGCATTGTCAATCACGGTAGTAGCGCATCTGAAGATATTGCCCTTCTCCAATGAGGAAAAAGCCGATATGTATTTTTTAATGCATTTGCTTCCAGCAGAACTCAGCACCAGCTCATTCCGTGCGAGAAGTGCGAAACTGTTTGGACGTAACCTTTCCAAACCAATGGAGGGGGGTAGGTGGTCCTATAGCTTGGCCACCGTGTTCGCCAGATCTTTCATGTCTAGATTTCTTTTTATGGGGACATCTGAAGGCTCTTACGTATGAGACTCACTTTGAATCTGTAGAAGAACTTGTCGCCAAGCTTTCGGCCGCTGCAGGGAAAGTTCGCGGCATGACTGGTGTGTTTCAGAATGTTCGCCAATCTTTTCTTTGCCGTTGTACTGCGTGCATAGCCGCTGCCGGCATTGTTTTGGACACTTATTGTAATCACATGCCATTAAATTTGCTTTTATAACTTAATTTCATCGTTGTTTGTGTATTTTTGCCTCATATAAGAACGTAACTTTTGACGCCCTCTAACGGTTTTGTGTTTTGCTTTTGACCATGCATTCTTTGGTAAAAATTGTTTGCTTGGGTGTGTACTATCACTTCCTAAAATTTTGCCCATCTTTTATGAATCACCCTGTATATGATTCTGAAAATAATATAGTTTTAAATAGAAGCTGCGTAAAATTTATTTTGCTTTAGTCATCTCCTCTTGTAGAGTTAGAATGTAATTTATATAAATTTTCAGTATGCTCAGAATGTCTCTGGCTGGTTTCATTTGGAAAAAGAAAGAAGCTTTGTTCCACATGATCTTTTTATAAGGACCACTTACTGAAATAGACACATGACGAGTCATTTGGTGAACGTCTGCAACTAATTTAAACTTTGTGATGTATATTACATATGTCAGCTTTGTGATAGATATGATGCCCGATTATATTTTGATTCGGCAGTTGTTAAGAGAGATGAATGCTTTTTGAGACACAGCTTCCTCAAATTTTCAAAACTTCTTTTCCTCAAGATCAGATTTCTAAAGCATGATTTAAGGACAAATCTGTGGAGTGTAGTTCCTCAAAATTTTATGATTTGAGGACACCAAATGGAAAATATCAATTTACATGTGAAAGAAAGATTTCTTTTTTAATTGATAATATCAGGTGTAGAACCATCTTCATCAAACTTATTAAGCAGTTTTGAAATACCATTTAGCATTCTGTTGTTGTCTTATGCCACTCGTCAATTACTGGGAAGCCTATTTTAAGGCGAAAAGGGGAAACATATTTGATTTTTTTGTCCTTTAACCACATATAAAAAAAACAAATTTCGGAGTAATTTGTGTACATTTGAGGACACATATTGAAACTTGGAAATATTTTCTATACGATTAGGTATTTATTTTAATTCATCTCAAATTACTAAAGTAATTCAATGACGTTTCATTGTTAATACTTTAAAAACTAATATTTTATATAATATTTATACTGAACGCAGTCCTTGCACTACTAATGGAATTCTGGAATTCAAGTAGGAACTAGCCTGCCATCTACTGTCATATTTGTTAACTATACACTTTGTTCAAGAGTTAAAATCGAAGGTATAGATCTAACACAAAACTTATTAACTTAAAAAATTAAAGATTTGTAAATTAATTTCTTTTGACTATATAGTTACAAAATCAAACATAAAAACATAGTTTCTCTGAAGAAATATCTCTTTTTTTTTCTTTTTTGTTTCAATGGATTTCGATTCTAGACCTTCAAAATATGGAGGATTGATGAAATGTATAAAGCATGGTCAGTTAATTACTTTGAAACTTTGGCCCTTGTTAATATTAATATTAGGATTAGCAGATTTCGTTTTAATTTTAATATGTATGTAAAACTGTTGTAACTAGTAAAAATAACATTGCTCCATATCAAATTTAGTTATCAGATTTTTAAAATAATACTCATAAATTTAGATTTTTTTTTCAGACTCACTCGACTAATTTCGTACTAAATTCGACTAATTTCGTACATTACTTTGTCATTTAAAATTACAATCTTTAACTTTATGCAAAATTTTGTTCACCTACCTTACTGTTCAAAAGTTTTCTTCTAATGTTGAATAAATTAATAATAAATTATCATTAAAAGTTATTTTTTACCTGAAATTATTTTTGGAAAAAAATTTCATAACTGCGCGAATAAAATTTTGCAAATCACTTGAAAAGTCTCGAGATATGGCGAAATACTCAGAAAGTAAAATTAACAATAAGGAGGTTCCAACTTTCAACCGCTTTCCTGCAAAACTATTCAAACTATATTTTCCAGATGGCAGCTACTATTTTTTTCTCCTATTTTGAGGGTCGGGAAATCAAAGCCGTCAAAAAATAAGTGTTCTTTTAGAGAAACAACACTTTTGTTATTGATTTCGTAACTTAAAATATCGTCGGTGTTAATTAATTTGCAGATTTAAGGTTAGACCTTTTAACCATTCAGAGTGAAATCCAGTAAATGTAAATCCGATTATCAGATCAAAAAGTTATTCAGATTGCGCACTTTTTTATTTAGCGCACTGTTCATCATACATAGTTCAACTTTAATAATCCAACCCACTTCATTACTGCTCGCTTAAAATAGCCCTCCAATGAGGTGATTCAGGCACGAATCCCGGTGGTGGCTGGTTGGTACGATTTCCGCTCCTGGCTCACACCGACCATAGTACTGAAATAAAATATCCTCAGTGATAGGAGGATCATTAGTTAGAGTCCCCTTGATCTTCACCATGTAACACAAATGCGGTTAGTTCCATCAAAAAGTTCTCCACGAAAGCAAATTTCTCCCAATACTTGATCTAGGAGTTCCCTCATCTTCTGGATTGGGTTCAAAATTACAAGACTATGGAGTTGAACATGGGTTGTCGTAATCCCTAAATTGGCTCTACTGTTCAACGATGGCTATAAAAATATATACGTAGTCGCAATCTGGAAAGTTTGATCTCAATTATTTGGTAAGGAGTGAGGTCCAAAGTTTGAGACCCTTAATGTTAATTTTACTTTTTGTGTATTTGCTATATATGGACAATTTTTTAAGCGAATCGATAATTTTTGCACACAATTATAAAATTCTTTTATAAGAAAATCCTAATTTTGTATTGAAAATACCATTTAGTAAATATTTATTATTTTTTATTGTTTAATAATAGTAAAAAAAAAATTTAATTTGTGAGGTCTACTATTTTCTGCATAATTTAGGAATATATTTTTTACACAGCAAAATACAAAATTTGAGCGAAATCGGTCGAATAGTTCCTGAGAGATCAGTTTTAACAGTTAGATTTCTGAGATACACTGAAATTAACATTAAGGGGACGAACTTTGGACAGCTCTCCTGACCAAACAATTGGGACCCTATTTCCCAGATTGCGACTATCCCCTATATTTTGGTTGTCAGAAATCTGAATCCGTCAAAAGAATTTATGTTTTTTCAGAGAAAATAGGTTTTTGAGTCTGATTTCGTAACTTTAAATTTCGACTGGGTTAATTAATTAGCATATTTGAGATCACTCCCTCGAACCATTAAGATTGAATCCTAGAACATGAAGATCCGATTATTAGATCAGAAGTTATTCGAAGAACATATTCATTTTGCATTGCACAGCTTTATTATAGCTATATTTATATTACGTGCTTGAAGTTTTTCATTAAATAAGTAGATTAGATTTGTTGCTAGGCAGGTGTGATTTTAACTAAATTGATAGCAAAGAGGAAAAAAAAATGTTCGCTTAGATTAATCATATTTTAAATGCTGTACCACTTTTTACAGTAATATATCACCTGTACTGAGTCACTCTTTTAAACTGACTTCTTAACACTTAAAACTACATAAATAAAATTTTTTATTTTTACATTTTCAACTAGTGTTAGCTGAGCACATCGAGTAAATGAAGTTTGTTGTTTTGGTGACCTTTGAGCGGAAATTAGTTGACCAGCCATATCTGTATCTCTTGAACTTTTTTTTGTGCCCACTTTTCATTTATTACTTACTTTTGTTTTACCAAGTCAAAGTTGTTAGCATTTAAACTGTATAGTTAGTATACGTTTTATATATATATATATATATATATTTCAGTTAAATTCTTAGAGAAATACGCTTAAATTACTTGTTTGCGTATATTTCTCTGCAGAGCTCACTTTTACCTCCTGAACCCAAATCATATGTCTAAGACGAGCTGGAGAAGCACCTTTCTCAGTCTATATTTTTATTTACAATGCAGCTACGATTTCTTTTTAAACTTAAAGTGGTTGCTAAAAGAAGAAAATGCTCAATTAATTCATGCATGGTTCAAAATAAATATACTATTTTTTCATATTGGTAATTTATTACATGTAATTTCTTACAATCTAATTCTTTCAAGATGAGACCTCTTAAAACCGATTGATTTAAATTTAAAGCTACATAAACATATGGCGAAAATATTTTATCGCAATTTCAATAATTTATTTTTTCTAAACTTAATTTTTTTACCACCCTATTCTGTCTTGTACATAAAAATCAATTCGATAATTAGATCAAAAGTTATTTTTATAATTTTTTTGTACTATACAGTCCGCAAAAAAAAAACGAATCACCCTGAATAACTTTCGTTCTAATGATCGGATTTTCACGAACTAAGTGTCAATCTTAATGGTTTCTGGGGGTGACCTCAAATATGCTAATTAATTAGTGCTAACTATTAATTAAGTTACGCAATCAGACACAAAAATGTACTTTCTCTGAATAAACATATATTTTTTTTTTACATATTTGGATTTTTAAACTTTAAAATATAGGGGGTAGCCGCAATCTGGGAAATATGGTCCCCATAGTTTGGTCAGGAGAGCGATCTAAAGTTCGTACCCCTTAATGTTAATTTCACTTTTTACGATTTAGTGATACTTTTAAAACTAACAAAGCAATTCAAAGAAAATTGCACCCACTCATAAAACTCATTTACCCAAAGACTTTTCGTTCATTTTCGAAAAAATGATTTTTAATAATTATGAATTATTTTTTATTATTTAATTAGTTTGAGGATGAAAAAATTTTGAATTATAAGGTATGAACTTTTTTATACCATATTAATCTACATATTTTTCAATTGAAAAATTTAAAGTTTCAACTGTTTTTATTTATTAGGAGCTGAAAAAAATTAAAATTAATTACTTTTAAAAAAAATAATTTGGCGACAATAAAAAAATAATTAAATTGGGCGATTAATATTAAAATGTGATAAACTTGCGAGGAACTTGACTTCGCGTGCGTAGCATAAAATTTCGTAAAATTTTTTTCGCTAATAATCGTTTGCTAATCTTTTTATTTTTATTTCTTCTTAACTGTAAAATGCGATGTTTCTTTTTTAGTCATTTAATAATTTATTTGCAATTTAGTAAAGAAATTTGAATAAAACATTTTGAATAAAAAACACTTTATTCAACGAAGTTCTAGTTTTATAAAAGCGTGCTTCTGATAGAATATGATTATACACCAGATTGTGCTTATTTAATGTGATTTTTATTAATTTTTTTATTTTGTTTTTCAATAACTGATACAATTTCAATAATATACATACGTATGCATAGATTTGGAATAATATATTTATTAATTTCTTGAATATATATTTTATAACTATTAATAAAAATACGTAGTCAGCATTTTTAATGATCTTAAACACACAATATCATTCGATTCAGAACAGCTGACTATTTACTAAGAAAACTATTGTTTACGAAAAATGAAGATAAATTATTAATTTTCTTTTTTTTTATTGTTTCTTATCTATTCGAGTAATGAAAAGTAAACGCGTATGTGTGGACAGCAAAGAAATACAACAGATTGCTTTGTTTTTTAAATGAACAAAAAATTACAGACATACAATTTTATTTCGACATTCAAAGTTATTCTTGAGCGCTAACTTAAAGAAAGTTATCCTCTTGTTATAAAAAGTTGAAAATATTTGCTTAAAAAGTTGTCTATATGATTTCTCAACTTTTGCACAGTTCGAAAAATATTGCTATATCAGGAAAATGTTCGATATGCCTTGTTTTGTTAAACAACTACTAAAATAAAAAAATTTAAAAAAATTCGAAAAACGTGCTATTTTTAGAATCATCATCTCTAAAAGTGTTACTTTCCTCCATTTGACTTTTTTCTACTTAAATAACTTATAATAATATTTTTAACACACGTTTTGAAGAAATTATGAATACAAATTTCTCCTAATATTTCGTATTAAAAAACAAGAATATAAATGATTCATTTATAATTGTTTCATTGAACCGGAGTAGTTAATTGTTTTCGTAATAATCGCCCTTCCAACTATTTAACTTTGATTCTTTGGACTAGAAGGTCACTTCATACATGTCCTTCGACATTGAAATTTCAAATATAAAATGTAAAAATTACAAGAATGCGTAAGCTGGTTATAACTAACAAAAAAAAGGACAAAATCGTTGGCAAAAGAAGTTATCTCACGAAAAGAGAGTCAGAGTTAAAAAAATATTGTAAAAACTGTAACAATTGTTACTCTTGTTTAATTAAGGGTATTGTAAACCTAATTTTCTTTTGATTTTTTTAAAATTATAGTTTCTAAAGAACTAACGGAAGGAGTGTGTAAATAACATCGAATCATTTTACTGCAAACTAAGTTTACTTAATATCATTTGCAAATCTTAAGAAGTGCAAATTCTTGAGCTCAGGTGTAAGGTAGTAGGATATTTCATGCATGGTCAGTAGTTTCAAGAGTGAACTCATATTAGAAGGCAGCTAACTTCTTTAAAAATTCGAATTCGGAAAAATACTTGTTATTTTACAAATGTTTTAAGCATGTGTATTTTTTAAATGGTTATTTATATAATTTTCACATTGGCCATTTGTTTTCCCTTGATGAAGCAAAAACAATGACCCTAGTAAGTTTCTAAAAACTAAATCATTATGAGTTATTATCTTTTAACTTTTTTTTTAATTCTCTAACCTTGCTATTTAAACTCTATGATCCGCTGTAATATGCTTTTGTTTGAGTTAAAATATTGGCATTTTTTATATTTTTTACAATTTACATACATCAACATACTTCAAGAAGTGAACATTTTTAAAAATTAGAACTCTTTTTTTAAAAAAGCGAATCTCTAACAATACTTCGGTGAATCATAAAAAAATAATTTAGCACAATACTCCCCCCCCTCAATTTAAAATTCGATGATGAAATTTATTAGTTTTGTAAAAAGAGTCTGCTACGAAGCAACTGAAATAAAAGAACTGATAGGAAAGAATACATAAAAGTTTGCTATACTACTCTAAATAAATTATTTATATTAAATAATCAAAATATAAATTTACAAAATATTTATTTGTTTTATATGATTTTTACATTTAAAAAAGAGAAACTTTATGGAATTCAGCTAGTTTATGTTTTACAATATTTGCAAAGTTCAAAATGCTTAAAAGGTATCCACTTAAATCCTATAGGAAGGAATTCAAATTCAATTCGGAATTCAATTCGGTGGGTTGAATAGTTTCTACCAACAGCATTAAATTTTAAATATTGTTGCTAAGCTTATTTTTTCATCTATAATTTCTGCGACTATCTTCTAATAATTTTAGAAAATAAAAAAATACTTATGAAAGTATTTGTTTGCATAAATGCTAGAAATAGTTAAGGGTCGAGGGGTAAAATACATCTTTTTAGTTTCGCCTCCACATTTTTAAATTTTTAAGGACCTTACGAACTCTACTTAAAATGACACTATCATATCAGATGTCGGTAGTGATGGTGAGATTAGTAAAATAAGTTTTTAAATAAAGGAATAAAACAAAGAAACTTTAGTAACCATATTTGGTGATAAATGAGTAACTGATCGCAATCGAAGGGCTTAGAGAAAAAACATGTTTGCAAAAGTCAGTTCCGGAATTTATACATAAGGATGCTATTTGCAAATCCTACTTATTTAAGCAAAACATGTAATTGTCAGAATGAAACGACCTTTAACAATAAATAAAAATGCAAGTAAAATTTACTTATATATATATATATATATATATATATATATATATATCATTGTATTAGATCTATACCTTCGATTTTAACTCTCGAACAAAGTGTTTAGTTAACAAATATGACAGAAAATGGCAGGCTAGTTCCAACTTGAATTCCAGAATTCCATTAGTAATGCAAGGACTGCGTTCAGTATAAATATTTTATAAAATATTAGTTTTTAAAATATTAACAATGAAACGTCATTGAATTACTTTAAGTAATTTGAGATGAATTAAAATAAATACCTGATCGTATAGAAAATATTTCCAAGTTTCAAAATGTGCCCTCAAATGTACACAAATTACTCCGAAATTTGTTTTTTTTTTATATGTGGTTAAAGGACAAAAAAAATCAGATATGTTTCCCCTTTTTGCCTTAAAATAGGCTTCTCAGTAATTGACGAGTGGCATAAGACAACAACAGAATGCTAAATGGTATTTCAAAACTGCTTAATAAGTTTGATGAAGATGGTTCTACACCTGATATTATCAATTAAAAAAGAAATCTTTTTTTCACATGTAAATTGATATTTTCCATTTGGTGTCCTCAAATCATAAAATTTTGAGGAGCTACACTCCACAGATTTGTCCTTAAATCATGCTTTAGAAATCTGATCTTGAGGAAAAGAAGTTTTGAAAATTTGAGGAAACTGTGTCTCAAAAAGCATTCATCTCTCTTAACAACTGCCGAATCAAAATATAATCGGGCATCACGTATGACATATGCAAAGCTGACATATGCAATTTACATCACAAAGTTTAAATTAGCTGCAGACGTTCACCAAATGACTCGTCATGTGTCTATTTCAGTAAGTGGTCCTTTTAAAAAGATCATGTGGAACAAAGTTTCTTTCTTTTTCCAAATGAAACCAGCCAGAGACATTCTGAGCATACTAAAAATTTATATAAATTACATTCTAATTCTACAAGAGGAGATGACTAAAGCAAAATAAATTTTACGCAGCTTCTATTTAAAACTATATTATTTTCAGAATCATATACAGGGTGATTCATAAAAGATGGGCAAAAGTTTAGGAAGTGATAGTACACACCCAAGCAAACAATTTTTACCAAAGAATGCATGGTCAAAAACAAAACGCAAAACCGTTAGAGGGCGTCAAAAGTTACGTTCTTATATGAGGCAAAAATACACAAACAACGATGAAATTAAGTTATAAAAGCAAATTTAATGGCATGTGATTACAATAAGTGTCCAAAACAATGCCGGCAGCGGCTATGCACGCAGTACAACGGCAAAGAAAAGATTGGCGAACATTCTGAAACACACCAGTCATGCCGCGAACTTTCCCTGCAGCGGCCGAAAGCTTGGCGACAAGTTCTTCTACAGATTCAAAGTGAGTCTCATACGTAAGAGCCTTCAGATGTCCCCATAAAAAGAAATCTAGACATGAAAGATCTGGCGAACACGGTGGCCAAGCTATAGGACCACCTCCCCCCCTCCATTGGTTTGGAAAGGTTACGTCCAAATAGTTTCGCACTTCTCGCACGGAATGAGCTGGTGCTGAGTTCTGCTGGAACCAAATGCATTAAAAAAATACATATCGACTTTTTCCTCATTGGAGAAGGGCAATATCTTCAGATGCGCTACTACCGTGATTGACAATGCACTTTCGAATCAGCAGCTTTTATGTATGAATCGTGACCAAAATTTGTATACGAGCTCTTCTTCCTCCCATAACATGCAAATAACTCGCAGCGCGGTAACTCGCAACAGGAATGGAGCTTTCACGTTTGCATGAACAACTTTCCAAATGCGAAAGCACCTTTGCGTTTTGTTTTCGACCATGCATTCTTTGATGAAAATTGTTTGCTTGGGTGTGTACTATCACTTCCTAAAATTTTGCCCATGTATGTTGAAAGTATATTTATTTTTCTTTTTAATGCCATATAAATACCAACTTGAAACCAGGCGCAAAACCGGCTTATTAAATTAAATTCTTTTTTTATTTTTTTTTTTTATTTGCGGTGTTCATCTCTCTCACCAGCTTTAACCAGTAACTTTCAACAGTTTCTCACCAGTATTTTTACTCCCACCAACTAGGTGAGTAAAGGTTTTGAGGCAAAAGCAGCCCTGTGATAAACATCCTCAGTCTACTTGGTCGCATATAGTTTGTCCATGGTAAGAACTCCCCCCGCCGCAAAGTCTGAAGCCGTCTACTGCTTTGGAAACAAGAATAGCACATTTCAAGGAGGGTAGCTTCTCTTCACTCTAAGCCAAACTTAACCCCTTAATGATCGGTTAATTTTCAAAAAAACGGTAATAAAAGTGTCTATTTTTTTTATCCCTGAAAATTATATGAAACTATGTGTATGAACGATATATCTATTCATTTTTAATTTTTAATTTGTTTTTAGCTTTAAATTTTAAGAAATTTAATTTTTAGAAAAAGCCAACATTCAATGTTACTATGACTTAATGTTGGTTTTCCAGCAAGCAAGAAATATTTTAAAAATATGTGTTTTAAAAATATCCTGGTACTGTTATCTGGTGTGTAAAATGAGAAATAAAATGTTTTCCGGGCAAAGAAAAAAAAAGGAATTAGTTTCCAGCCTGTCAATATCACGGGAGCGAGAAATAACGAACGAAATCTCAACCTGTCATTTTCACGGGAGCGAGAAGGAAGGGGTTAAAAAATAAATTTTATCTTGAACACAAACCAGGTGTATTCACAAAGAGCCTAACTAGGTAACTTTGCTAGGATTACAAATAATATATCACAAATACACGCATTTGATTAGTGCTGATTAGCTGACTTTAGAGCTGACATCTGGTTTAAATTAAACTAACTATCTATAATTACATTAAAAATATCCTGGTACTGCTATCTGGTGTGTAAAATGAGTAATAAAATGTTTTTCGGGCGAAAAAAATGAATTTGTTTCTAGCCCGTCAATATCACGGGAGCGAGAAATAACGAACGAAATCTCAACCCGTCATTTTCACGGGAGCGAGAAGGAAGGGGTTAATAGACCGAAGAAAAATATTCCCTTTCTTTCGCCGACTCAAGCCAAAACCTGCACTAAACAGTGACCCCACACCCCTACTTGAAATAGTTATACCTCGTTACCAGAGTCACCGCAACGGGTTAAGACAAATGGCTAGGGGAGTTCTTACTTTAGACAAACTATAACGACAGCATAATGTTTAAGTTTGTTAATAATATTTATTCGTTTGTTACAGTTATATTAATATTTTGAATAAATTGTTATTCATATTCCATTTTGAAGACAATTAATTCACTATTTAAATAATAATTAAACATTGATAAAATTATCTGTCTTTAACATAAACAGTGGGGATTAAAATAATTTAAAAAAAATTTTTGTTGTTATCTAGAAGATATTTGTAGCAAGGAAAATGATTTGATAAAATTGTGATTAATGCTGTTGAAAATCTTTTGAATTTAGTCTCTGGTGTAAGATCGTCATTCAGAAGCGGATGCAATTTTCGTACGCAAACACTAACCTCCGTCGCATGGAAGGACATGTGTCTGTGGGGCTGACCGAATCTCATGAAATAATCTCTTCTGAGATTAAGATTCGAAAGGGGTTTAGGTAGCCCAAAGTGTTGCAATAAGGCTTTGCGTCCCGAGTCTTAGAATTAAGTCAATGAGCACGTAACTTTTGAGACTAAAATTTAAGACTGGTATCCTACAACACTAGTGATGCTCTATACACTAATAAGCAGTTTTGTTTATCTTCAATTTTATTGTTATGATCTTCTGTTTACCCACTCTTTTTTGATAGTTAGAAGTGAGCTTATTTGTTATCCACAACGCTCACATCTATATTAGTTAAAGCAGTTAACGATGAAGTATCTGGCAATTGTATTACTATAAATTCACTCCTGCTATTTTATCAATTATATGAAAGACAAATAATCTGATACCCAAATTTACATTTTTGTTTATATCCTATAATATGTTATCCGGTGATATGTTAAGGTCTCTTGTTACATTTAAGTGACTGAAAATTTTAAGATTATTTATTACCATTTTATTTTGCGAGTGCATTTTGCTGAGAATTGTTGTAAACATAAATATTTCTTTAAAAATTTTCATCTCATTCTTAACCATGTTTTCCTATTTAAGGCAATAAATTGCAATTTATTTTTTTCTATTGACTTACTTTTCAGTTCATTACTTTGGTTGAGTTGAAGGGAAAATTGGAACCTCTGAAAGAAAAGTGGGTGGAAGAATCTGTTGATGGGTAAGTTTTGTTAGTGCAAAAAATAATCATTTTCATTCTAAAATTTAGAATTTGAAAATTTTTTAATTTTTTCTTCAATTAAGTGTGTAAATTTCCTTTTATAATGTCTAACTTTTATTTCATAACTATTTTTACTTCATAATCTAGAGTGATTTTTGTGGATCTAAAAAAATAAAAGTCAAAACTTGTTAAAATATACAAGATCCAGAAAAGCACTTTGTTTACAGTAATTAAGTAATAAGTAAAAGTTAGTAATTAAAGTAATTAAGGTTTAAAAATAAGGTGTTCCAATTTACTTGCTGCCATCGTACTTGTGAATCAAAATTTCAATATCTAAAATGAATAATCTAAATAAAAAAATATATTTTTAAAAACCACGTTTTTTGTAGTAGAGAATAATAGTTGAAAAGTAAAAATTTAAAAATTATAATTTTAAAAAAAGGACTAAAATATATAAAATAATGGTTTTCAACTTCATACATATTCCTATGATCTTAGAGATTGTCAATAAAATTGGTGAATCTGAACTTTTAAGCTCTACAAATCTTGCTTGTAAGATTTAAAACGAAAAACGTGGGGCGCATGAAATACATTACAGTAATGTTATATTAGTGTGTGTATGTGTGCTCATGTGAATATGTGTATGCATATCTGCCATTAAAAGCACCATTTGAATTGTCATATTCAATACAAAAGACATTGTCAAGCATTAAAATGTTATGTTTCACAACATCCAGATTTTTGATCTCCAAATAGCCACGATTATCAATGGGAAAAGCATCTGGTTGGTTTTCTAGTTTCCAAATCAATTCGCGCGTAAAATTCATCGCCTTCAATCATGTTTTGATTTAAAACATTTGTATCCCATTCTCTCGGTGGTTTAATGGCAGCACAAATTAAGTTCGCCACAACCATGGCGAAACATTGGTGTCCAGCATGCCCGGATTGAAAGATATCTTCATAATTTTGATTCCAGGAAGCACGTACAATTCGCGAGTGGTCACTTATTCGTTGGAAAGCACTACGAGCTGGAGAATCACCATTTTGGTCATCAAGTTCATTTAGTCCTTCGACTGAGCCGGAATAACGCGAATAACATCTTTTTTAATTAATCGAGCAAATCTATTTACTATTACATCTTTGTAGAGTGGGTTATTTACAATAAGCCAATCAAGTGCCTTGTAAACTCGATCCGGTGATATGTTAAGGTCTCTTGTTACATTTAAGTTCTGCAGAGTTTCAGTCACTACAATAATTCAGATATCTGAGCTTGATCGAGGAAGCATTTCAGGCAGTTTTTCACTAACTTCAAAGATATCGAAAGCAAATAATGTGGCATGTCCTTTAAAACCGTATTGGCCAAATCTGCCGGGAAATTTAATAATTTTGATGTACGGAATGATGCGGTGAAGTAAATGTCGTTCTGCTTCAGTTAGTGCTGCAATTTCACCAGGAATATCACCTGGTAGCAAATTATTCCAATACGCCTTAGATGGAGCATGACTCTTTGAGCTTTTCAAGTGCGTATTGCATCGATAGCATAAAAGCAAAATATTTTTAGCGACAAGTTCCGGTGGCAAGTATGGCTTTGCTGCCGTTAAACGACATTTAGCTATTTGATTAGGGAAGCATTTCTTCTGGCAGATATCGCAGCACTTGTCGCAATAAGAGTCTATGGTTGAGTAGAAATCTGCCCTATCAGTTATCCGTTGAGCATAAGCATCACGTCGACGTTTTAGTCCTTCTTCATGTGCCTGAATTGACTCTCCAGCTCTTGAATCAGACTTTCTCAAGCGATTTGATTACAATCGAGAGTAATGTTGATCATCTGTTTCGTTTGCTCTTGTTTCACAATGTCTTCGTACGTCATTGTTAAGTCGAGAAGAACGTGTATCTGCATTTTCGTTTAATCTCGCTTGGGCCTTTCTTTGTTTATCTTTATTTCGTCCGACAACACTCTGGTTTTTCGGAAATTTTGCCGCTTGTTTGCGCCGTTTAGCTAGTCTTGCAAACGTATCTGCTTCTGATTCTTGTTGAAGCGTCTCTAACCGGTTTTGTTTTTTTATCTCCAGTCGTCGCTTGCGCTGAGTGGCTGTCTCTTTCACCATCGTAGAAAATTTATTTCTTTGTCAAGACTACTACAAGACCACTACTGAAATAACAGAACTTTAATTTTAAATTAGGGATACAAAAATGTTATAGAAAAACAATACCTTTACGACTTTCACTAGTTTTATGCAGATGACAACCAAAACAATCTGGAAATGAATGAAGAAAAACTGGATCCTACCACGTGATTTTTCAGCCAATAAAAATACTCCGACAATAAAAATCTTTTCACCTGACATGTAATACTAATTTGAAATAATGGAATCGACAACAAAAGACAATCACGAAAATAAAATTTTTTTAAAATTTTAATTTTATTTTACGTTGTATGTCTTTTTTTTACTTCATTTTCATGCATTGTCATCCAATTCTGATCTATGTGCCAAATTTGAAGTTTGTAGCTAGTCGGGAAGTTAGTTTAAAATCGATTACAAAATTCCACCCGGACAGACATCCACGAAGGCAAGTTTATATAAACGTGGTAATAAGAATTGATTTGAGTTTTTGCGCAACATTAAGTGTTGTTATTTGGAAAAATTTCAATATTCAAAAAATTGCAAATCAGAGTCACATAGTTGTTGATTTAAATCAGCTTGATTTAAATCGTGATTTTAAAAAAAATCATTGATTTAAATCAACTGATTTTATATATATATATATATATATATATATATATATATTATATATATATCGATTTAAAAAGTTAAAAAACAGTGTTTTAAATTAATGATATTTTTTTTATTTCTTTTCTTAGTTTTAAAATATATTATAAATAAATTGCTGCATTAATTAGTTTTAGCTAACGAAATTACTTTCTTTCTTAGTAAGTGTTAAAATCCAAAACATCTGAAATTACATTTTTAAAAATCTTTCAATTCTTGAGATTGAAAGCACAGATTAAAGTAAACATATAAGTTTTTTTTTTCATAATATGTTTACCGTATCTTAGACATTATCAGATTTTTTGTAAACATACATTTTGTGAAAAATGTGAGTGCATTGACTTTTAAAATTTTTGTTAGCTTAACTATATCAAAATTTATATAGGATTAAAAATGAATATTTTAATATAAAAAAAAATACATTAAGTATTTATTTATTTTGTCATTTTAAATATCAAGAGAAAAAAAAAAGAAATCACAATTTTAAATTAAAATTATGGATGTATAATTGAAAATTTTTTTTAATTGTTAAAATATTTTTCAACTTCTCTATTTCATCTAGTCTTTAAATTTCAATAATGCATTTGTTTCAAAATGGTTGCTATGCATTCAAAGCTATGTATTATGATGAAAAATTGTTTTAGGTAGTTAGAGCTTCTAAAATATTCTTATGATATAGTTTTGATATTAATGTAATTTTTATCAAACATTTATTAAGTTTTTTTAGTCATAAATCAAAGTTCTCACAGTGTATTTGAATAAAAAAAATTCTGATTTAAATTTAAAAAATCCAATTTAAATCAAATAAATCTGTTTTTTTTTTTAAATCACGAACCCTGATTTTAATGATGGCAACAGTTTTATTAAACAAACATAAAATTGTATTTTAAAATGTTTAATCTTTAACTTTCTTCCAAGCAATAGCAATAATTATACCTATTATTTTCCTATATTCAACAACTTTTAGAAAATGGATTAAAGATTATATTTCGCCTGTTAAATTTCTATCTTATTTGAAATAGGAAAATTGACTTTAAATTTTTATATTATTAATTTTTTTTAAAAAACAAATTCCAATAAACTGTTTAAGTACATTTAAATTCGTCATTATTTAGTTTATTTTTATTTTAGTTTTAAATTGCTTACATTTGGCATCTGAAGGGCATATTTGCTGACCACTCTTTCAGAGGCACCATATTAGGTGGGCCAACGTTGCTCCCGCAGTAACGACAGATAGTACAGAGAAGGAAAGAACATCCATGCCTTGCCCGGGATTCAAACAATGAACCTTTCTGTTTCAAGGGCAGTTCCCTAACCCCTACACAGGCTGGTAGACTTAAATTGCTTACAAGTTTAAAATATTTAAAGGTTTTACACAGCCGTAAAAGCTTTAATATTATACTTCTTAAATATTATTCAACAAAGCAAAATTTGGTTGAGCCAAAATTAGATGTCTTTTTTTTCCCCATAAATCAATGAAATATTTTATTTTATCCCATTGCAAAGAGTTTTTCTATATTGCTAATATTTATTGAAAAATAGTTAATGTATAATATATTTCATAGTAATTTTATTTATTTATTTTTAATAAGAGAGAAATCATATTTTTACTACTGTTTAACTTCTAATTGTTTAGATTACTGATTACTTTTTTGCCCTAAAACAATTTTCCCTTATAAATTTAACACTAGAAAGACAGAAGATGCCAAATTAACCCTTTTCTTATTTATTTGGTTACTCTATAATAGACAATTACAGTCCTTTTTTTTTCAAATACTTCATTCAGAATCCCTCGAAACTCCCAAAAAACATTTTATTGCTTTACTTGTACCATTTGTGAAGTTTTTTTAAGTTAATTTGTGAAGTTAATTTTATGCTGCCACACTTGTCCATCCACCGTTCATTTACAATTGCTGTGCTGTGAAAGCCAATACATTCTAGCTTTCATTTGAATTTTTGTGATTAAATCCAACTATTTCACATGGTCAGTAATTATCTGCCCTAATGTTTGCTAAAACTTTTACCCTAATGTAGCTGATTGAAAATGTGGGTTTGATATAATGTATTTTTATAGCGTTAAAATTCAATAGTACCCGCTGAAATATTGCTAATAGTTGACGAAATTTTCTAGTTCTGAATATTTAAGATTTTTTAGTTTGGTAAAAAGGTGTTAGAATGAGTTATGTATGTCAGGTATTACTTATTAAAATAATGTGTTATATATTCAAAATAATTTTTAAATCATTTCTTTCATTTTGCACACTCTCTCAAAACCATAAATTTAATTCTTAAAATTTGTACTAATAATTTAAAAAGAATGTTCATACATAAGTTTCATGTTTTAGGGTAGTATTTTCTATTTATTTTGGCCAATTTTCCACACCAATACACATAAATTAGTTCATATGCAATGCACCTTTGTTCTAGCTCTTTCGTTTTAAGGCTGTTGGCAAAATTAACAAAAATTTGTAAAGCTTTAGTTTTTAAATGTCCACCACTCTATAAAATATTTTTGATAAGCTGGCAGATCTGCCATTATTTTCAGCATAAAAATAAGTCGAAATCAAGTGTCATTTGTTTATCTAATGTGCTTTAATTTAATTTTTTTATTTTGCAGTTATAATTCAAGAATTTATGGGAAAGAAGTTCATCAGTATAGTATATTGAAATTAAACATTTATGTATGTCAAATACTTTTGTAGATTATATGCGTAAAAAATTTTATTAAAAGTATAAATGTATTAAATGCATTTAAATAAATGCTTTTAATTTACATGCTTGTCTTTATTTTTCAAATTTCTATTTTTTGAAATCTATTATCCATTTTTTGTAAATTGTACTTATAAACTATAGGAAATTTTTTTTTTGATCTTCAATCTTAATGTTAAATTAAAAATAAGTTATGGAATGCTATCTTGTTTTAGATTCAGGAAAAAACTTTATGTAAGTTAGGGTCCGCCAAATGATTAGAGTCTCAAGCTTTAATTTTGCTTAGGTCAAGACTGTCACGACCTTCTAATATTAAAATGAGGTACATCAACTTGTAATGACGAATTATTATAAAAGAGTATAATGAAACTTCTACATAATCATAGCCAATATTGACATAGTATTCCATAAAAAATATATATCTGTATTATTTTCGAAATTCAAATGTGAATTGTACTAACATAGAGATGTTCCAATTATGCTTATTAAAAAATACATGAATTGTGGCAAAAAGTTATGGTTGTAACCAGCCAATTTTGTAAACGATGTACTTAGTGGTTCACCAAATGAAAACAACAATATAGATTGGTTTTTTATGTGCCAACAAACAAACTGAAATATGGGTAATGGCTAGTCTTAACGGTTTAATCAAGAATTGTTGGAATTCGTTGATTTGTGTTTTGTTAAGCCATCCAGCAAAGTTGTTTTGCTCATGTTGGTCCAACAAAAAGTTGTTTCAATTTCTAACACGGAGTGATGGTCAGTTTTGGTGGTACCATCAAAGAAAAAGTTGGTTTTTGATGGGATATTAAGTTGGGTACCATCAACACATGTTGGTTTTCTAACATGGGGTGATGGTCAGTCTTGATGGTGGCAGGATAAATTAAGTTGGTTTTTGATGGAATATAAGTTGGAAACCAACAAAATATGTTGGTTCCTGATTAATTTTTGTGTTGGACCATCAAAAAATTCCATCAAACCATGTTGGTTTTTGATGGATTTATTTTTGTGGGACCATTGAAAAATACCATCAAAATATGTTGGTTCCTGATAAATTTTTTTGTTGGACAATCAAAAAATACCATCAAACCATGTTGGTTTTTGATGGATATATTTTTGTTTGACCATTGAAAAATACCATCAAAATATGTTGGTTCCTGATAAAGTTTTTTGTTGGATCATCAAAAAATACCATTAAACCATGTTGGCTCTTGTTGGACTATTGAAAAACACCATCAAACTATTTTGGTTTGTCTATGTTGGCCCAACATAAATTAGTTCCAATTCCCAACATGAGGTGATGGTCAGACTTAATGGTAACATCAGAAATTAAGATGGTTTTCGATGAAATATAAGTTGAGATCAACAACATATGTTGGTTCCTGATTAATTTTTTTGTTGGGCTATCAAAAACTACCATCAAACCATGTTGGTTCTTGGTGTTTTTTTTTTGTTGGACCATCGGAAAATACCATCAAACCATGATGGTTTCGTTCATGTTGGTCCAACACAAATTTGTTCCAATTCCTAATATGTGGTGATGGTCAGGCTTGTTGGTACCATCATAAAATATGATGGTTTTTGTTGGAAGTGCATGATGGTTACCATCATATTCATGTTGGTCCACCAAAGAAAAACCATCATTAATTTTGTCTTGGGAATGATCGGATTTTCACGAACTAAGTGTCAATCTTAATGGTTCCTGGGTGTGACCTCAAATATGCTAATTAATTAGTGCTAACTATTAATTAAAGTACAAAATCAGACACAAAAACGAACTTTCTCTGAATAAACATTTTTTTTTTTACATGTTTGGAATCCTGACCCTTGAAATGCAAACAAAGACAAATTTGGTAGACAAAATTTCGAAAAAATTGGATCGTAAATTGGGTCGCAATAAAGATTTATATATATGGCGAAAGATTAAAAAAATGCCAAATTACCTCGCCATAGAAACTGAAACAATTTAAAACAACCATAAAGAAACTGAATGAATAACGAGACGTCATAATATAGTGTGTCTCTGTTGCTATAGGCAACCAAGAAGAGAATTTTTGGGTCTGCTTTCTGGGCATAGAAAATAGTGTTCGTTTTAATATTTTGAAAATAAAATTTGAATTAAAAATGAAGAAATGAAAATGAAATTATTTTTGATTTTCCAATATTTCAAAATTTAAGCGTTGGACTTATTATCTGACATTTTTTATTTTTTTAAAGATGTTATTTGTATAAAAATGCTGTACTAAAACCAAATTTACTTAAGTTATTATAAATTTATGATTTATGAAGAGTTCTAGGGCTAATTGCTTTTACACCTCAGTTCAAGTCTTTCAGGTAAGGAAAAGAAAAAAGAGATCGTGCAAAAAATTTGGGGCATGATTCTGATGTGCAATCAGAGGGTTTTATAAAATTCAAGGTATTTCTTTTCGATAAAATTGAAATATATAAGCAGTCTTTTTTGCAGATATAATCGTGTGGGCTGATGAAAAGATTATATCTTTAATTTTCCGTTTTTTTTTTGTAAAAAAAAAAAAATTGTCCTTTTTTTTCTCTCCCGGTTTATTTTATTTTAATTTTTCTATTTTTTTTCTTCTTTTTTCCCTTTTTTTCATTGTTCTGTAATTTTTTCCTTGTTTTATCTACATTTTGAACTTAGTTTATGAGTTCTATTTACTTGCAGCTTATGCGCAAAAAATAAAACTTATTGTTTTTCTTAATTTCCTTAGTGTTTTTTGTATTTATTAATTATGCTATATATATATATATATATATATATATATATATATATATATATATATATATATATATATATATATATATATATATATATAATAGTATAAGAGTAAAGTTTACTTGCATATTTAGGTTATTACATGTTTTTCTTAAATAAGTAGGATTTGCAAACTCGTGTACCTTCACTCGTGTACCTATATGAATGAATCTTTCTTGATTTCATTAATCCTGATATGCAGCTTTATTGTTTTCTGAATTTAATACTCACCTTTACGATAATAATTGCAGTTACTATTAATTTTTAACCTTTAACAATATGTTATTACATTTTTTGCATTTAAAAGTACAACTTTCAGCCCTATTGTTAAGTATCATAAGAATATGTTCGAGTATGCCGCACGTGTGAATAAAACTTTAATCTTTTTTAATTTAAATAATCCTGACATGTAACCTCCTTGATTTATGTTTCTAAAATTCACCATGTTTTAAATTGCAATTACCATTTATTTCAAACCATGCTCATATTTTAATCTCGCAGTCTTATACCCATATGACTGAATCTTTTTTGATCATATTAATACTAATATGTATCCTTATAGTTTTTCTGAATTTAAATTCACCTTATAGATATTAATTGCAGTAAATATAAATTTTAAACCTTTAACAACATATTACTACGCTTTTTGCTATTAAATTTACAACTTTCAACCCTGTCGTAAACATTCATGAAAATGTGTTCGACTAAATCACACGTGTGAATAAAAACTTTATCTTCTTTGAATCTCTGTTAATTTAATTAATCCTGATATGTAGCCTTCTTGTTTTTTGTTTTTAAAATGCATAATAATGTTATGAATTGCAATAACTATTTATTTTATACCCTTCATTATAATTTCACCACATATTTTATAATTTAAACCACAACCTTTTAGCATTGAATAAAATGCCGCTAGACGATGCTCAAATACTACACGTGCTCATAATTTAATTTCTCAGTCGTGTACCCATATGAATTAATCTTTTTTAATCCTATCAATATTGATATGAATCCTTATTGTTTTCTGAATTTAAAATTCAAATTAGTGTTATTAATTGCAGTTATTATTAATTTTTAACCTTTAAGAACATATTACTACATTTTTTGCAATTAAAAGCACGAATTCCTACCATATTGCGAAATATCACAATACTATATTCGACTATAACTCAAATTCGACTATTCGACTAATACTGATTCGACTATAACTCGACTTTAAAAATTTTATCTTATTTAAATTTAATTAAATTAATTAAGTTAAACCCGAAAAATTAATTAAGACTATGATTAATATTAATTAAAATTAATTAAATTAAACCCGACGTGTGCCTCATTGTTTTGTGTTTCTAAATAGCAATAACCATTTATTTTTTAACTTTCATAATAATACTTTCACCACATATTTAGTAATTTAAATAACAACTTTAAACCTTTCAGTAAAATATCAAACACGAAGCTCAAGCAGTTCACGTGCACACAAAAATGTTTCTTTCTCCTTTCAATATGCATGAATTTTCTTAACTTTATTAGTCCTGATATAAAGCCTAATTGTTCTATATTTCTCAAATTCACTTTAATGAAAATATTTGCAATAAATTTTTTTTTACCCTTCATTGTAATTTCACTTCATGTTTAATAATTAAAAGCTCAAGCGCAGTGTACGTCATAAAAATTTTATATTCTTTAATCGAGCACTTGGGAACTTAAATAAATGAATATTTCTAAATTTTTTTAAAAATCGAAATAAACAGTCTTATTGTTTCATTGCTGTTATTTGCAATAACTATTTATTTTTAACCTCTTATTGTAATTTTGACCATATTCCCATAACATTGACCATATGCTTGTATTTTAAAGCTTTGAAAATTTTTAGAAAAAACTTCTCGAAACTGATACATATGCACATAATAGTAAAACAACGTATTTCACTATAGATTGATATATTTGTTTTCTGCTCCATAATTAAACATAATATACTTGATGGTTATTGTTGGCCCAACAATAATAAACATTACTTGTTGGTTGAACATCATAATTGTAAAACAACAATTTTCATCATATTTTGACGGCTATTGTTGGTCCCTCAATAGTAAACATATCATGTTGGCTGACCATCATAAAGGGAATACAACATATTCCATCATAATATGATGGGTATTGTTGGGCCAACATTAATAAACATTACGTGCTGGTTGACCATCCTAAATGTAAACCAACAATTTCCATCATATTTTGATAGATGTTGTTGGTCCATCAATAGTAAACATATCATGTTGGTTGACCATCATAAAGGGACTACAACATATTCCATCTTAATATGATGGTTATTGTTGGGCCAACATTAATAAACATAACTTGTTGGTTGACCATCATAAAAGTAAACCAACAATTTCCATCATATTTCGATGACTGTTGTTGGTTCATCAAAAGTAAACATACCATGTTGGTTGACCATCATAAAGGGAATACAACATATTCCATCATAATAAGATGGTTATTGTTGGGCCAACATTACTAAACATAACTTGTTGGTTGACCATCATAAATGTAAACCAACAATTTCCATCATATTTTGATGGCTGTTGTTAGTCCATCAATAGTAAACATACCATGTTGTTTTACCATCATAAAGGGAATACAACATAATCCATCATAATATTATGGTTATTGTTGGTCCATGAAAAATCCAACATTACTTGATGGTTTAAAATCATAGCAATAGAACAACATTTTCCATCTTGCCATGTTGGAATTTGTTGGTCCATCAAAAACCAACAAACCATGATGGAAATTGTTGTATGATGGTGGCCATCAACACATGTTGGACCATCAAGAATCTTAGTGAAACCAACATAAACCATCAAAATCCTTTGATGGTACCATCATAAATTTTGTCTTGGGTTAAAACAAAAGTCATTCAGGGTGATTCGTTTTTTTTTTTTTTTTTTCTTTTTTTTTTTTTTTTTTTGCGAACTGTACACTCATACTTGATTACAAAATCATCAAAATTTATAATGCAGAAGTTTTAAAATACCCAACGAAATTGAGCAGTGCGTACCCCAAAACGCAGACCAATATGGTCATTGATCAGTAACAGATAGGTTTAGACATCGCTGCAAGTGGGTGACACAACCTTGACACCGAAGAGCTTTCCACCTCATGTTCTTCTGAAGGTTCTGATGTCGTTTCACGGAACATACCACCCGCAGTGTTTACCCCCATCCCAACACTTTGAAAGGAGCACCTGGGGCACGTATACTCACAACGAAAAGAACTAAAGGGGGTATCTTTGGCATGATAATATGTAGTCAAAATTCACGCCAATATTATTATTGAAAAATCATACCTTTCCTCTTTCATAAGGATTGGCTGCGCATCCTCCATAAATCGAAACTGAAGAATGAAACAAGAAGTAGAACGCTCTTATAGTGACTGATATCAATGTCTATATGAATTTGTTTAAGAAAAGTCGCTTGTAGGTTCCAAGAAACGCAATTAACATTATTATGTGTCTTAATATATATATCGCACATAGTTCATTTATGTCATAATGTATTATTGTCGATCGTCGTTTGATTCTTGTCGCTCGATTTCTCAGTAAAGACATTTTATTTTATGCTCTTAAAGAGAAGAAGGTGGGTTTTAATTTTGGAAAAATAAATTTTTAATTTAATCGAGAGAATTTGAGACACTTCCTACTGGAGATGTTCCCAACATAGGAAATTCGAATGCGTTGGAAACGTGTGACATTAGAAAATGATGTTTTTAATGACTTGTTCGTCAAGCATGAATAAATACAGCGGTAGAACATAAATTCACGGAAAAATTGAAACATAGAGTATTCACAGAAGCTAAAAGTTCAGTAAATCTTTATTTTATATCTTAAAATGAAAATTAATCTCAAGTCAGGCGCAGAAAATTTTTCAGGAATGCATAGAAAAAACATTAAATTCAAAACACATAAAAATTTCTTTGTAATTCTGAATAATTCTCAAACATAATTTCAATGATTTCTTAATGCTACTATTTTTTAGTACTAAACCAACTATTTAAGACAGTTTAATCCCGTTGATATTATTTTTATATTTTGCCCTTTTTCTTATATTTACAGAAATAATTTCGCTTTTTCCTGCCTTCTTCTTTTATTAAAAATTAAATTAACTTAAAAATAATTATTTTTTTGCTTAATTTAATAATGATGGAAACATAGAATTGTAAAGTAAGTAATACGTCTTTTAAATAAAATAATGTAATCCCGAAAAATAATTTTTTATAGATCATATAACTGAATTTATTATGAAAAAAAAATTCAAAACTCACATTTTTTATTTCTTGGCCATTATTTTGCCGATTATGTGCCTCAAAAATTGCATTGTTTAAAGAAATTTTAAAAAAAAATTTTCTTACAATTCGAAATCTTTTCAAATATTACAGTTATGCTACAGGATGTCAACGATTTGAATCAAACGTATAAAATTAACGATTTATATCACATGATTTGTTTAAACAAAATCATTGATTCAAATTAGAGTAAAAAAAGAAAGATACTATAAGTTGAGTCCTGAGAGCAAAAATAATAATTTTTAAAGTAATTAAATAATTTAAAAAATTATCTAAGCATTATTAAATATACTGATTAATAAATCTAATAAAAATTGATAGACAAATTTCCTGCAAAATTGAAAAAAAGTCAGATACAGTCAGATATTTTGATATCTGTATTGAATTTTTTAGAATTAGAAAATGAATTTTTTCGGAAAAATTACAATGTAAGTTCATTGTAAACCAATTATTTTCTATTTATTGCATAATTGTTCTGTTTATACTTATGAAAATAGAATTATCATTGTATTTAAACTTATAGTCAACTATCATTACGTACATATTTAATAGTAGTTATTCTTATGTTTCATTACTCTAATTTTTGGAATAATGTTTTAGAATATATTTTTTTATATTCTTGAAAACATATTTAGTTCGGAACGTTAACTCAAAAACTCGCTTTCTCTAAAATTTCCAGTGTTCCTTCAACTTTGAGATATCAAGAGTATACTGTATTTAAAATTTGATTTCTTAGGAGCCATTCGACTGATTTTGCTTAAATTTTGTATTTTGCCGTGTGAAATTAAATTATTTATAAAGATGCAAAAAATTTTACGTAATGGAATCTAGCACACCCTATTTGTATTTAGTGATAAATTCTTTAAAAATAAATAAATCAATAAATAAAAAAAAACATATTTTGAAATTTCTTTGGATAAATCATTAGTTTTTATCACGTTGTAAAGATTTTTTAATAATAAAATGAGAAATGTGACCATGTTGGAAAAAGAAAAGACTCCAAAATCTATATATATAAAAATGAATGTCTGTGTGTATGTCCTTCATAGACTCCTAAACCACCCGACAGAAAGTGATGAAACTTGGCATACAGATAGTTCAAAGCTCGAGGAAGGTCACTGTCGACATTAGAACATTCTGCGACAAATCGTTCCAGCGGTAGGAGCGAAAATCGAAATGGAATTTTCTGATTGGTTAAAAGTTAGCCATTGTTTTAAATTTTGCTAAAAGCGATTCAGTTTTCAAATATCTTGAAGATAACAACAGTGAAATTTTCCATCTTATAGCTCTATTCATTTAGAAAAGTAAATTACATATATTTCAATATTTAACTATAATTCGCGCAAGTTTCTTTATGTCAGGTGAGCACAAGCAAGTAAAATCAACGAGAATAGATTTCGTAATTATTGGTCGCATCACGGATTTAGTATTATGAAAGCTGTTTAATAAATACCAAGGCAAAAGCAAATTTCATTCAAATTGTACGTTTTCAATAATTATTTATATTTAGTATGCAATTTTCGGTTAGCACAAATAAATATAGTTTTTGAAGATTTCATTACTGTGACAGTTGTCATTTGAAAACTATTAGATTGTTTATTATTCGAATTAATTTCATTTTATTTCTTTCATTTGAAAAAAAAACCCCAGTTTTGCTTCAAATTTTATAATTTTTATATTTCTTATTTGTTTCGTTTTTATTGCTCTTTTTATTATTTAAAATATATATGTGAATTTTCGGTTTAGCAAATTTGCGACCACAGTCATTTCTTTTTGTTTGTGAGAGAGAATATTTGCAAAAATATGCCGCCTAAGCGAATCGCTCTTAGTCGATCGACATCTCAAGCGCACAAAAAGAGAACTACCCGTGCTTCAGAAACATCTAAGCAACGGGAGAAAAGACTTGAAACTAATCGAGAACACAATGCTTTTGCCCGTTCCTTAGAAACGTCTGAGCAACAGGAAAGAAGACTGATAACAAAACAACTACGAACTACCCAAGCCCGTTCGTCGGAAACATCAGAGCAACGGGATGCAGGAATAAAAATCAAGAACGCACTTCGCTGCCAATACTCTGAATTGAATCTCAGCGCATTTCACTATGATCCGACAACCAACTATAGTCTTCACCAAAACGTCATCATCGGAAAAATGAATTAATTATGTACGTTTTGTAATGCTCTAAAATTTAAGAATGAAACAGCTGGAATTTGCTGTTCTGGAAGCAAAGTGAAACTACCAGATTTAACGTCGCCAGTCGAGCCATTTTCAACGCTCTTATCAGGTCAAACAAGTCAATCGAAACATTTTTTGGCGAATATACACCGGTACAATTCGTGTTTCCAAATGACTTCATTCGGTGCTACACGTATCATGAACGAGAATTACATGCCAACATTCAAAGTGCAAGGCCAAATTTATCATCGTGTAGAATCACTTCTTCCATTGCCTGGCGCAGATCATAAATTTCTACAGATTTATTTCATGGGTACACAAATGATCAAGTCAATCAACGTTGTCAGTTAAACAATGGCACTAGGCGAGGAATTGTAACCGCATTACAAATTTTTTTCAATCAACATAATCAGTTAATTAGACTGTTCAGAACTGCACTTGACAAAATGCCATCCGATAATTACAAAGTTGTTATTAGAGCTGACAAAACACAAAACAGCTGCAGGCCACCACAAAGGAAAATACAATGCACAAACATTGGACGAGGTGGCTATTGTTATAGTTGGCGAAGAATTTACCTCCCGCGATATAGTTCTTTATCGCAGAAATGGTGACGTTCAAAGAGTCTCAGAAACACATCGATCTTATGATGCATTGCAATATCCTATTTTATTTTGGCAAGGAGAGGATGGATACCATTTTAACATAAAATTGAGAAATCCACAAACAGGCGAGAAAACCAATGAAAAAGTTAGTGCCATGAATTTTTATGCATATAGATTGATGATTCGCCAAAACGCTGATAATCACATCTTAAAATGTCGACAATTATTTCATCAATACATTGTCGATATGAATGCGAAAATTGAAACCGAACGCCTATTGTATATTAAATTAAATCAAACCAAATTACGTTCAGAAGAATACATTCATTTACGGGATGCAATAATCAATGATGATAACGTTAATCCTAATGATGTGGGGGAAATTATTATACTGCCGGCTACATTTCCAGGGAGTCCAAGGCACAAGTATGAATATTCACAGGATGCCATGACATATGTTCGCGCATATGGGCGCCCAGATTTATTTATTACATTTACATGCAATCCTGTTTGGGTTGAAATTAAAGACCTTTTGTTACCAGGACAACCATCATCAGATCGTCTTGATATTACCGCACGTGTGTTCAAACAAAAATTAAAATCTTTACTTGATTTCATTGTGAAGTGCCATGTTTTTGGAGAGGCACGGTGTTAGATGTACTCTATTGAATGGCAAAAAAGAGGATTGCCACATGCACACATTCTGATTTGACTTATTGAAAAAATCACACCATGCCAAACTGATCAGATCATATCAGCAGAAATACCTGACGTCGCCATTGATCCAGACTTATTTCAGGTCATTATCCAAAATATGATTCATGATCCGTGTGGATCACTCAACAACACTTCACCTTGCATGTCCAATGGAAAATGCACCAAACGATATCCAAGAGAACTAACTGCTGAGACTATCACTGGCAATGACGGCTATCCGCTTTATCGACGACGATCTAAAGAAGATGGTGGAAGATCCATCATTTTAAAAATCCGGAACAACGATGTTGAAGTTGATAATCGTTGGATCGTACCCTATTCACCGTTGCTCTCGAAAACGTACAAAGCACACATCAATGTCGAAAATTGTAATTCGGTGAAAGCGATCAAATATATTTGTAAATATGTAAATAAAGGAAGCGATATGGCAGTTTTTGGATTGGAAAATACTACTTCAACAATCTATGAAATCAATCAATATCGACTGGGACGCTACATTAGTAGCAATGAAGCAGTCTGGCGCATTTTATCATTTCCAATTCATGAACGACATCCAATAGTTCTTCATTTGGCAGTACACCTTGAAAATGGACAGTGAGTTTACTTTACAACAGAAAATGCCAGTTCAAGAGCATTGTCACCACCACAAACACCGCTAACGGCATTTTTCTCTTTGTGCAGGGATGACGCATTTGCAAAGACGCTTCTTTACTGTGAGGTGCCAACATACTACTCATGGAGTGTTTCGGCGAAACAATTTCAACGTAGAAGGCAAGGTAAACCAGTTGAAGGACATCCCAATTTATATGCCGTCTCCACACCATCCACCCTAACAATGCAGAATGCTTTTACTTACGATTACTATTAGTCAAAGTGCGAGGACTGACATCGTTTCAAGAATTAAGAACAGTAAACAATGAAGTATGTGTCACTTATCGCGAAGCTTGCCAAAAATTAAATCTTCTTGAAAACGACTCACATTGGGACGTTTCAATGCCTGATGCGTCTAATACTGCTCGACCACAGCAAATACGCACGTTATTTTCAATAATATTTGCTATGTGCTTTCCATCCAATCCAAAAGATCTTTGGGAAAAATACAAAGACAATATGAGTGAAGACATACTACATCGCTTACGTGCAACAAAACAAAATCCGCACATTCAATTATCTCCAGACGTATATAATGAGGCTTTAATTTCAATCGAAGACATATGTTTAACAATCTGCAATGAAACACTGTTAGAACTAGGAATTCCTGCGCCTAATCGATGTTCAAGCAATCTTTTCAATCGTAATTTTCTACGACAAACGCATTTTGATATCGACAAACTAAGTTCATTTGTTCAATCAAATCTTTCAAAATTGGTTATGGAACAACGCATAGCATACGACACTGTTATGACAGCTGTGGCCAAACAGCGCATTCAGCACTTAAATTACCTTTAAATATGCAATTCACTGAAACACCCACACACAATATCAAAAAAAATTCTGTAATGGGTAAAATACAGCAATCACGCCAACTTATAATTTGGGATCAATGCGCTATGGCGCACAGAAAGGCATTAGAAGCGCTTCATCATACACTAAGAGATTTGAGAGAAAATGAACAACTTTTCGGCGGAGCACTAATTTTATTGTCTGGTGATTTCCGGCAAACTCTACCAGTAATTCCACGTTCAACTCCTGCTGATGAACTTCATGCATGTCTCAAATCATCAGCGTTGTGGCAACATGTACAAAAATTATGCTTAAAGACCAACATGCGTGTTCAACTACAGCCGAACGTTTTGCAAAGCAATTGCTGGATATTGGTAATGGAATGATGGCAATAGATAAATCCACCTTAAGCATTACACTGCCAGTAGACTTCTGTAAAATTATTTCAACCGTAGAACTTTTTCACAACGTTTTTCCAAATATCGCTCAAAATTACAAAAATCTTCAGTGGCTCAGTGAACGTGCTATATTAGCAGCAAAAAATAGCGATCTACAGTCAGCAAAAAAAAAAGATATCACCCTGAATAATTTTCGTTCTAATGATCGGATTTTCACGAACTAAGTGTCAATCTTAATGGTTCCTGGGGGTGACCTCAAATATGCTAATTAGTTAGTGCTAACTATCAATTAAGTTACGAAATCAGACACAAAAACGTACTTTCTCTGAATAAACATATATTTTTTTTACATATTTCGAATCCAGATACTTGAAATAGGGGGGTAGACAAAATTTTGAAAAAAATGGGTGGTAAATAGGGTCGCAACATAGGTTTATATATTTGGCAATAGTTCAGAAAACCACCAAAAAAAGTCGCCAGCGCAAATGAATATTTTAAGATAACCCATTGACTAATTCAAAAGAAGAATGCTAAATTTTACTAGGTTGCTAAGCAACCAAGCTCTGACTGGAAAAAAATTTGAAATAATGTTCTGTGATTACTCAGAGAGGTTTAATTAATAGTTAATAGAAAATATCTCGAAGTTTCTAGGCAATTGACAATTTTTAAGCTGATTTCTATCCAAAAAGCAAAGTTTTTTTTTAATTTTAATCTCCCTTGAAAAGAAAATTTGAATCGATTATAAATAATTTATGATTTTCTAAGTTTTAGAATTTAAATACATGAACATTTTATCTGATATTATTTAGATTATGTTGTTTCTGCTACATTTATTCGAGGATTTCATACTAAAATCAAATTAACATAACTTATTATGGCTCAATACAAAATTTTAGGAATAATCACTTTTACAGCTTTAATCAAGTCTTCTAGGCAAGAAAGTTTGAAGAAAAAAAAAGTGTTTGGAAAATAAAATGTATATTGTATAGTAATTCTAATGCGCATTCACAAGTTTTTCTATAATTTACGATATTTCTTTTTCCTATAACTCAAGGAATTGCTGAATGTTTAGTGGTATTTTAAAAGCATTGAAATAGGTTATGTTCAAGAATAAGATATTGAAATAATATGTTGCATATAGTAAGATTCATTGTTTCAAAAATCGCTTCATTCTGCTAGATATTTAGATTACTAGGTTTTCTTGGGATAAAGATGATTAGCAAATAGCATCCTTATGCTTCGATACATTTAGAAACTTACGTTCGCAAATTCACCATAAAATATCGCACCAGCATATTCTTCAATTACGATAAGCTACATTTACCACCAAATACTGATACTATGAGTATTTTTGTTTTCTTATATATATCTGATATGATACTCTCTTTTTAAACAGAGCTTGTAAGGTCCTTCAGATACTGAAAGGGGGGCACGAAAACTTAAAAGATAAAATATTTAATTTCATTAACTCAAAATATCTGGTCTCAAAATTTTAATTTTAAACCAAGTTAAATATAACTTTTACAATATTGATGCTCGTATGTTTTTAAAGACCACATAAATTCTGTTGAAATATAAAAATGCATATTTTTACTTTAACGAGTGTAAAATCCTTATCAAAATAATGATCAAGACCCAAATGTAAAACAGTATAATTGATGATAAAAATTCAACTGGCTTCAAAAAATATGAAGAGGGAAGTAAAAGTCGACATGTTTCGAGCGTTCAAATATATTCACCCATTCTCAAAACTTGTCAAGCTTGAATAACTTGTGACTTTTATTATTATGCTCAAAACATGTTTATTTTTATCATCATCTATTAATTTTTAAATCAATGAAGTTTTATATTTTAAATTCAATTTCTTGGGATTATCTATTTAGTTACACAATATATTAAATTATTTCATTCGATATTAAAATAAGTTTCACTTAAGTTATAGGCACAGGTTCTTAGATTAAAAAAATAATAATTCGCTATTTTGTAAAAAAATCAATGCAGTACAATTTTTTTTTTGCTGCAAGCCTTAACATATTTAAGGACATAAAAAAATTCCGTTTACAATTGAAATTTCAAAAGTCGAATGTGAAAATGGAATGTCCCCTAGCACCAGAAATCGAAATTAAATAGTTACAAGGACAACTATTTTAAACAAGTTAGCGTTTCCTTCCTACTCGAAGTTGTTTGAAAATATATAGATTCCAAAGTTTATTCTACAAATATTTTAGGGTATACTTTCGGAGTATTTTGATCGAGTTTATTTTTACACCCTTATTTGCTTAAAATTATTAAATAATAAGCTTAAAATAAATTATTCAAGCAACATGATTTAACGGATTTATAGTATAATAGTAAACGGGGCTTCCATCGCATATTCTTAACCTTGATACCGTTATCATTAAATGAATGGAATAAGCTTAGATAAATAATAAAAGTTTATTTTTTCCCCGGTTTTATTTTCAAGGAAATATGTTTCGATGAATCATGAATCATGAATCATTCGAATTGTATATATTTTTTTATGTTCGAATGAATCAAACAGATTTCATTCTGGAAATAGCGAAATTATCGAGTCCCCTTAGAGCAATATCATTCTTATCCTCTTTTGAAGAAATATAGGAAAAACTGGTTTTCACAGTTCTGTAAAAAGTATGTTAGCCTTCTTGCCACGTTTTTTATTATTTTTTTATTTTTAATCAAAATAAGTTCGGAAATTTACGTTTTTTTTATTGCATTTTTTAAAATCAGATGATTCTAAAATTCGCACGGCTTCGGAAACTTCTTACAAATTTCAATTTTTAGTGTTTTCTGCTAAACAAAATAAGGCATTGTTCCTGATAACAAATTATACTACAATAATATCTTGGGAATCGTGCTAAAGTAAAAAATTAAACAAAATAGTTTAGTATATTATCCGGAAAAAAATCTACATGGAATCATAAAGAAAGCATCATTTAAGATACTGAGATATTTTAAGACGCTTAAAAGTTTTGGCTACGTATTTGACAGCTTTTTATGTTCGGTATCTTTATACTCTTTGTAGTGACTTATAAAACATGGACACTATTTTAGATCATCTATGTTGAAGTCACAAGAAACAAAACAAAAAAGACAATCAATGATTATTTTTTCGAAAAAAATAGTATGCTTAGTAAATAATCAGCTGTTTTGCATTAAATAATTTTAAACAGCGGAGGGTTTTTAATTTCTTAGCAAGGCTTTATTCTTAGCTAGCAGACAATAATTCTTTTAAAAAAACTTGACTATAATGTAAAAAGGAACTTTACTTTAAAGAAAATCTAAATTAAAGTACTAAAAAAATTGATTAGTATATTAATGAAGAAAAAATAAATGTAGTAGGGTAAAGAATAAAATTTTTAAAAATGCTAAAATTCAATTAAACAGTTGATAAAATAGTTCTAAGATTAACACGATATATAAGTTGTTGAGAAATTTGCGATGATGTGAGATATGCTTAAATATGTTTACTACGTATTTTTATTACTATTCATAAAAAATATATACAAGAAACTGATAAATATTTTATTCCAAATCTATTCATACGTATGTATATTATTGTAATTGTATCAGTTATTGAGAAAAAAAAACTAAAAAATGATCACATTAAATAAGCACAATCTGATGTATAATCATATTCTATCAAAGGCATGCTTTTATAAAACTCGACATTCGTTGAATAAAATGTTTTTTATTCAATAAAATGTTTTATTCAAATTTCTTTACTTAATTTCAAATAGATTTTTAGAGGACTAAAATAGAAACATTGTATTTTATAGTTTTAAAAAAATAAAAATAAAAAGATTAGCAAACGATTATTAGCTAAAAAAAATATGAATGAAATTTTACGCCACGCGCGCTAAATCAAGTTCTTCTTAAGTTTATCACATTTTAATATTAATCGCCCCATTTAATATATTTTTCATTGTCACCAAATTATTTTTTTTAAATAATTAATTTTAATTTTTCTCATCTTCTAATAAATAAAAACAGTTGAAACTTTAGATTTTTCAATTGAAAAGCATGTAGATTAATATGGTATAAAAAAATCCATACCTTATAATTCAAAATTTTTTCATCCTATCTTTAATTAAATAATAAAAAATAATTAATAATTATTTAAAATTATTTTTTTCATGAAATTATCTTTGGGTAAATGCGTTTTATGAGTTGGTGCAATATTTTTTTGAATTTCTTCATTAGTTTTTAAAATATGACTGAAAACGCAAAAAGTGAAATTATCATTAAGGGGTCCAAACTTTGAATCGCTCTCCTGACCAAACTATGGGGACCACATTTCCCAGATTGCGGCTACCCCCTATATTTTGAAGATAAGGAATCCAAATATGTAAAAAAATATATATGTTTATTCAGAGAAAGTACGTTTTTGTGTCTGTTTTCGGAACTTAATTAATAGTTAGCACTAACTAATTAGCATATTTGAGGTCACCCCCAGGAACCATTAAGATTGACACTTAGTTCGTGAAAATCCGATCATTAGAACGAAAATTATTCAGTGTGATATCTTTTTTTTTTTTTGCTGACTGTACGTTTAACAGGAAATAAACTATGATAAATGATAAGCAATTACGGGTAAAGCTTTCTAGTTACGGGTAGTGGTTCTGAGTTGCATTTTCTTTCCATACTGCACGTATAATGATAAATATCGGTCATCGGCATTTGTTGCAATTATACAATTTTATGTTCATTGCAGATTAAGTCATTCCTTTGAAGCCCCACTAATTTACATATTGCAGTTTTGCTCAGCTACTGTTATTAAATAGCACATATTTCATTAAAATTGGCTTATTTTTGGGAGAGTTATCGCTATTTTTGGATTTGTTTCCTTAATTTTTGATAACAAGTTTAGATATATATACTTGTTATCAAAATGTACATATATGTATAAAAGAAAAGTAAGCGAAATTATTTATCCTCGAATCTCACAATTTTGCCATAACTCCGGGTTTACTTCCCACGTATCTGGATTTATTTCCCCATTTTCAGAACTCGCTTCCTAACAGGCAAGAGTGGAAAAATAATCTCGAATTTTTAAATAAGGAAATAAACCTACGAACTTTATAGGAATTAAACAAGAATTTTAGAAAATTATTATTTGTTAATTATTATTTGGGAGTTAGTCGGTTCTTTGATTTTTATCATTAATAAGTTTGAAAGAAAAGAAAGCTAGAGGGAGTAAATTACTTAAAAACGTATCATATATTTATGATTAGTAAAAGCCTATCACATATTTATTATTATCAGCGCGACATAAGAATTTGGAAATGATTTTTTTTTTAAATTCTCGTAAAAAAATTTTTTGTTCTTGTTTAAATATGTTTATTTGCATAAACAGGTATGATACGGAGAGGAAAAATCAGCGATATGTTTTAATAAATGATACATTTAAAAAAAAGTAAACTTCAAATAGATAATTTTGACTAAAGTTCCTATATTTAACTACATACGGGAAATCTTAATTTTACCCAAAAATACCAATACTAATTATTAGTGTTTGAAATAAGTAATTAGAGATTAAAAGCCAGTCTAACTCCCAAGTTTGTAAAACTCTTAAAATTCTCAAACAGTACCAATTTATTCTCGACTGTACACGGTTTAAACCAAATTTTTCAAACCTTTCATTTGCTACACTAAACGGGAATACACCTATTGAACTTCTTTCCTGACTGCGAGGATCAACAAAGTTAGAAAAAAATATTTTAACAGACAAGAAAATTTTATTAAAAGTTTTAGTCTAGATGAGAACTGTTAGAATCGTAGTCATTGTAGGGATGGATAGAACTAAGCGATCGGTTTTGTATTAATATTTTTTTTCTCAAAGACGTAAGATTTAAAGGGGGGGGGGAAATAAGATTCTCGCAGTTTAAGCGAGAAAAGTTAGCGTTTTACATTAATGTCGAAATTTTTATCACTATGCTAGTGGTGTAAGAAAACCAACAGTGTTTGAAAGACAGGAAAGAAAGGAGTTTTCGGGATTAAACCCGTGATTTTGGGAAAATTTGGGAATTTTGAAGGTAAACGAAACTCGCTTGTTTCCAATATGAATTTAAAGATTAACGCATGACAGGAAAAATATTTTTAAAAAAAGCTAGAATTTGCATCTAAGCAGCTATACATACCTTAATTTAATTGCAATGGTTTTCAATTTTTTTCTCTTAATTTTTTTCAATTAATGGTTTTTATTATTTTATTTTAAAATTTCTCGTAAATAATCATGCAATACTTTATTTAAATTCAATTTCAAATATAATATTTTTTAACCTTCATAAAAATTTATCAAACATACTAAATATAAATAGTTTTAAATTAAACACTTTTCAAAGACATGTATTCATATTTTTTAAATCCTAAAATGCGATAGTAAAAAATGGAACAAAGCAGAATGTTATTTTTCAAAATATACTACCAAAGACTAAGCAAAAAGTTAGTATGTTTGCAACCAACTCATTGAACAAAATGCATCCGGGTTACTATATGAGTTGGTTGCAAATTCATTGAACAAAATGCAGAGAATATAATAAGAGAAATTTGCGCATACGCTGCAAGTAAATAGAACTCATAAGATATGTTCGAAAAGAAGATAAAACAAAGGTAAATTACAGACAAATGAAAAAAAGGAGGGGAAATAATAATAATAACAAACAACTGGAGAAAGAAAAAGAATTAATTAAAAAAAAAAAGATGATAAAGTTTTTTTTTTTAAAAAAACAGGAAAATAAAAGATATAATCTTTTCATCAGCCCACACGATTATATCCGAAAAAGAGTGCTTTCTAATATTGTATCAATATAGCCAAAGCAAAATATATCAATACAATAGTGTGAGGAGCACTCAAAAAAATTTTTTACAAAAATTACGACAAATAAAATTAAACACAATAAGTAAAAATAACACGTAAAAACAGAAAATAAAATATAAAGGAAGAGCAGAATAAAACAAAATCTATGAAGCGAGCAGTGAAATATAATGAACTTACATGAACGGGAAATTTTTCAAGAATGATTTAAAATGTTTACGTAACAAAATTGCCAGATTGCAAAATATGAAAACTGTGAAAACAAAAGCGCAAATTGAGTGTAACTGGAGGAGTTTAAAGTGCGTTCTTGCTGCATTACTGAAGTGCGTTTGATTTGTCAGTTACCAAGGATGGGCCAGAAAACGGATTTGCGCGAGATAATATCATACTGGATAATTTAAAAAAGTTGACTATAAATAATTTTAGAAAATCAATATTTATTTAAGAAAAAAATACAAATTAAAAAAGAGGACAAGGAAAAATTATACAAATTAAGGAAGAAATTATTAGTAAAAATTTTTTTTGGCCACGGATTTACCCGAAATGGATTTGCACATAGGAAAATTGTATAAATTAACATAGAAAATTTTTAGTAAATATATTTACAAAATATGCGATTAACTCAATGATTTTATATAGAATTTTATTACTTTAGTTGGGTATCTATTGTTTACCGTGTCTAAAATTATGTGCAAAACTGGCAATTCATGTTTCTTTCTCTTTTCTGTTTTATATTTTTTTCTTAAATAAATATTTATTTTCTAAAATTATTTATAGTCAACTTTTTTAAATTATCCAGTAGGATATTACCTCATCCGTTTTCTGGCCCATTCTTGGTAACTAACAAATCAAACGCACTTCAGTAATGCAGCAAGAACAAACTTTAAACTCCTCTAGTTACACTCAATTTGCGCTTTTGTTTTCATAGTTTTCATATTTTGCAATCTGGCAATCTTGTTACGTAAACATTTTAAATCATTCTTGAAAAATTTCCCGTTCATGTAAGTTCATTATATTTCACTGCTCGCTTTATAGATTTTGTTTTATTCTGCTCTTCCTTTATATTTCATTTTCTGTTTTTACGTGTTATTTTTACTTATTGTGTTTAATTTTATTTGTCGTAATTTTTGTAAAAAAAATTTTTTGTAAAAAAAATTCTCCTTACCCTTAGGAAAATTTGCCATAGGTTTGCCATAAAAAATGCCATAGGATATTCCTATGTGTTTTGCCTATGGCAAAATTTTGCCATACACTTTTACCATACATGTATGGCAAATATTTGCCATACGTGTATGGCAAAAGTGTATGGTAAAATTTTACCATACACTAACCAACCCCCATAGGTTGGCAAACCCCATAGGAATATCCTATCGCATTTGTTTATCTCCTATGGGATTTTTTTATATTAAATTTTGCCATAAGTATATGGCAAAAGTGTATGGCAAAATTTTACCATAGGCAAAACCCCATAGAAATATCCTATGGCATTTTTTTATGGCAAACCTATGGCAAATGTTCCTAAGTGATATGCCGTTATATAAAGAACAATTGGTAAAAAGACATATCGTTTTTATTCTCATTACATTTTTTCTATAAGATATTATTAAAAGTATGCAAAGTCAGCGTTTACAAATTGGCGATCGTTAACATTGCGAAAACCTATACCCAAGACACATTTTGAAAAGATAACTGTAATAAATATACCAGATCAGAATCGCAATTGCATACCCTTAGGAAAATTTGCCATAGGGAGACCTATGGTAATCTATGGCAACCTATGGCTACCATAGAAATTTTTATGGCAAGATACCATACGCCTATGGTTACCATAGAGATTTGTATGGCACAACCCCAAAAGCCAATGGCTACCATAGAAATTTGTATGGCAGGACACCATAGGCCAATGGTACCCATAGAGACCTGTATGGCAGTTATATGGTATGACATCATACGCCAATGGCTCCTTGATCTACTAGCTTCCACCACTGCTACAGCGTCTCTTAATTAGCCTGATAAATATTTTTCAAAAAAGCATTTAATACCTGTTTTTTCATATTAAAATCTACTATTTCTTTGATGTAACCCCTCAAGGCATCTCCTGTGAGTCTTTTTTGGCCTCTGGAGAGGTTTATTTTTCATTTATGAGTTTTTAAAATCCGACGTTCCATGGATTTAGGCTTAGAGTACCAGACCGCCATTTTAACACCCATTTCAATTAGATTACTTTTCATCGCTAACTTTGACTAAATTTTTACTTCTTTTCAATTTTAATTTCTACATAATAATTTTTCTTTGCATTCGCCTATGCGATTGCGATTCTGATCTATAATATTTTTTTTCATGTTTTGGCGGCCTGGTATATTTATTACAGTTGTTACGTTTTGAAATAATAATTAGGATAATTTTTGTATTATGGAGAATTAGGTAAAAGCGTTTTCTTATGTCTTCAATAACTTTTAACTTGTACAATAGAACTCTAGTTTGTTTTTAGACATATGCAGCAAAACTTTGTATTCCTTTTAAGAATTTTGATAAAATAAATTATAGGAGTGGAAGAAAGGTATATTTCTTGCCGTACTCAACATTGTGGTGACCCCGGATCGTGATAAGAGGCAATAGTAACAGGTTAGTTACTGTAAATACGTTTGTTATGCGATTTATTTCATTGATCAAAAATTAAAAGTTAAGTTTGATATCATAGTTAAGGATGGATGTAATATTAAGAAAACGCGGAGCAACTAGAGCTTCCTTTACCAAAACGTTTAATACTTTATTCGAAGAATTAAATAAAGAGTTGCCAGAGGATAAAGTATTAAAAATTAAAAGTGCCACGTTAGAACGACTATATGGAATATTAAATGAATTCGACTCAAAAGTACTAGAAAAAAAGTTTGATACTGATGAAGACTTTGAAATAGAACATACAAGTACTGAAGAGTATAATGAAAAAATGGATCTCGCTCGTGTAGAATTTGCAGACTATTTCAATAAGAAAGTTGAACCTTCCTTGGCTTCTTTTAGTTCGTCGCCAAAGCTAAGCAGACGAAAATTAAAGTTATCCAAGATTGAATTGAAACAATTCGGAGGTGACATTAAGGACTGGCTTACATTCTGGAATCAGTTTAAGCGTTTTCACGATGACCTAGAAATGGAAAAAGAAGATAAATTCCATTATTTATATCAAGCTACCGTAGTAGGTTCCAGAGCTAGAGAAATCGTGGAGAGTTTCCCTGCCACGGCTGAGAATTATGATAAAGTTATTGAATGTCTAAAAATTAGATTTGGTGGTGAAGAAATATTAATTCAATTTTATGTCAGAGAATTATTGAGTTTAGTTATTAAGAATGCCACAGAACAACCGAGAAGAATAAATGTAACTCATTTATACGATAAGTTGGAATCCTACCTTCGTTCTTTAGAGTCAATAGGTATGAGTAGTGACAAATACGCAGCAATGTTATTCCCTTTGGTTGAATCGTGCATTCCTGAAGAGATTTTAAGGGTCTGGTTAAGGAGTCATTCAACGACAAAGGTTCAAGAAAATACGTATTGTGAAAAATTAAAGCAACTGCTATTGCTTTTGAGAAACGAAGGGGAAGGAGAACAACGAATTTCTTTAGTGAAAACTGGATTCAAATTTATAGCTGCTGGTACTAAGAAAGAGAAGAAGACTGAAGCTGATTTATTTATACCAACTGCGAATGAGTTATTTTCTGGAAGTAAAAGCTTGAGGACTGTGGTAGATAAAAGGTGTGTATTTTGCGACACAAAACACGACAGTAAAGATTGTTTTTCGGCAGACAAATTAACTTACCATCAGAAGCAAGAACTAATTAAGAATAAGAAAGCTTGCTTTATCTGTCTTAAGTTTGGACATAATGCAAAATATTGTAAATCAAGTGTTAAATGTCTAATTTGTTCTAAGAAACATTGGTCGATCATGTGTGCAGAATTATTGACTAACAAGCACGAAGTAAAAGATGAGAGAGTAATCGATTCGAGTGAATACCAAAAAGTAATACTTGCGAATTCCTGCTGTTCTGGAGAGATATTACTTCAAACTTTAATGGTAAATATTGAGAGTAAAGAAGGAAAACGTACCATAAGAGCATTAATTGACACTGGCTCTCAACGTTCATATATTCTGAAGAGCACTGTTGAGGAACTGAAATTCCGCCAAATTGACACTCAAACATTGATTCATAGCTTATTTGCAGGGTCAAAATCAAGCAGCGAAATTCATAATCTTTTTTCTATTAAAGTTACCGATTTGAAAAATAGTTATAGTTGTAATATGCAAGTCTTGGATCAACACAAAATTTGCAGTTTTGTTCCACGACTTCATGATGGACCGTGGGTACAAGAAATGGCACTGAAGCGCATCTCACTTAGTGATATTGGGAATCATCGACAGCCAATTGAGTTATTAATTGGAGCCGATGAAGCAGGAAAACTTTACACAGGGAAAGTGTGCCATTTGACGTGTGGTTTAACTGCAGTAGAAACTTATTTAGGATGGGTCATTATGGGGAAAATGAAAACCTCAGTAATTGACGACAATCATTCGAATGTGTTGATTTCTCTATTAACTCAGACCACTGACATAGAAAACCTTTGGAAGCTTGAAGCAATAGGTATAACAGATGCATGTGAAATAAAAGATCAAAAGGAAATAGAAGACGCAGTTCAAGTGCATTTTGAAAGAACAGTTAATTTGAATGCTGAAGGACGGTATGAAATTTATTTGCCATGGATCAAAGAAGCGAACATTTTGCCTGACAATAGAAAAGTAGCCGAAAAAAGATTACTCTCTACTACTACAAAACTTAACGAAGCTAATAGATTTTTCGACTACAATGCAGTTTTTGAAAATTGGTGTAAATAAGGTGTTATAGAAGAAGTCCCTGAACAACTTAAAAGCAATAGCGCACATTACCTTCCTCACAGAGCAGTTTTTAAAAATAGCTTGACAACTCCGGTGAGACCCGTTTTTGATGCATCTGCCAAACAGAAAGGATCTTTTTCATTAAATGATTGCTTAGCCAAGGGGCCAAATTTGTTGGCACTGATACCCGTTATAATTCTAAAATTTAGAGAAAACAACATCGGGGTAATTTCCGATATAAAAGGTGCCTTTCTTCAAATTTCGGTAAATGATAAAGATCGTGACTACTTACGTTTCTTGTGGTGGAAGGATGATAATAAGACAGAAATTAAACTTTTCAGACATAATCGTGTAGTGTTCGGGGTAAACTGCAGTCCGTTTCTGCTTGGAGCAGTTATCAAATTTCATATGAGACAGTTTGACTCTGAAATTGCCGAGAAGTTATTATCATCTTATTATGTGGATAATTGTGTCACTTCAGTGAATACTGAAGAGGAATTGCGGAACTTCATCAATAAAGCGACCGAAATAATGAGCAAAGGAAAATTTGACTTAAGATGCTGGGAGCATACGAAAATACATAATGATGAAGATGAAGAAAAAGCTGAAAAATCTAAAGTACTTGGATTAATGTGGGATAAACGAGAAGATTCCTTGTTTTGTGATGTACCAAAAATGAAGATGAAAGATATGCCAATCACACGACGTACAGTGTTATCTGTAGCTCAAAGAATATTTGATCCAATTGGATTTAGTTGTCCAGTCACATTGATACCAAAATTGATTCTTCAAAGAAGTTGGCGAGAAAAACTAAGTTGGGATACCGAATTAGCAGAAGGTTTGAAAAAGGAATTCTTAGTTTGGCTTGGGGATTTACCTTTATTATCATCAGTAAGAATTCCTCGCCAAGCAATAGCAGTTGATAAAATTGCGTGTAGTTTGCATGTTTTTGCTGACGCTTCAAAATATTCGTACGCAACTGCCATTTTTCTTAGAAGTGAATCGCAAGATGAAATTAAAGTGCAACTTTTACAGGCAAAGTCAAGAGTTTCTCCATTGCGAAAAATTACGATTCCAAGACTTGAATTATTAGCTTGTTATATTGGCGCTAAGTTATCTGAATTCGTCACGAAAAGTTTAACTCTGAAAATAAATGAAACATATTATTGGACGGATTCAACAACTGCCTTGTTCTGGATTAAAAAGAATGACCTACCCTGGGGAACATTCGTTGGTAACAGAGTGAAGAAAATACGCGAATGTAGCGATTCCAAGGATTGGAGACATGTTCCTGGTATTAGTAATCCTGCTGACTTGCCATCTAGAGGATGCACTGTTTCAAAGCTTCTGGAAACTAAATGGTGGGAGTGCCCACTTTGGTTGTCCAAGTCTAAAAAAGAGTGACCTAATTCTAACCCAATAGAAAATGAAGAAGACATATTCTCAGAACAGAGAAAAACGGTTGTGGCAACTCTTACCTGCGAGAACACTGAAAATTCATGGATGCTAGCATATTTTTCGAGTTACATAAGAATCTTAAGAATGACGGCATGGATTCTAAGATTCCTTAAAAATGCCCAGAAAGCAAGAACCGAGCGAGAGATTGGCGAGCTGAAGTTGTACGAATTGAATGAGGCTGAAAAAGTATTAATGAAGCATATTCAGCAAAAGTCATTTAATGACGAAGATATCGCAAGGTTAAAATCTTTATGCGTCTTTAAAGACGAAGAAGGTATCTTAAGAGTAAGCACCCAGTTAACTGAAAGAAAAGATCTTGAAAGCTTTATCAGTCCGATACTGCTTCCAAGCACACATAAACTTGTGGAATTAATGATTTTTTACATGCGCAAAAGTATGTGCCATGCGGGGATTCAGATATTGATGTCTAAATTAAGAGAGCGATTCTGGATTATAAGATCTCGTAAGACGATTCACAAAGTTTTAGCTCGTTGCGTGAGATGTAAAAGACACCAAACTACGAGGATCGAATGCCATCCAGGTGTGTTACCTGAAAACAGAGTCAAAGATGCATTGGTGTTTGAAATAACCGGAATAGATTTGGCGGGACCTCTGATGCTTAGAGAAAAATGCAAAGCATGGATAATTATATTTACGTGTGCAGTCTACAGAGTCATCCATTTGGAATTAATAACTTCTCAATCAACACAAAGTTTTTTACTTGGTCTACGACGATTTATAGCAAGAAGAGGAAGACCAAAAGTTATTTATAGCGATAATGGCACCAATTTTACAGGAGCTAACAATCTATTTAAATCGTTAGATTGGAAAATGATCGAAATTGCGGCATCTGAGAATAGAATTCAATGGAACTTTAATCCTCCTGCTTCCCCATGGTGGGGAGGATTTTGGGAAAGATTGGTGCAGATGGTAACAAAACTTCTTCGCAGAGTTTTAGGCCAGTCAGTTTTAAATTATGAAGAAATGACAAGCGTCCTTTGTGATTGTGAGACAACAATAAATTCTAGACCTCTCACTCATGTCTCGGAACAAGGGGATGAACTCATTCCATTGACGCCAGCTATGTTCTTGAAAGAAATAGATGAAGTCGGAGTGCCAGATTTAGATCAACTTGATCAAGCAAATTTGAATAAAAAATTAAAGTACCAGCAAAATTTGCGCAATGCTTTAAGAGAAAGATTTAGAAGTGAATATCTTGGGCAATTATTACAACGACCATCAAAGAGTAAACCGGCAGAACCTTTGAAAGTAGGAAATATTGTTTTAATCGAAACTGACGGTAAAAAAAGAACTTTATGGACAATGGCTAAAATAATTGATGTTTTTCCTGGTAAAGATGGGCAAGTAAGAGTGGTTCGCCTCAAAACTTCATCCTGTGAACTGGTCAGGCCTGCGCAGAAGATTTTCCCACTCGAAATTTCCTCATCAGCTGAACCTAATCTAATAAATAATGAGGCATGCGAGAATAAACCAAAGAAGGACTTGCAGGTAGTTGGAAAAACAGTAAGTACGAGAAGTGGAAGACTTATTAAAGTGCCAATTAAATTTTTGAACTGAAACTTGGACTTTCGGAACAATATTTTTTAACTTTATAATTTTCATTCATTTAATTCATAGAAATATAGTTAGTTTTGATTAGTTAAGTAAACCACCAATCAAAACGGTGGGAGGATTGTTACGTTTTGAAATAATAATTAGGATAATTTTTGTATTATGGAGAATTAGGTAAAAGCGTTTTCTTATGTCTTCAATAACTTTTAACTTGTACAATAGAACTCTAGTTTGTTTTTAGAGATATGCAGCAAAACTTTGTATTCCTTTTAAGAATTTTGATAAAATAAATTATAGGAGTGGAAGAAAGGTATATTTCTTGCCGTACTCAACAACAGTTATCTTTTCAAAATGTGTCTTTTTTGGGTATAGGATTTCGCAATGTTAACGATCGCCAATTTGTAAACGCTGACTTTGCATACTTTTAATAATATCTTATCGTTTTTATTCTCATTACATTTCTTCGATATGTCTTTTTACCAATTGTTCTTAATATAACGGCATATCTCTTTTATTTTTTAACCCACCCTGTGATTTTTTTAAACTTTATTTAAAGTTGATCCACTTTTCATTATAATTGCCGTTCTATTTCCCATAACAAAATCAAAACAAACCATATAAATACAAATAGAGTTAAGAGCCTCCAATTACGCCATATCCATCTTCTTTTAATTAATAATTTTTTGAATAAACCTTATTCTCTCCAGTATTTACATTATATTACTAAATGTTTTCTTGCTAGGCCCAGGCAATGTTATTGATTTCAATCTACGTATATAAGGATATTTTTATTTTATATTATATTTTATTATGTGTGTCTCATAAAAAATCTTTATATATTGTTTCTGTTCATTTCTATTTACACCTGACCTGGTACAATGTAATTCAAAATATCCTACATATATTAAGGTTAATTTTTCAACGACGCTTGTTTAAAGATAGTTCAAGATCTAATCTTGTTATTATGATGGGCCACATCTCAAAATAGAAGCTGGACCACATGTCAAGTTGCTCCATGGTTGTAACTAATTTATTTTAAATTCCTTTTAGTGCCATACATTTCTTGTTATCAGTATACTTCTTACATTGACTGAACTACATTGTTTTTTAGGTAATATGGATTTTAACATAGCGATTTCCTATAACAGCCCCATTTAACATTATTCTTTTGCTTACTATCCCTGGCCAAGTACAATTTATCTTTTTCTCGCCATTTTCTTGCTTAATCTATTGTTGATTTAGCAATCAGTTGTTACTGTTTATAAGTTAATACTCTTAAACTTCATGTCTCTTGCCCATCCTTCATTTGGTTAGTACTTGTTCCTTGTTATTGTGACGATATTATCTTTGCCTAAATCCTATGGAACATCCCCTCTATTTAAAACACTTCTAACATCTTTTTGTGTGCTCATAGTATGAACCTCTCAGGGATCTGAGGGGGACTCACCCACGCCACTCGTTAGTATATTTATTTACTAAAGAAAAAAAAAAAGGACTTTACGTTTCTCACTCAAAATGGTCAATCTTCCTTAATATTAATCCTTCTTAATATTAGTTTTTCCCTTTGCTTATTGTGTTTATTATTTATTATCTTTGGGGATATTTCCGTATTGTGTGTGTGATCTGTCTCACCAAACACAATCGCCAATGTGCCAAATAGATTCAAAATTTGCGATTTTTTTTTGTTTTTTTTTTTTTGTGGATAGCGAAGTAGTGGCTACGAATTAGAATTAAGCATTTCGCCAAGGAAAATAAAAAAGCCACAAGTAAAGTGACTTATATCACTTGGGGGAAACTATGTAATTTTAAACACTGTATCATGCCATCTTGTCATGGAAAATATATATAAGAAATATTTTGACTTCAAAGTGGACAAATAACTGAAATATTTTGTTATTAAACTTTTTTAAAAATCGCCAAATATTTACTCTAATGACGTTAACAAACACAGAAAAATTTTGTTATATTAAGAATCGCCAATGAGTAATTAAAATTTTTTTTTTTTAATTTTTAGGAGACCATAATACATCCTATGTAGTGTTGGTGCAATTTTTTTAATATTAAAAAATTAGATTTAGATTATTATTAGATTAAATTAGATTATTTTTGATGCATAACTCCATGATAAAATACCAATGGAGAAATGTTGCCATAGCTGTATGGCAGAGGTGTACCATAGCTTACGGAAAAATTTCTTCATAAGCTATAGCATACCTTAGTTTATGGCAAAAATATGCCATAGGATATTTCTATGGGGTTTTGCTTATGGTAAAATTTTGCCATACACTTTTGACATATATGTATGACAAACTTTTGCCATACATGTATAGCAAAATTTAATATAAAAAAATGCCATAAGATATTCCTATGGGGTTTTGCCTATGGTAAACTTTTGCCATATGCGTATGGCAAATTTTTGCCATACATTTCATATAAACAAATGCCATAGGAGATAAAAAAATGCCATAGAATATTCCTATGGGGTTTTGCCTATGGTAAAATTTTACCATACACTTTTGCCATACACGTATGGCAAATATTTGCCATACATGTATGGGAAAAGTGCATGGCAAAATTTTGCCTTTGGTAAAACCCCATAGGAATATCCTATGGCATTTTTCATGGCAAACCTATGTCAAATTTTCCTAAGCGTAGGCGAATGCAAAGAAAAATTATTATGTAGAAATTAAAAAGAAGTAAAAATTTAGTCAAAGTTAGCGATGAAAAGTAATTTAATTGAAATGCGTGTTAAAAAGGCGGTCTGGTACTCTAAGCCTAAATCCATGGAACGTCGGATTTTAAAAACTCATAAATGAAAAATAAACCTCTCCAGAGGCCAGAAAAGACTCACCGGAGATGCCTTGAGGGGTTACATCAAAGAAATAGTAGGCTTTAATATGAAAAAACAGGTATTAAATGCATTTTTGAAAAATATTTACCAGGCTACTGAGAGACGTTGTAGCAATGGTGGAAGCTATAGTAGATCAAGGAGCCATTGGCCTATGATTTCATGCTATATAAATGCCATACAGGTCTCTATGGTTACCATTGGCCTATGGTATCCTGCCATACAAATTTCTATGGTAGCCATAGGCTTATGGAGTTGTGCCATACAAATATCTATGGTAACCATAGGCGTATGGTATCTTGCCATACAAATTCCTATGGTAGCTATAGGTTGTCATAGGTCTCTCTATGGCAAATTTTCCTAAGGGTACACTATTGTATTGATATATTTTGCTTTGGCTGTATTGATACAACATTAGAAAGCACTCTTTTTCGGATATAATCGTGTGGGCTGATGAAAAGATTATATCTTTTATTTTCCGGTTTTTTAAAAAAAATTTATCCTCTTTTTTTTTTTTCTCCTTTTTTTTAAATTAATTCTTTTTCTTTCCTCAGTTGTTTGTTATTATTATTATTCCCCCCCTTTTTTTTCATTTGTCTGTAATTTACCTTTGTTTTATCTTCTTTTTGAGCATACATATATATATATATATATATATATATATATATATGCGTGCGTGCGTGTGTGTGTGTGGGTGTGTGTGCGTGCGTGTGCGTGTGTGTGTGTGTGTGCGTGCGTGTGTGTGCGTGCGTGCGTGTGTGTGTGTGTGTGTGTGTGTGCGTGCGTGTGCGTGTGTGTGTGTGTGTGCGTGTGTGTGTGTGTGTGTGTGTGTGTTAATTTGTGAAAAAATCATAATAATAAAACTTCCTAGAATGTTAAGCTGGTTTACACATCGACTGGTAAGCGCAACATTAGCGGAGGGATACACCGGAAGCTTTCTAAATTTTTCCCGGTTTCAGGAAGCTTGTTATTGTTTACATTCAGTCTACCATGCAGTTGTTGTAGTTGTAGTTGTAGTTCATTTACGTCGCACTAGAGCTGCACAATGGGCTATTGGCGACGGTCTGGGAAACATCCCTGAGGATGATCCGAAGACATGCCATCACAATTTTGATCCTCTGCAGGGGGGATGGCACCCCCGCTTCGGTAGCCCAACGACCTGCACGCGAAGTCGAGCACTTTACGGTAGCACAGTTTAACGAGGACCAATACCGCACACCCTCGGTCCCTATGCAGACTGATTGAAGTGGTCACCCACCCGCACACTAACCGCAGCCAGTGATGCTTGACTTCGGTGATCTGCTGGGTACCGTGTCTTAACGATCAGTCCACGCAATGTAAAAAAACAAGCATTTCATTTGACGAGTGAGTAGATCAAGAGCTGCACCTGAAACTCCCAAAATTCTTTGATATCAATAAAATTGGTGTCATCTTTAGGATTTTGATTATACCAAATGTATTTTGATGACAATATTATATTAAAAAATATATTTAATATTTTTATTCTTGAATTCAATCATGCTTCGTACGATTTTTTAAATTTATTTATTTTAAAAATTTGGTCTTTTTTGTATTTATTATTTTTTTAAATAGATAAATGTCCGTAGTTTTACACAGTGAATATTTTATGATGTTAACAAATTTAAATTTCGTTATTTTAGTCTAACCTACTTCTTTTATTAGAAAAAAACTGTTTTCTTTCTACTATTCAATTTTAATATTAAAAAGAAATTTCAGTCTTATTTATTTAAAGAACATTTAAATTAGAAATTTCATTACATCTGTATGAATTTTTGTAATTATCTAGAGGTAAATTGTTAGAAGTAATCAATATAATTCTATAATTTATAACTCTGAATATTTAAAAAGTTAAAAATTTCAAAGTATGTTATATTTTTAGTTTAGTTTGAACTTATTAAAGAAACTGTTTGTTTAGATTTTTATTAAAAACAATTTTCCAATATACGATATATTTTCAATAAGTAAGATAATTTTTTGTTGTTATAATTATAAGAATATTTAAACGAGAAATATTCTTTAAATATATATGCGTTTTGGAACTTATAAAAAAAAAAATCAACATTTTAAATGCATGTTTCGACAGTTATTTACACTGAAATACATTTATATTCAGCTTCGTGTTGAAATAATAATAAGCCTTACATTTTTTTATGTTATGAAAAAAAGAAAACAATTTAAAATTTTGAGTAAAAAAAAATAATTGTTTCCTCTTTTACTAGAGAAAAAAACTAAATATCGTGGAAGAGCTCGATATTAGAAATAAACTAAATATCGAGAACTAAATATCAATATCGAAGAGAGAGCAAAACAAAAAGTAATGACTGTGAAATAACGCTAAGTTAGTTATAGTTCTGAAAGAAAAAAAAATATTAGTCATTATTAAATTAATCAAAAGATGGTAGCACTATACACTTAATCTCGATGATGTTAATAAAACGTATTGGTGGGCGTGTCAGATGCACCGCTCGATCTACTCGCTTCCCTAACCCAGTGTTTCCCAAACTTATGACTTTCATGTACCCTTTCTAAATTTTTCGTAACGTTGTGCACCACTAATTAAAAAAATGAATGTATTTTTTACTATAAAAAAAAATTGCACAAAAGTTAAAAATCATAACTGGCTGTTGACACCATTAATTATTTACTGATAACTCTGCAAAAAATAGCCAATAGAAAAATACGTAACGTAAATTTTCATGGCTAGCTTAGTTGTTTATGAATAAAATTTTTTGAAATTTTCGTTTGTTGCAAGATATTTCGCAAAAGAACGCGTACCCTCGCTAAACTGATGCGAGATTGTCAGGCGTACTCGGAACGCATACCCCTGAGGGTACGCGTTCCAATACCCCTGAGGGTAGGTATTTTCAAATATCAGGTTCCAGCTGTTACGATACAAAATAATACCTATTCCAAATACCTGTTCCAAAATAACAGATCTAAGGAAAAAAATTTCAACTTTTTTATATTTGAAAGATAGTTTAGAATGACAAGTATTTTTGTAGCAGATACATATTTTTCTATTAATTTGACAAAATTGTTAGGAAAAGTATTTTTTCTTTCTAAGAGTAAGAAAATATCGTGAAGTTTTTTTCTTGTTATTTTTTAAACAAAAAGAAAGCAGTTATATATTATTTTCTCTTTTATTCTCTATTATTTAGGCTCGGGGAAAAAACTATATTTCGTCCTTTTATATATACATATATTTTTTTCTTTTTGTGATTATATAAAAGAAGATCAGTTAGTTCGAAATGGTTGACGACACATTTTCGTTAGTGTAATCAAATATAATGAATAATAATTTTTGTTACAAAATATAATTTTTTTAATGCATTTTTAAGAGAAATGAGTGACAAAGAAAAATTTTTTTTACAAAATTTGCCTCTTTTACAATTTAGGAGTTGCATATTATATTCTGTATATGTGACAAAATAACCAGCATTTTTTCATTTTACAAAAAGAAAAGAAATAGAGCTTAGTTGTCCTCTAGAATTTTATTTTTAAGTTGACAAAAATTAAATTCAATATAAGGTAATACCTAAATATAGTCTAACTGCATGCATTTGCAACCACGTCGCAACTTTTTAAATAGTTCAAATAACATCATTTTATAGTTTTGAACTAAAACAATATTTATACGAAAATGTAATTGATTGAGCTTTATCAATTTGCACCTACTGAAACATTTAGAAAATTAAATATAAATAGAGCATAATCACAGATTTTTTAAAAAAAATTTAAAAGTAAATATTTAAAATGAACATCAGTATACGAATTTAGCATAATTTTTAAAGAAACAAGTCTTTTTAACAATTCTAACCTTTTCTTAGATTATTTAAAAAATATTTTTCTTTCAGAACAATTACCACATTAATTTCAAAATATCACATACTATGTAGCCTTAATGGTAATTTTACTGTCAAAGAAAAATTAAAAATAATAAGAAAAGAAATTCGCCAAATTAACTGATAGATTTTTTTCTTTCCAGCAGAATATTATCATTTAAAAATATATGAAGTAATAAAGGAAACGAAGGAAATAAAATTAAAAATATGACCACCAAAGCCGACGTCTTCAGGGGGTACCGGCCCCGGTAGCCATAAAACAAAACCTTTTCTACTGAGAGAGAGGCAAATGCCTAAATAAACTCCCTCAGTACCCCGAAAGTTTTTTATAGAAGTCCAGGAAAGAACATAAAATACATAGAAACAATTCAGAAAAGAAACTCAAACAAAATCATCAGAAAATAAAAACTCACTTTAACCAGGTCAAACAGCGATTTCATAAGCAATCTGAATGAAAAGAAACACTTGAAACTAAAGAAAACAACGCCTTCTATTACAATGCGCAGATTGAGAAAAAAAAGCCAAGGAAAAGATACGTAACATATTAATAGAATGCTTAACTGGGGCTGCTCAGTTAAGGCTTGAATTGCGCCCTGTTAAAAGAAAAAATATATAAAAAAAACTAGAATTCTTCAATCTTTTTCTTAATTAAAAAGTTAACTTTACAAAAATTAAAAGGAAAATCATTATTACTAAAATTATTCAAAAAATTATTCACAGCTTCCCGAAAACTTTCAACATTATTGCAAATATTTTTAATCCTAACCAATTGTGAAAAATATAATATTTTTGATTTTATTTCCTTCGTTTCCTTTATTGCTACATTTATTCTTTTTTTGAAATTTCTGGCACCCATTCGCACATTGGATCTCACCGAGTGAAGTTGTGTTGTGACTGAGCTCAGAGCTATCATGCCAACTTAACGATTCAACTTATCATGTCAACTTAACCGGTGGGTACGGAAGGAAGACCTTTCGTACCCACCGGGAACCAGATTTGGATCTCGCAAAGATTAGAGAAAATCAAAAGGTATATGCCTACTGCCATGTGTTTGGAACTTCTTTTGATAAAGATTTTGTGCGCTCACAAAGAGAGGCGATCAACATTGATGCCGAGATTGCCGAAGGTCACCAAAAATCGTACTCGACTATCCACCTCGAACGCCTTTACGGATAGAAGTTCTTTGCCGAAGAGATGCTGATATTAAACAATAATAGAGACTCTCAAAGTTTTCCACCTCCAGCCATTCAGATGATAGAGGAAGTGCCTGCTGCAGAGACTGATATAACCATCCTGCCCTCAGAACCTGAAATGACTACAGGTCAAGTTGAGACAGTACCAGAGCAACCTGAGCCTTCACCTACACATGATGTTAGTGCTGAGAATTCCACGGAACAACCGGAATCTGAGCCCTCAAAGAAAAAGAGAAAAAGGAAGAAGAAAATTCCTCCTTCACAATCTACAGAGAGTACGGACATTCCATCTACTAACAACATCACTGAACCTGTAGCCCCATCAACAGATGAGACCACAGAACAGAACCCGAAACAGAATCTACAAAAGAATAGCAGAAAACTCAAATTCCTCATAAAAGGACTCTCAATAGATTCTAAGATTTCGATCCTGGAAGAGGAACTTACAGCTAGTGGTCATCGACCAATCAGAATTGAGCAGTTCAAGAAGAGGCGTGGCGAAGGATATAATCTCCTCTCCCTTTTCCTGATCCTACTTCCAGATAGCCCTGAGAACAGAAAATGCATAAACATCAAGGAGATCCTCTCTACTACAGTGCAGATTGAGCGATTTAGAGGAAGTCGCTATGAAGTGCAATGCTACCGGTGCCAAAAATTTGGTGACACCCAAAAGAACTGTCCAAATGATCCTGCATGCATGAAGTGTGCGGGAGCACACTTTTCATTTCAATGCACTAAACCCAGAAGTCTTCCTGTCACCTGCATCAATTGCAACGGAGAACACCCAGCCTGTTTTTCAGGCTGTGGTGCTAGGCCAAGGAGAAAACCACCTCAGAAGCAGAGACAGCACAGGAGTGCTACCGAGACAGCAAATAGATTCCTGCAGATCTTCCGAGAGCTGCACTGAAAACAAGCCATAGTGATCCTCACTTCTCCATGATGCCGCCCACCCAGCCAAGGCATCCTTACATCCAGGGGCAGATTAAGGCCTAGGTAACCAAGGCACGTGCCGAGGGCCCGTAATTTTTGGGGCCCGAAAGCTAGGTTTTTAATTTTTTAATTTTTATAACTAATTTTTATTTTTATTTAACAGAAAAACGTGCTATTCATAATTATTGCTGAAACCTATTCAAATTATGCCGAATCGTTGATTGATAAAGACGACAAGTGTGGACGAAAGATTTAAAACTCACAATAGTGAACGAAATAAAGGAAGCCAAATTTTACGTATTTTTTTCAAGTTCTACACATAGGTGGAATGCATTCCAAAAATTCTGTAAGAGCAAACATTTGAGTATTAAACCTATTTGTGACACCAGGTGGTCTGCTCGTTCCAATGTTGTGAAATCCTTGAATGAAAATTATGAAGAAATTAAACATTGTTTATGTCATTTTTCCTCAAAAAAGATGAAAAACAATTAACAAGGTCCGAAGCTGCCGATTTACATAAAAAACTTGATACATTTGAGTATGTACTGTTACTTGCTATATGCGAAAAGATTTTAGAGAGAATAGACCCTTCGAACAAGACTCCTCTACAAAAAGACGAATCCTTAAATACAGCAGTTTTAATATATGATTCATTGATAGATTTCATACAAACTGTTAGAGATGATTTTGACAATTTAGAAAAAGAAGCAAAAAAAAGTTAAAGATATTGCATCATATACTAATGATAAAAAACGGCAGAAAATACGAAAACTATTTCATGATGAAATTCCAGAACATGAAAAAAGATTCAGTGGCAAAGAACATTTTAAAGTTAATATTTTTTTTTGTTGCACGCGATTCTTTAATTAGCAACATAAAAAAAGATCTGAGGGATATAGAACTATTAACAATAAATTCAAGAATGTTTCTTGATAGTGATGTTTGTGACTCTTCAATAGAGGAATTAAAATTTTATGAACAAGATTTAAACATAGCAGAACAGAAAAATTAAGTATTACAATTTAAGGCTTAAATTAGTACAATTTAAGACTAAAGATATAAATAAAATATTATTTCGTCTGTATCCATTTGGTCATTTATTCAAGAAAATAATATTATTGCAACATTCCCTAATTTAAACATAATTCTGAGAATTTATTTAACCCTTCCAATAAGCAATGCAAGTGGTGAAAGATCATTCTCCGTAATTGATAGAATAAAAAAAAATTTTAAGATCCACATTAGGCCAACAAAAATTAAATAGTTTATCATTAGTTTATATAGAAAAAGAGTTATTAAATAACTCTATTAATTATGACAAACTAATTGACGAGTTTGCAGAATTAAAACTGAGAAAAAAGGCAATGTAACTAATCAATCTGGGTATATTTGTTTAAGTATTATTGTTTGTTTTAATAAATTATGTTTATGTTTGTTTTGTTTTCATAAATCATGTTTATTTAATTTTTGAACATGTATATTATTTTTTTCCTTTTTTTTCTTGGAATCCGATAATTAAATAGAACTACACACTATTTGCTTTGAAACCAAACTACCAAACGCAAAGTATGTGTCATGACTGAAAAATTGATCCGGAATTATAATGTTGCCTAGGGCCCGCTTTAGTCCGCCACTGCTTACATCTATTTTCAACTTTCATCTACTTTCTACCTCATGGAATTACCACATCGACCCACATCACACGATGAAGGGGTAAAGGGCCGTTCCGGCCTCAGGCATCCCGAACCACCCAACAGACTAGACTAGACTTTTGTTGCATATTGTTCTTTTCCCCCGATTATGATTAAATTCAAATACGATTATGCAGTCCTCTTTTAAGTCACATAGAGTTATTTGAATTGCTATCACAAAAAGTTAATTATTATTTAACTTTTATTTTTCATACATTTAATTCTAGATAATGTTTTTAAATTAGAGTTAAACACGAACGCAACTTAGTGCACGTCCCTCAGTTATAGAGTTAACTTCAACTGTTGTTCTTATTGCCATTTGTTTATTATTGCTGTTATATCTGCGATTCTTATATCTTACTGCTTTTGAAAATTCAATCAAACCAACATTTGTCGCTGTCTTATCTTATAATTCTTTTTTAAAGAAAAGTTTTTGGATTTCGTTAAAATGCCTAGACAGTATAATTCAGGCAGCTGTAAACGAAAAAAAAAAAAAAAAAACTGATGGAAGAACAAAGCCAACAGAAGCTTTCTGTTGCCATGAAAATTTTTATAATCTGGGAAGAAATTAAAAATTGTGACGAGAAGATAAGCGTTATAAATCAATATGAAAAAGATATCGATGAGAAAAAACAAACTAATGATTATAATGTAACAAACTTGGTTGTTTCTGAAAAGAAGAAAAGAAAATTGTCTGACAATGAAGAAAAAGATGGCCTTGATGGAGAAAATTCAATTTCTGGTAATTTAAAAGATCTAGAGAAAAGAAAATCGGCATGGCATACTTATTTTTGGAATCCAGGTTTGGATTCATGTCTACGAAAACTTTGTCTGAAGACATCATTCAAAAAAGCGCAAAAGCTTTTTAGAGTGTTTATCATGATGACATTGAAGAAGAATTCGCAGACGAATTTCTGCAATTTAATGATTCTGCTGTGAATGATTTAAAACTTGTTGAAAAGTTAAAAATGATAAAAACATTGAGTATTGGACATACTTTTCCAAATGTGGAGACAGCTTTGAGAATAATGCTCTCAATTCCAATAACTAACTGCACTAGTGAACGTTCATTTTCTGCATTAAAAAGAATAAAAAATCGGTTGAGATCAACTCTTTCAAATAATAAATTAGGTGGTTCAGCCCTTTTAGCAATAGAGAGTGATATTACAAATAGGTTACAATTTGCAGATATTATTGAAGATTTTGCGAATTTGAAAGCGAGAAAAAAGCCTATGTAATGGTAACCTATAAATTTTCTTTCTTTCTTTCTTTTTTTTTTTTTTTTTTTTTTTTTTTAAATCTTTTCTCTCTATTATGTGTGCTTAATTTAATTTTACTCTGTTTTTTATTGTTGAACTAAACACACAAGACTTCAAGACTTTTAAATATGTATTAGTACAAAAAATATTTTTGTTTCATGTTTGAAAATTATTTGGTATGATTTTTCTGGTGCAGTAACAATAATTTATGCTGAATTAGAATTTTGTGTTGTTTTGCCGCTAGTAAACAAATTGCCGTCTCAAAATCCTATTATGCTTCCCCTTTTTTCAGAGGTTAATCGGGCCCTGCAATGCCGTAAAGAGGTACCGGGATTCTCGAAGTAAACTACTTGATTAGATGTACCACAAAAGACGATTGTAATTAATGCGGTAAATACAGTAGGCTGACAAAAGAGCCAATAAAAAAAATTGGAACATTTTTAAGTAAATGTAGACCGTAGTTACTCTTTAATGAGCAATTCACTATTTAAAACAAAATATTCTGAATTTTTCATTAAATTTATAAAATATATAAATTTAATGACCCCTGAAACTTTATTACTAAACTTCATTATTAAATCATATTATATCCTTCATAAAATATTTTGCTCAAGCCAAATATCCATTAGATAGTTTCCTAATAAAAATAATAGCAATGTAATTAGTCTTAAAGTCCTTAATCGACAACTCTAATGCTTCCTTTGGCTGAAAGTTAGGAATTGTTTCTCCTTTATTCATGAAAAAAAATTATTTACATATTATTCCACTACCCTTCATCTATTGTATCACCCTTCATGCTTCGTCATAAGTTCAACATTTTTAAGTAGACAAAGTAAAAAAGAATAAAGATAGGGAAAAAAAATATAGTGTTTGATATTGAGATGAAATATAAATCGACTACGTCAACCTTCATCTAAAAAATGGCACCTCATAATAGAAGCAAGTTAACATGTCTTATATACTAGGGAATTAGTATTCAATATTTATAGTGGTAGTTACACTACAATAATATAGCTTGCATACAAGGAAAATAAAGTGTTTAAAAATAGCTTGAATTCGCATACTAAATATAGTTTTAACAATTTTATCACCCCTTTCTTATAAGGGAATAAAAAGTTTAAATAGTTATTGACTTAAAGAAAGAAAAAAAAAAATGCGAAAGAGAGAGAGTAAGAATGTATTTTGTAGGAAATTTTTGTGAGTTTATCTTCTATTTCACATGTAGGAAATATGTATCAATATCAAAATTAGGAAAAATATTTGAACATTTATGGTTGGTTAGTGAGGTTAAGGTTGTGAAAGGTTATATTTTTAAGTGGTCTTTTATATTTTTCTGACATAAATTTTATTATTTTATAACCGTTGTTAAACAGCAGACCCAATTTTTGGGTTTACTAATGTTCATCTGCGAACCCATTCCAGAAGACAAGGGAATTCCTGGATCAAGTATTGGGAGAAATTTTGCCTTCATGGAGGACTTTTTGTTTGAACTAACCCACATTTGCGTTACATGGAGTGGAAAACCTCGGGAACCTCCCACAGTTAGCCTGACGGCAAGGGGACTCTAACCCATGATCCGTCTACTATTGAGGATATTTTACGTCAGCACTGTGGTCAGAACAAGCCGGATGCGGAATTCGTATTGATTGGAATTGGAACCCGGTTCACCTTATTGGAAAGCGAAGGCTCTATCCCCAGAGCCATGGCGGCTCTCTAACACAAATTATATTTTTCAAGTATCTATCATGTTCCTTGACCAAGATAAGGACGGCTTTTTGGCTGGGGATAAAATTCTAAGAAAGGCGAGGGCCCTCCCTGGCTGTCGTGCCAATGAAGAACAACAAAAAAATTGTCATTAAATAACAATAATGAATCTATTTTTTAAAAATCTTCTCCACTGAGAACTGATTTTTGTATATCCCTTAGAAAAAACTTACCTTGTAGCGGTAAGGCTAACTCACATAATACGTCATAGGCTAATTTAATTTTATATTTTATAACCGGCGTTGAAAAGACCCAATTCAGGGTTTACGACTATCAATGTTCAACTCCGTAGCCTTGTAGTTTTGAAACCAATCCAGAAGACAATGGAACTCCTGGATCAAGCTGCGGGAGGATCTAATCCTCATGGAAGATTTTGAGAAAGAACTGACCCGTATTTGTATTACAAGACGAAAGGAACCAGGACAATCTCCCACGGTTAGCCCTATTATCAAGGGCATTTTAATCCACTGTCCGTCTATCTCTGAGGATATTTTACGTTAATATTGTTGTTGGAGTGCATCGGGGGCAAAATTCATTCCAACCAGCCACCGCTGGGATTCGAACTTAGGTCACATCATTGGGAGACGAGAGCTCTATTCCTTGGCTTGCTACAGACCATCTTATTTCATTTTATTGTTTAACGTCGTTGAACAGCCGACACAATTTTATGGGTTTACGACTACTAATGTTCAACTCCGTAGCCTTGTAATTTTTGAACGCAATCCAGAAGACAAGGGAACTCGTGGATGAAGTAGTGGGAGAAATTTGCCTTCGTGGAGGACTTCTATGGAGCTATATAACCCGCAATTGCGTTACATGGAGAAGAAGACCACGAGAACCCATGATCCGTCTACCACTGAGGATATTTCACGTCAGCACTGTGGTCGGCGCAAGCGGGATGCGGAATTCGTATCGAGCAGCCATCGCTGGAATTCGAACTCAGTTCACTTAATTGGAAGGCGAACACTCTATCACCTCTGATCCATCGCGGCTCGACAGATCACCTTAGAAAAAACTAAATTTTGTATTGGTCGGGCAAACTTATATACTACGTCGTAAGCTAGTTAGAAAATCCGTTTTTTTGTAAACCATCGCCGTCTTTTTGCAGTGTGCCAGGATAATTAAAAAAAGGACCAGTATTATCTTATAAGCTCTCTTAGGCTTATTACAAAGAACTCAGATACGTCATTCATTACTCGATTTGCGTTTTTTACTGTGTGCCGTTTTCAAATTTCTTTCAGAAACTTTCAATTTTGGAAGTTTTTGAAATGTAAACTTGACAATCAACCTCTTAAACCTCTCAACCTCTTAAAATACTACTGACCATGGACATTAATGATGCAGCTATGATTATTTAGAGAAAAAAAAAGAAAATTCTTTCCAGAGAAATATTTTTAAGAACAAAATTAGGACAAAGTAATTAAACAATTTCGTAGTTCATTCGAGTACTTTATAAACTATAAAATTGCTCTGAAAAAATTTTTATTATAAAAAAGTGTCTTGTTCATCTTCTCAATATTGGTCAGGGGAGTCTTTGAAAGGAGGTTAATCACTGCATAAGAAGAATAAAAAATTTAAAATATACATTTATTGTTATTTAAATTTATGCTTTAAATTATGTTTTGTAAATTTATCTGGATGTTAAATTATGATAAAAGAAATTAATTATTTCGAATAAAATATTCCTAATTTGAATTTTATTTATTTATTTATTTATTTTTTTTTTTTTGAAGTATAAGAAGCATTTTTATTTTAAAGGTGATATTTATCTATTTTATTCTAATTCCCAAAAATTTCATTTTCAAATTCAATGTGAAAATACTTTTTCGTTAAATATTTTCCAAAAGCCAATAAAAAATTATTAGATAAGAGTAATAAAGTTTTAAGTCCTAGTGTCCCCATTCATTTGCTGGAGCCCCTTTCTGAATATACAAAAATATAGAATAGATTGCTTGTGGCGCCGTCTGTTGATTGTAAATGAATGTAAATTATTGGAATTATTTAATTTTTTTTTTTTAATGGCGGGCACTTGAGACGAAGACCCATTGGCCACAGAAACTGCCAGAACTGCTAACTCTCTTTTCGTTACCCAGTGGGCACCTGTGGCGAAGCCACGGCGCTGGAGCAGCGTCGCCCACGTCACACTACCACAAGCCCGCTTATAGGGCGGGTCACATTCACACAATCACGCACAGAGGAGAAAGGACATAGAACACAAAGAGAGAGGAAGAAACATCCATGCCCTGAGCAGGATTTGAACCCGCTACCAGTGGGAATTTTTTAAACTAGAAGCATAATCTTTATTTTTAATATAATACAGAATATATTCACATTATCAATGTTCCGATGATATACCCACTTATTTATAAACAGTTTATACCTGAATTTGACTGCCTGCAAAGTTTATTTCATAAATATTTTCATACTTATTTTTTAACTTTCCTTTAATGTTGAATAAAAATTGTAATTAATTTGACTGAATACAAATTCGAATTAATGACAATTCCTATCGATTCATATAATTTTAATGAATTCAATTATTCAACAAAATATTTTTCTGAAAATGTGCAATACTTTTTTAATGAGAAGTATTAAATTATCCCATGAGATTTATTCCAAAAAACAAACAACAAAAAAACACATCAGTTTTGCCCTCGATTGCCGCCTTTTCCTTTGAAAATGAGAGATGAATAGAATGCAAAACTAATCCGCGTTTTCCTTGGAATGAATGAAAGGTAAATAATTTGAATAATTAATTGAATATAAAGTTTAGTAGATGAAATTTGAAACAGAAATTAGAATCATTGCTTCAAAATTTTATCTAATAAAAGGTAAACATTTTAAATGGTATTTTAACTAACAGTATGTGGGTATTTTTCTGTAAAATTTAAGACGGGAAACGTTTTAGTGCTGCCATCTGTTATCGAAAAGAAGAGATAAGAATGTTTACACTAAGCGACAAAATTATAACAAATTATTAGGGACCGCTCCAGTGCCGTTTCGTTTGTGTTGTCATAAAACGCTGTGTAAAATTTATTTTTGTATTTTAAATTAAAATATTTCTGCCAGAAATTTATAAAATCTATATCAACTCTAATTGTTCACTTAAATAGAAGAATATTAAGGAGATGGTTTTGATAGAAAATAATCGATTTGATGCAAAAGAATCATTGATTTGTAGTTTAAGGACAATTGAATTTAAAAAAAAAAAAAAAAATGAATTAGTAATTAGTTTCGGTTGTAAAAGATATTTCGACTTTGTAGAATTACGATATTTGACTACATTATCATTCGATTCGATGATATTTAATTAAAAGATAAATATTACGGAGTAACATTAGCATTGTTCTTAACACTTTTTTATCATAAATTAAAATAGGAATTTTATTTGTTTATTTTGGAGTTTATTTTACTTTAGATAAATTTTTTAAAGATGTGAAATAAAAAGAAATTTTTAATGCAGAAATTATAATACGAAGCTTTAGATCCTTTTTTGGGTACCTAATACTGTATCAGCATTAGGTACCTTAAATATAATAAATATTAATTTATTTTTAGTGTAGAATATTAATTTTGTTTTACTTTTTATTATTAATTTATTTTTACTGTAAAAAAATTATTTTTATTGTAAAATATTACTTTATTTGTACTTTAAAATATATTAATTTATTTTCACTGCAAAAATATTAATTTAATTTAATTATAAAATATTAATTTATTTTTACACTAAAAATTCAAAAACGTTATTATTTCCAGAGTTAAATATAAAACATTGCAATTACTTTTATTTTATTATTTTTGTTTATTTTGTTATTATAATTATTATATTATTATAACTAATGTAATTATCATATTATTATAATTATTCTAATTAATGTAATTATTAAATTATTATAATTAATATAATTATTAAATTTTTATCATGTTGTTATTATACTATAATTATAATATTATTATGATTATTATATATTAAAAAATATCATATGAACTTTTTTTTGTCATAGAGAATCTTATGATATGATAGTGCATAGTTAATAGTCCTCAGAACAAAGGAAAATTATTTTATTAAAAAAAAAAAAACTTATTTAGCTTATACATTAGCTGAATATTTTAATCTTTCTTTGAAATTCTAGTTGTGAAACTTTAAAAATTCTCAAAATAAAACTATAGAGAAATATTTATACGAATGAAATATCCAAGATCCTCAAAACAATAAAAAGAAAAAGTTGCATATGCTTTGAGAGACGCTGTCACAAAATGTTGGTTATTTTAATAATCTTTTGGTTGGAGCTAGACAAAATTGTTTTTCTACCGCTCTCATTACGTTACGTTGAAGGCTAATGCAGTCGGACTTCTATTTAACGAACTTCCATTTTACGAATTTCTCTGTTTTGCGATTTTTTTTCGAGGAACCAGTACATATTGGAAATTTCTTCATAAAATAACATTCAAATAGCGAAGAAAATTTTCTACTTAACGAACTTTTCCTTGAGATCCACTTTTCCTTTTTCCCAAAGGGAAATGATCTTGAATTGATTTTCGAAGCCTTTTTAATTGCATTTCATACAGAAATTTATGCCAAGATCAATTTATGAGAAAGCATAACAGAAATATCTAACCCATGGAACTATGATGTTACAGATCGTAATATTCGTAACAGTATAGCCGAAGCTTCATTCTTAGTGAGCTCGGAGGACGAGGATGATATTCGTTTAGAAGATCTTTAAATAAATTGTGGGTACAGCTAAGAGAGAACCACGAAATTAACGATGATGTACTGATTAATAATTTTCTTTTAATTGGTTCTGAAGCTACAACCACAGAAATATTAACTGAATCGGATATTTTGGACAGTATGAAAAATAAAAACAATACAGCAATAAATACGAAGAAGATGAAAACGGAAATGATGAAGAAATCACCAAACCTTCATATGATGAAATGTTAAAAAACAAATTAGATAATAATTTACAAAATAAAGATGTATCAATTACTATTTTAAGGATGTCTAGTGTTTATGAATTTAAAACCTGTTTTGCGTTGTTTAAGTATTTCAAATAGTGATTTTCTATTTAACGAACTTTTTATCGGGATTTAGCGACTTCGTTAAACAGAGCACACAGACTGTATATATAAATTTTTTAAAATTATTTTAAGAAATCTTGGATTAAGTGTTAACTAAAGGAAATTAATTAGAACTATTCATTAGTTAAAAATGTTCTGTAACAGTTCAATCGGTGCTTAATCGGTCTATAACAGTTCAATTAGAATGCAATTTGTTGGAAACAACGCGTTCTATAATTTATCATAGTTTAAAAGGATTTAATTTTAACTGTATTCTCACTTGAAGTATCAAAATTCATTATAAGAAATACAATAACAGAATTAAGACAGATATCTTTTTAACCACCCAGATACGACCACCAATTCTTGATGGTCGTATCAAATCATTTTGATGGGTTTTTTTTTGTTTCAGTGTGATTATTGATGGTTCAACATCATTTAAGGTCACCATCATCCAACATTTTCCATTATGCGTCCATGGTTTTTGATATACCAACAAACTTCTATCATTCCATGATGGAAAATGCTACTTTAATACTATGATGGTTAACCATCAAGGAAAGTTAGATTCTTATGAACCTTCCTTTTTTTTTTTTTTTTTTTTTTTTTGTTATTTTAGGATATAAAACATATTTTTCAAACTTTAATGAACGTAGAACATTATTGCATTGCTTTATATTTTTTGAAATGACTCATAATAATTTTAAAGAGTAAAAAATTTTTTTAGTTCAATATTTTTACTTTATTTAAGTCATGTCATAAGGCGTTTTTAGCGCAATTTGCGCATTTTAAGGGCATTTTTTGCATTTTTAAGGGCATTTTTTGCATTTTTAAGGGCATTTTTTGCACTTTTTAAGGGCATTAATTGAGATTTTTTAGGTCATCAAAATCCGGGCTCTAGTTCTTAGGAATAAATTCATCATAAATCAGTCCGAATTTCTTTACAGGATGATGGTTGTTCATGATCGTTCCAACATTTGATTTCTAAGATACTATGATGGAAATTCGTGATGGTTCAACATGAACAAATAAGCATCAAAGCATCAAAGCAAAGTTACTATTCTGATGTTGGCCCATCATAAATCAGTCCGAATTCCTACATTGGAGTGATGGTTATTTATGTAGGTTACAATAAAAATATATAATGGTTCATGATGGATTTATTGATGGTTATCATCAAGATTATGTTGATTCATCACTGGAAAACCATAAAATTATTTGACTTGGGTATTATTTATATGGCTATTATTTATATGACTCTTATTTACATGACTATTATATTTCTATGAGTATTATATTTCTACGAGTATAATATTTCTATGAGTATTATATTTCTATGACTATTATTTATGACTATGACTATTATTTATTTCCTATCTTGGACTGCCGATAATTACAATATTTTAAAACTCTACACACTACGTTCAGAGTGGCAGTCCAGCAGCAGTTTTCCTACCTTAGTTAACATCAATATACAAAGAATTTTATTGTTAAATGATTTGATTTTCCATTCGAATGCTTCTCAGACTATTATGAATTCTTAATAACATTAATGCCTCATACAACCCGCATTTAAATATATTCTGCGTTATTAAGCAATCAGTTTACAAACCGAAAAATACTATGTTCTATTATACTACTCAGTATCACTTTCGAACATTTGCATAAAGCTCACTTATTGTTGCTAAAAAACTGTTATAGAGAAGATATTGTAGAATTGTGTAATTGTAAAGTTTGATTATTAATAAAAGATTCTGTTTTCAAAATGCATAAAGAAAACTTCATAACATCTAAACGTTATTAATAGTGAAAATGTTTTATAAATTTATGAACTAGAAACTGTTTTCGACATACAAACATTTCCATAAAAATATGATAGTTTTATAGCCGTCAGCCGACCCAATTCTCAGGTTTACGACTACTAATGTTATTCCACGTTGACTTGTAATTTTGAACCCAGTCCAGAAGACAAGGGATCTCCTAGATCAATTATTAGGAGAAATTTTCTCTCGTAGAGCACTTTTTGATGGAACTAACCCGCATTTGCGTTACACGGAGAGGAAGACCACGAAAACCTTCCCCAGTTAGCTTGATGGCAAAGGGATTGTTACCAATGATCCGTCTACCACTGAGGATATTTCATGTCTGCACTGTGGTCGGTGCAAGCCGGATGCAGAATTCATATCGATCAGCCATTTCCGGGACTCGAACTAGATTCACGTCATTGGAAGGGGAACACTCTATCCCCTGTTCCATCACAGCTCAAATATGATAGTTTTTTATTTATATCCGTCGTTGAACAGCCGACCCAATTTTTTGGGTTTACGATTACTAATGTTCAACTCCGTAGTCTTATAATTTTGTAACAATCTGGAAGACAAGGAAACTCCTGGATCAGTAACCCCAGAGGCATTGATTTGTTATGGGAACCTGGAGGACTTTGCTACTTGACAGATTCAAAGTGCATCAGTCACCATTTACAACACGGGGAGTCTTCGGCCAGCGGGAATCGAACGAACGAACTCTTGGACATGCGCCCCGCGCTCTACCGACCAGGCTATTCCGGTTTAAAATTTATAGTTTGTTACTTTTACTTATAAGTGATAATTTATAATATTTCTCTTTTGATTTTAATTTTGTATACTACATAAAATTTAAAGAAATTGATGAAGTTTTAATATTTGGAGTTGTTATTATGAAGGAAAAAAAATGGTTGTTTCAAAGTGCATTTTTAAATATAGGGTACTTATTTTTAAAAAAATTATTACTCCTTAATTTTGGTAACTAGCGTAAAATTTCTCAATAAAGTTTCATAGTACATTATTTTTACATTTTGATAGATTTAAAGAAACTTTGTAGGATTGACTAGCATTTTAACTTTAAAATAAAAAAATTAATTGCTGTAAATTATTATCATCATTAGATAATATATTTTTTTTTTAAAAATCAATTTTATTACATTAAAAATAAAATTAATATATATAGTCATTAAAACTACATTAATGTTGAAATATAAAAAATAAGAATAAAATAGCAAAAAAAGAAAAACTTATGTGAAGTTTAACTAAGCAATTTAGAAAACAAAAAATCCACTTTAACTCAGAAAATTGGAAATATAAATTCATATAATTTAGGCAATTTTATACATATTGTTTAATACCTTTTATTTCATCCTGCATTGTTCTTTTTTTCTTTGGTATTTAAGATATTATACACAATGATTGAATATAGTCTTAGCAGTAACCAAGGTTCGTTGATTTAAATCACGATTTAAATCATGATTAAAATCAAATGATTTTTTTAAAATAATCATTGATTTAAATCAACTGATTTTTATATATATATATATATATATATTGATTTCAAAAGTTAAAAAACAGTGCTTTAAATTATTGATACTTTTATTTTTTTCTTTTCTTAGTTTTAAAATTTATTTTAAATAAATTGCTGCATTAATTAATTTTAGTTAACGAAATTACTTTCTTTCTTGGTGTGTGTTAAACACATTTGAAATTGCATGTTTAAAAATCTTTTGATTCTTAACATTGAAAGTACAGATTAAAGTAAATATTTAATGCTGTCTTAATATAGACTTGCATAGCTGTAGAAAGTAAATAAACACGATTTTTTTTTCAAAAAGAAAAAAAGCAAATGTTGATTAAAATTCTACCTTCTGATTAAAAAAGCATGGCATTTCAATCTACATTATAGTTTATTGATGGAAATTTCTATATTTCTAAAGCTTGAGGTTATATTAAAAAGAAATTACCTTAATATGCCAAAAATAGAAAGAAAAAAAAAGCTGAGTTCAGATATTTTTTTCCTGATATAGTGTCATTCTTCCCTTTCAAAGTCTATTTGAAGCAGTAGGGTTATGAACTGGTATTTTTTTTTTCTCATAATATGTTTACGGTATCTTTGAAATTATCAGATTTTCTTTTGTGAAAAAAAATTCCAATGAGTACATAGATTTTTTTAAAATGTTTTTTAGCTTAACTTATGCATTTTGATATGGGATTAAAAATGAATATTTTAACATAAAAATATAAAGATTGAATATTTATTTTTTGATGAATGACAACATTTATAAACACAATCTGTTGCATTTATTTTGCCATTTTATAAATCATGAGAAAGAAAAAAAAAGATATCACAATTTTAAATTATAATTTATGGTGTGCTAATTGAAACTTTGTGTTACTAGTTAAAGTAGTATTCTTTAAATTATCTATTTTATCTTGTCTTTTAAGTTCAATCATGCCTTTGTATCAAAATGGTCGCTATGCATTATAATGAAAAATTATTTTAGTAAGTTAGAGCTTCTAAAATATTGTTATAGTATAGTTTTAATATTAATTTAATATTGATTAAACATTTATATTATAACTATATATTAAGTTTTTTTCCTCAACATATCTTGAAACTTGAAGTTTCTAAGTTTTACTGAATTTGGGCAGCAAAACAAAATGTAATGCAAACTTAAAAGTAATAAAAACAAAGTCTAAAAAAGCTAAATAATAAGCTAAGTCTTATAATTTCTTCCTCTTTATCTTATAATTTTTAACTAGCATGTAAGTTTAAATTGTACACCCAAAACAGCGTGACGAATTTTTAAATAGAAAGATTGTATATTAATTTTGTTTAAATAATTTTCATTTTCCATAACAGATCAAAAATGGGACGAAATTCTAAATAAATTAGTAATCCTATTCCCTCATTAATTGTGTAATAAATTTTTCCAAGTTATCTTCCAGTTAATTTGAATTTGCATTAAAGCCTAGCTAGTTATTTAATTGTTTTGTAATTAGTTGCATCTGTCCTATATAAATATTTTCAAATTATTAAGAAAATTATTTTTTAAACCGAAGTTATAAATTTAAGATCTTTGATTATTTTTTTTTTTTCTTTTAATAGTTTAAGTTATTCCATTTTACTACTTTATTTTTGATTTTCAAGCAGAAAAATTTTGAAAGCAATTCTACTTCAAATTATAATGAATAGAACTGCAGCATTTTTTAAATTTAAGCAAACAGGTTTATTTATATTTGCTTAAGTTTCATAAAAATTAATTTATGATACGATTAAATCTGTACAATACTATCTGCAGCTAATGAAACTAGCACACATTAAAAATTTAAATTACTCATTGTTTTATTAACATTTGTGAAAAAAAAATTCTATACCACAGTTAGCCCAGACGAAATGTGGAATGTAATTATAATAATTTTAGAAAAGGTTTTGTAAAGTCAATTTTCTTAATATAAATGCTCGAAATCCTCTTAATTACTTTGATTTTAGAGTATTTAAGAAATCAATGGCTAAAGCATGAAATAAGTATTGCTAATTCGCATAATTTTAATATTAGATCATTTTAAACTTTCAAATTCTATTATTAAAATTTTTGCAATTTTAAGAAAAATTTTATTATTATAAAAGTTTTAAAAAATCATCACTTTCAAAGAAAATAAATTTTTTTATTTAGTATACAATACACCATTTCAACTATTGTGTTATTATAAATTGTTAAAATATAATTTTGTACAGAAAAATAATGTATTAAAGTACGCAGAAAAATGAAAAATAAACTATTTTTGAAATAGTAAATGATGTTCGAGCTCATTTCTTTTATTTATTTATTTTTTTGTATTTATTTTAATGCACAAAAATTAAATAAATAAAAATTCTACATATTTTCATACTGAATATCAATGCATTTATTTACTTTTTAACTATAATTCAGACAAAAACATTTTTATGTTATTATTGTAAAATGTATTATTGTTATCAAAGCAATATAAACTTCTAGTATTATGTTTCCACTTGAGAATCCCGCAATGTTTATAAGTGAAGGAAAAAAATTTAAAAAAAATTTTAAAGATTCATTAAAAAGAAAAGAAAAAGAAAAATAGAAACATCAGAAATAAAAATTGTGAATGAATTTGCGTAAAATAATATTGCTAATTATTTCGCTTTTGTTACGTTGAATATGTTATCAAGCACGTGAAGCGGAAAATAAATAAATAAACAGTTCCTTAATTGATACTCCTTTACATCACACGTTTTGGTGTTCCAAAGCAGTTAAAAATCCCTAACAACATTTTCAACACACTCTTTTCCCTCATCTGTTTTCCCTTTTGCTGAAGAACAAAATTATTTTCTTATTTTTAACTACCACACCTGCTCGTCCCCACCCTTTTTTCCATTTTGACAGTTAGGATGAAAGTGCTGTTGGGTGAAATGACGGTGGAACCCTAACTTGGCGATAAGCTTTCTTGGCCAAGAAATATATAAAAATATATTATGCCAAGTTACTAAATTCGAGATATTGCAAACTGGATTAGATTCATAATTAGAATATAATACATTTAATGATAGTATTGCATTTATCATTACACTTTTGTTATCTTTATGGGTAAGTGAATTTACAAATGTGCGGAATTATAAATTTTGGAATTAAAGAACAGGTGAACTTATCCATTTGCGAATGTTGTATTATTCTCATTTCAACTCTTGATTTATTAAGAATAAAAAAATTTGATTATGACACATTTAAACGCATTATTTTGTATAAATATAGTACTCAGTGTTTTGTAGTTAAAATTAAGAAACAGTTTCAATCACGAGATTGCTTATCAGTAAGAATGAAATAATTTTTAAAAATTTTACAAAACAACTTTTTTATGGTTTCACTCGATGAAGTAAAAATTAGAATATTGAGTGTAACTTTCTAATTTTGGGAAAATCGAGTTAATATAGTTTCAGTTAATTTTTCTGATTCTATGGCATTTTATTAAATTTTATCTTAAAATTTGTTGTAAGATTTTCTTATTAACTCAAAAAATAAAGATGAAATAATATAAAAATGTCAAATAAGTTACCAACTTTTATATTTTTTTAAATAATTTATAAGAAATTCTTGGAACGCCTTTTATGATAAAAGTTATATTAAAAAAAGCATGTACTTGGAAAATTAACTGAGACTATATCGACTCAACTTTCGTAAGTTAGTAAGTTACACTCAATATTTTAGGTTTTGATTTTCCTAACAAAACCTTAGAAAAGTTTTTGTTTTTTAAAACTATTTTATTTTATGGGATATATTAAGATTTTTATCAAGTGATTAAAGAATCTGCCTTTAAAAAAATTGCTTTCAATATTTTCTTTCTTTTTTTAAAAAATTTGGCATTGACAGCAAAACTTCATATAAGATCATATTTGTATTGCATATAACTATAAGAGTAAAGCTTATATTAATCTGCTGATCGACTCAATTATCAACTGAGTAGATAATAAAAATAAAAATATAGTTTTTTTTTTATTAGCATTCAAATTAGTCAAATAGTATTAAGTTACATTACAAAAAGATTATAAAAGTTGATTTCGTAGCAATTAATTCTTCCCTAGAATTTAGTGAAATTTTTAATTGTGCTTATTGATCGGGGTCAAGTTTACGGGAAAATCCGGAATCAAAGTTGAATTCGAACATTTCAACAGACTCCACAGCTCTAATCAACACTACAAAATCAAATAAATCTAAAAGTCATGTACCGACATTTTTTTTATTTATAGCCCTTGCCGATGGCTTTATGTTAATAGATTTAGACCATAGTACAATAGTACCTATTGAAAACAGCACCAATTGACATAATACCAATAGAGCTAATTACCAAATTTAATTAAGCACTATAGGTGACAATAATATATAGCAATTTGCTTATGACTTCTATTAAGGAATCAGTATCTTTTCTCTATTGATTTTACTTTATTGAACATATCTTATTTTTATTTCAATTACAGTTGTTGATTTTAAATCATTTAGCTCTATGGAAGTGCGTTTTAAAGCCATTGTTATAAACAAAATTATCTTGTGGCTTTAGATAACTTTAAAAAGACTAAATTAAGGACGTATCACTGATCCAAATGCTGTGATGACAGAGTTTGTAAAAAATAATTAAGCATTAAAGAATTTGCAGTGTAATCATAAACAGAATCGTCTGCAGTTTCAGTTATAACAATGATTAATCTGAAACTAATACAAAAATAATAATTTTTCAAACATCTCTCCCGAATTGATTAATAAAATCTTTTAAACGATTTTTAGAATAGGGGGTTAAAATTGCTTTTTGTAGTCGATGTCCAAATTTCAGAACTCCTGCACCAGCAACATTGTGTTCCGCGACAAGGACAGAGAAAAATAAGAAAATACTGAGCCAACTCAAAAGAAAAGTTGAAAATAACAAATCATTAGAAGTTGAAAATAACTAATCATTAGAAGTCGAAAATAACTAATCATTAGAAGTTTAAAATAACTAATCATTGAAAGCAGATCTGCTTTTAAATCTTACTGAATATAGAGTTACAGTGTATCAAGACATCCTCAAACCAGAATGACGTAATTTTTTTTCAGTAATGTTTTCTTATCTAAACTAATTTACTTTTCATTAGATGTCTAGTTGACAAATTGTCACCCGATACTTATCAATTATCACCAAGTTGAACCTGAAAAATATAACTACAAGTAGGGTTTTTTTTTAACGCAGTGATTATTATGTAATAATTTTATCCATTTTTAGTAAGAAATATTAACTATTCAACTTCTATTATTTTCAACAATAGTATTATTAAAATATTGTATCAGATGCTTTGGATGGCAAATTTGAAAAAAATCCAATTAATTTTATTCAAATAAAAAATTCCAATTTAAATCAAATATATACGATTTTGGAGTAAAAAAAATATAATGATCGCCAACCATGGCTTCTGGTCAGAGTTGTAGTCATAAACTTTTTAGTACATGAACTATAAAAATTCACACATTTTATGTTCATATATTTTTTTAAAAATAATATACAGAAGTTTGATTACGATAAATTGGTTAAAACTGGTTTAAAATTCAAATTATTAAATATATTCAAAAATTGCATGTAAAAAACTATTTAAATTTTAAATTATTAAATAAATTCAAATTATTAAATATTAAAGTGAGGTTTTTTCAATTTAATTAAAATTTGGTACTGCACCCTGATACTGCAAGGTTACTAAAAAGTTGTTTGGTACTGCAAACTTTTACGTTTTAACTAACTTAAGACGAAAAGTGGGCAAAAAATATATGTTTTTTTTAAAACTTTTTAACCAATATTCTTGAAAAAATTTTATCGGTCTTATTAAAATTTTGACTGATTTTCGAAACTTTGAAAGCCCTATGTTATCTTAAAATGAACTAAAATAAAAAAAAATTTCATAGTTTAAATATTATTTGTATTTTAAAATTACCGAAGTATCAAAATTTACAAACCTATAAAAAATTCCTTTTAAATGAAAATTACCAAAAGATGGAGGAACACTTATTGACAAATCCCCGCTCCACAGCACACTTGCTTCTGGCGAACAATATTGGCGAGGCGATGTTTTTATCAGAAATTGTTTTACTGCATAAATGAAGTAGGAGGGATGGTCATAAGGGTTGCCTTGAGCGCAGTCCACCAACCTTTCTTAAGGGGGGATAAGATGTTAGCAGCGCATTCCACCATGTTTTAGAACACCATTAGCGCAATCCGCTATCACCGAAATTGGGGGCTAGTTATTCAATTCCTACTATTAGTACACACTCTCCCTAAATCTTACTCAAATTTTCAATCCTTAATAAAATATTTTTTATTCATCCACTTAAGTTCAAATACATTTTTTTAAACTTGTAGTGGATGACACTCGATGTTAATACAGTTTTTTTCAAATATTAATTCATTCATTAAATAGAGAGGAGCGAAAAACGAAATGAAATTGTTTTAAATTTTACTAAAAGCGATTCAGTTTTTCACATATTTTAAGGATAACTCTATTTGATTTAAGGATGACTCTATTCTATTATAGCTCTATTTAAACAAAGAAATAATTTATTGCGCACGTTTAAATATTTCATTATTTTATATTCGCTGTGTCAGATAAATCCAATCTACAAGATTTGGCAACTTATCGCTACAAACGACGTTAACCTCAACGATATTAAAAGTGTTAAATAAAAATTTTTATAAGTGCTGCAAGCCAATTACATCAATCTTTTTATAATGATTTCAAAGTAAATTTGCCACTAAATTATATGTTTCTGTTAGAACTGGGTTTTTCCAATTTATTTTCAGTTTTTTTTTTTTTTTTAAACAAAATTAAAATAGAAAAAAACATGCTTTGACCTGAAATTTTTTAAGTCTGTTTTTATAATCAAAATAATTAAATTTATAATGCAATATTCTAAATGTAAATGTATACAATCATGAAAAGTAATAAATTTTATTTCAAAATCAAGAATTAATTTGAAATTAGTTTTTTTAGTTGAGACTTTCTTTGAAATTTCTTTAAAACATAAAAGGACAAGACGAATTAAGATTTTTAGCCATTATTATTATATTAATACGTAGAATTAATAAAATAAATAGAAACTAGAGTTTTATGGGGAGAGTAAGAAACGACGCAGAACAAATTTTTAAATAATTTACGTTATAAATAAATACGTTAAAAATAAAGACAAACAGGAAGCATATAAAAATTTCTTGAATAAAAACCAGTGTTTAAATATAAAAAGTTTTGCATGTAATCTCGTGCAAAACATGTAATTATTAAAATACTACAGTGCATCTAATAATTTGGTCGAATTATTATAATAGACTTCTATAATACATGTTATAATAAATATTCTATTCTTTTCTATATTTATATAACATATGATCTATTATTTTTTTTAAAAATCTCTTAATCTGCGTTGTTGAACAGCAGCCAACCTGATTTTTGGGTCTACGACTACTAATGTTCAACTCCGTAATTTTGAACCTAATCCAGAAGGCAAGGAAACTCCTGGATCAAGTATAGGGAGTGATTTTTTGATGGAACTAACTCGCATTTGCGTTACATGGAGAGGAAGACCACGAGGACCTCCGAAGGTTAGCCTGACGGCAAGGGGACTCTAACCCATTATCCGTCTACCACTGAGGATATTTCACGTCAGCACTGTGGTCGGTGCAAGTCAGTTGCGGAATTCGTATCTTAGCCATTTCCGGGATTCGAACATCCCGTGGAATTCGTATCAACCAGCCATCGGGGGGATTCGAACCCGATCCCCGATTCGAACCCGATTTTTACTGATAGATAAATAAATATGTTCACAAGAAATTAATTTATAGATTTGCGTAAAAAAAAATTTCGTGATTTGTAAAATCATTTCACGTTTGAAATACTTAAAAATTATAGTTCAAGGAACTACTTCCACAGCTTTCATAGTATATATTTTAATGGAAGAATGAGAATAAAAAATTTTAAAATTAGTAAACGAAGAAATAAGTACATATTTCATAAATATTTTTCAAAGCATTTTTATTCTATTTACTTTTTTATTCTTTTTCGCATTTCGTATTATAAATAAATTTTTTACTTTATAATACATCATGCCTGTAACAAATTCTTTTAAATTTGCTGCTAACTGTATATAGTATAAAAAACTATCGTTCGGAATGAAGTTAAATACTGTTGAATTAAAAGTTCATCGAAAGAAAATTAAAAAAATAAATGATAGGAACTTCAAAAAAAGGTATTGGTCAAGTAATATATCCCAGGTAATATAACGTAAAAATAGTAACAATTATCATATAATAAGAGTATAATTATATTTAGTTTGCCGTAATTTCTTAGTTAACTCTAAAAGTATCTTTTCGTTCACACATTCTAATGAAACAAAACATATCATAATTATCATCTTGAAAATGGCTCGGGCACGTTTATCACCATTCCATCCAAGAATGAGGATTCCGGGCAGTAGACACCGGCTGGAAAGAAAACCGGTTGTTTCTTGCCAAGAAACAGTTTCCAGGAGGCTCATGGTGAGGAAAAAGTCATATTACCCTACCATGAGCTACCGGGAATGGAATGAAGATTCCCGGCTGGAAGGGGAAACTGGGAAAGTTTGGTTCCATGAACGTTCAATTCCGTACCATGAACACTCCCTTGGAATCAGACATTCCATGATAACTCTCTCTCAGGGCGTGGCTAAAATTTAGCCAATCACTCAATTTCTTTAAGATTTTCTTTGTAATTTTGGCAGCATTCGCATGAGTAAAACGAAACGAGCTTCTGCTATTTAGATAATATTTTTGACGATTTATTGTTTTCTTTTTATAATGTTTTTTTGTTTTCATTAGACTAAAAAAACATGAACTGCAAACACTTTGAAATATTCTTTAATTTATTACACATATAATTTTATTAATTAAAAACTGTCATATTTAACATGTATAATTCATAGAATAAGACCATTTTTTCATAAAAAATATTTCTGATATATCCTTTAATACGTTTCACTATTTGTTATAAATATTTTTTAAAGAGTACAACTCTTAAAATAATGATCATATTTTAATGAATTAAGATTCAAAAGTTCGTGCCTGAGTACTGCATGTAGATAGATTACTAATTATGCAAGTTTTTAAATAAAAACTAATTGCCAGAAGGAAATCAAATTTTATCAGACAAAAAATTAACGATTACCAATCGGTCTCTTAGAAATTAACTTAATTTCAGAAAAGTTCATTAGTTTTCAATTTAATTTGTAACAATATGAATTACTAAAGTTACTACTTTGCTTACTACTTTGGTTTATTTGTTATATTGTTATTGTTATTAAAGTGAATGTTTTTACTGATAGTTAAATAAATATGTTCACAAGAAATTAATTTATAGATTTGTGTAAAAAAATATTTTTTGATTTGTAAAATCATTTCACGTTTGAAATACTTAAAAAATTATAGTTCAAGAAACTACTTCCACAGCTTTTATAGTATATATTTTAATGGAAGAATGAGAATAAAAAATTTTAAAATGAGTAAAAGAAGAAATAAGTATATATTTCATGAATATTTTTCGAAGCAATTTTAATTCTATTTACTTTTCCCATTATTCTTTTTCACATTTTTTATTATAAATATATTGTTTACTTTATAATACATCATGCTTGTATCAAATTCCTTTAAATTTGCTGCTATCTGTATATAGTATAAAAAACTATCGTTCGGAATGATGTTAAGTACTGTTGAATTAAAAGTTCATCGAAAGAAAATTAAAAAAAAAAAAATGATTGGAACTTCAAAAAAAGGTATTGGTCAAGTAATATATCCTAGGTAATATAACATAAAAATAGTAACAACTATCATATAATGAGAGCAAAATTATATTTAATTTGCCGTAATTTCTTAGTTAACTCTAAAAGTATCTTTTCGTTCACACATGCTAATGAAACAAAACATTTCTCTTTTAATTATCGTCTTGAAAATGGCTCGGACACGTTTATCGTTTAGAAATTTTGTTATCTTCTCTTATGAAATAGAAAAAAATTAAGACATTCATCGGCGAAATATCGTATTTAGTCCCCAAAAATTCATGATTCCCTCCAAGAATGATGTTTTTTCACAAAGCTCTAAAAAACTTTGAACGCGATACAGAGAAATAAAACGTTTATCACTCATATGAAGATCGGAAAATCTCTCAATTTCTCGCTTTGGAATTCGATTAATTTCCTCTTGAACGCGAGCGATTAGATTATTGAGCGCCATGTTTAAAATCATAAACAAATCCTTTGATTCCCTCTTGGAACGACGATTCGAGGTGACAGAGACCGGTTGGAATGAAACCTATTCCAATTCCAACCAAGAAACTCTTTCCAAGGCGTTCGTGGTGGGGAAAAATAATTCCCGTTCGAACGTGACGTCATTCCCAGATGGAATCTCATTCCATGGAGCTCATGGTAGGGCTCCAGGGCGCCCAGAGCCGCAATGGCTCAGGGGATAAAGCGTTCGTCTTCCAATGTGGTAAACCGGGTTCGTATCCTCCCGATGGTTGGTTGGTACGAATTCCACATGAGGCTTGCATCGACCACAGTGCCGAGGTGAAATATCCTCAGTGGTAGACGGATCATGGGTTAGAGTCGGTGATAGCGGATTGCGCTAATGGTTTTCTAAAACATGGTGAACTACGCTGCTAACATCTTATCCCCCCTTGAGAAAGGTTGGTGTACTGCGCTCAAGGTAACCCTTATGATGACCATCCCTCCTACTTCAATTAAGCAGTAAATTAATTTCTGATAGAAACGTCGTCTCGCCAATATTTTTCGTAGTGTGGTGTGTGGGGGGGGGATGATATCTCAATAAGTGTTCCTCCATCTTTTGGTAATTTTCATTTAAAAGGAGTTTTTTGTAAATTTTGATATTTCTGTAATTTTAAAATACAAACTATATTTAAACTATGAGGAAAATTTTTTTTTTATTTTAAGATGACAAGGATCTTTTAAAGTTCTGAAAATCGGTCTAAATTTTAATTAGACTGATGCAATTCTTTGAAGAATATTGGTTAAAAAGTTTCGCCAACTTATCGTCTTAAATTAGTTAAAAAGTACAGATCCAAATTTTAATTAAATTGTAAAAACCTTACTTTAATATTTAAAACTTTGATTTTAATGAATTTTGAACCGGTCTATATTTACCAAACTTCCGCATATTATTTTTTAAAAAAAAGATTTCCACGTAAAATTTTCAAATTTTTACCGTTAACACACTAAAAAGTTAATGATTACAACTCTGACCAGAAGCCATGACAAACATTCTTTTCTTTCTCCAAAAGGGTATATATTTGATTTAAATCGGATTTTTTTTTTTAAATAAAATTCATTGGATTTTTTAAAGTTTACAATTCAAAGCATCTGATAAAAGATTTTAATAATACTATTGTTGAAAAGAAATAGAACTAAAAAAAAAAATCAAAATCAAAATAATATTTTTAAAAACCACGTTTTTGTAGTGGAGAATAATAATTAAAAAACAAAAATTTGAAAAATGAAAAACGTGGGGAGCATGAAATACATAACAGTAACAGTATGTGTGCTCATGAGAATATGTGTATGTATATCTGTAATTGTATCTGAATGTGGATGTGGATGTGGAATATGTTTGTGTATGTGTATGTGGATGTATATGTGGATGTATATGTCGATGTGGATGTGGTTTGTGCTTGTGTATGAGTAAGAAAATGTGTATATGTACTGTTATGTATTTCATGCGCCTCACGTTTTTCATTTTTCAAATTTTTGTTTTTTAATTCTTATTCTCCACTACAAAAACGTGGTTTTTAAAAATAATATTTTTTTTTTTAATATTTTTTTTTTTTTTTTTTTTACTCACTTCCAAAATCTCAGTTTTTTCACTCACTGTACACAAAACTTTCCAACTGACATGTAAAACTAATTTGAAATAATCGACAACAAAAGACAATCACGAAAATATTCATTGTTCTTAAAATTTTAATTTAATTTTACTTTGTATGTCTTTTTTCTCTTCATTTTCATGCATTGTCATCCAATTCTGAACTATGTGCCAAATTTGAAATCTGTAGCTAGTCGGGAAGTTAGTTTAAAATCGATTACAAAATTCCACACGAACAGACATATAAATGTGGTAAAATAGTTAATATTTCTTACTAAAATGGATATAATTATTATATTATTACAAACTTATCACGGGGATCGGGAGACAGTTTTTCAACTAGATACCTAATGAAAAATAATTAGTTTAGATACGAAAACATAACTGAAAAAAAAAAAATAATAAAACGTCTTTCCGGTTTGAGGAAGTCATGATACACTCTAACTACAAATTCAATGAGATATAAAAGCACTGCATTTTAATTAGCACAAAAGTAAATGGGCGGAATTGAAATATGTTTTTAACCAGAAAATTATTTTGAATATATTAAATGATCACGTATTTTGAAACACAATATTTTACATGCATATCATTTTCGATATTTCTTAGTAAAGAAATCCTCGTTATCAATAAAATTGGACTTAAAGAAATAGCTCTGAAAGGAATGTATTTATTTATTTTATTGCATAGAAAAATTTTTAATTATATTTTTTTCAATTAATATTTTTTTCATCATTTTTTTATTGATTTTTTTTTTATAAATCACTTTTGATTTGCATTAATGTATTTGTTTATGAAATAATGAAAGGGATAATATGGTAATTTCAATGCATATTCCTTTTATTATTTCGTAGTAAAAAAATCACTTCCTTACTAAGCATACATTATCAATAAAAATTAGAATTTTAAAAATTCCTACTTTAAAGAATGTAAGTATTAATTATACTGCATGAAAATATTTAAGACTTATATTAATATTTTTTTTCTAAATTAATTTATAACTAATGTTATAAAAACTATGTTCGTTTAAGTTAATGTTTTCTTTTTAAAAAATTGCAGCTGATTTAAATTAGTGATTTCCTTATAAAAATTCAAATTATTTAAATTACGATTTTAATCATGATAAAAATCAAGTGATTTAAATTATTCCAACACTAACAGAAACGATCAGAAACTTAAAAATCCAGTATACTTTTTATATTTAATTTATAATGTGTTTAAAGAAAAACATTGAAATTAAATTATTTCATCCATGTTTTTTTCTCATTTGAAATGATTTGTAACTAATTCTTTCTGTTTTGCTTCTTGTAACTTTGTAGTGAAAATTTGACTTTCAATATATATAGAAAACTAATTTTCGGATGCTTAGAATAAAATATTTACTACAAAGTTACAATTAAGAAAAACAACAGAAAGAAAGAATTAACAAGAAGAAAGAATTGAAAATCATTTTAAACCAGAAAAAAAAATGAAAAATAGACAAAATAATGAAAAATAGACATAAACATTCGACTTTATATCAATTTTTTCCTTAAAAGCTTCATAAATTAAATGAAAGGGTTACATTGAAAATAGAAAAAAAAAAATACATATAAAAGTATATATTTAGAAAAATATTTAAGCATCAATTTTCTTAGGCATAGCTAAACATTCCAGGATAAGTTAACAAAATTGTTTTAAAAAAATCTTTTTTAAGGCTGTTAAATCTAATTAACTGACTTCTATAATTTAGACAAAGATTTATACAAACACTCATATTTATAATTTATTATTTTATAGTAGTAAGTTACCGTATGAAGAGACTTCTCAAAAGAAAATAAATAAATAATAAGTAAAAATTTCAGAAGGAAAGTATGTATTCATTAATGGCATAAATTATGTCCTATGCTAAATTAGTGAGAAAAATCGTGAAATAAAATTATCTATAAATATATGTGGAAAAAAATAATCAAGGAAAAAAAAGAGAAAGTTTTTAAAGCAGTTTTTAAATTTATTGAGAATAGATCGTTTAATGCTTAAATAAAGCATTTTTAAATGTATTTTATTCTAATTGTAAATCTTATCTTGATTGCAATATCTCAAATTTAATTACTTGGCTTAATATATTTTGATATATTTCTGGGCAAAGGAGGAATACCCCCGACCCGCCCAACTATGGGCATACGGGAAAAATTTTGTAGACTCGTCGCCGCGACAGCCCCTAGAAGTATGGGGAGCGAGAGGACCGCCGGCACACGCGCTGGCCGAGAGACCCGACGAAGCCCCTCCGTGGCATTTATTAAAAATCAAATAAAATTTACAAAAAGTGGGTGGTAACAGGCCAACTAATACAAAAAAGTGTACATATCACAAGGTGATTAAAACACATATGTAGAGTTGGTAGAACAAAAAAAAAAAAAAGAAATACAGTGAAGAAAAATTTAGGGTTGTGTAGCGAGCGAGAGACGGCCAGATCAACAGATCCTTATGGTAGGTCAACAGACACTTATTGTGACCGTGCCTCGCCGCAGTTAAAACAAGCAGATAAAACACCAAAAAGAAAAATTATACCTAAAATAAACAGACAAACTCAGTGATCCGAGCCAGGACCGGTGAACTTGGCGAGCCAGTGCGCCGAGCCGAAACGAAGCAATAAGTTAAAACATTAAATTAAAACAATGGCACAGCCACAAGGGAATATATAAAACAACAATAAGTTAAAAGGTAAAATACATTTAAAAGATGGTACAAAATGAGTATCCAAAGTAAGTTAAAACATGAGAGGTACAAGTGTAAAATCCTGCATAAAAATAAAGCCCTGAGTCAAAAGGGACTCATAAAACAACCAACTATTAAAAGACCAAAATAGTGCTTGACTTTTATAATTTGCACCATTCACATGTCAATGAGAAGAGAGACCTACATAGAAGCGTAGCCAACTAGAAGCGCAATCAGCATACTGTTAGGGGTGGAAGTTATAATGTAAGCAATTACTGAGCGCAGATCACCACTGCCCGGTTAGAGTCCCCTTGCCATTAGGCTAACAGCGGGAGGTTCTCGTGGTGTTCCTCTCCATGTAACGCAAATGCAGGTTAGTTACACCAAGAAGTTCACCACGAAGGCAAAATTTCTCCCAATATTTGATTTCGGAGTTCCCTTGCCTTCTGGATTGGGTTCAAAATTACAAGGCTACGGAGTTAAACATTAGTAGGTAACCCAAACAATTGAGTCAGCTGTTCAACGACGGTTATAAAATAAAATGTTAACACCTAAAAATTAACAAATTAGAAAAAAGGATCATTTCAAGGAAGGTTTTGCATATATTTCGTTAAATTTTTTAAATTTGAGTATCTGTTTAGAAATGGTAAGGGTAGAAACGGTAACAGGACCAAAGCTGTGTGACCGAAACGTCCTGTTTCGATATTATATAGACATTTTCCACTTCGTCTTAAACGTTTTTATTTTTTAGTACAAAATGCAATTTTATGCATAGATATAAAACGAATTTAATAAAACATTTCCAAGTTTTTTTTTTAAAAATTTTTAAGTATATTTCTTGGAGCAATCGTCTTCACTTAATTGCAAATCGAATAACCCACATATACAGTCTCTTGCAAAATTATTAGACGCACTATAAGATTCTATCTAAAATATTAATTATCAGGTGATACTATACAGCTTTATTGTATTTCGTGGCTGAAACCGGTTTGCTCTTTTTAAGTTTCGTGCATAAATTGGTTAAATGAGACGATATATAATATAAATTCAACGATTGGATAAATTAGACGATATTTATATAAATATGGAATATTTATTATATCAGGTATTACATTAGTTTATTGTAATAATTAGATCAAATTATAAAAAGTACTGTAGTTTCTTAATAATTACATACTTTGAACGAGCTTGTATGCAATACTTTTATATTTAAACATACATGTAATGGGTTTTTATTCAAGAGATTTTTCATATACTTCCTATTTGTATTTATTTTGAACATATTACATTACAATGTTAACCAATGGATACACGAACGTCAACAAGTGCGAATCGGTTTCAGTCATGTAAAAACAATAAAGCTGTATAGTATTACATGATTATTAAGATTTTACTTAGAATCTTATAGTGCGTTCAATAAATTGGCCAGGGGCTGTACCAGTAAAATTTAATGGAACCAAATCAGTTTATTTGAAACAAATGTTAAATTTCCTCGTTTAAACGGTTGTTTGTTGTTTTTCCATAAATAAGAGGGGTTTTTTTATTATTTTTTTTTATTACATATTTGCATAATGAAGAAGCCCTGAAATGGAAAAAAAATATTTTTCAGAAATGTTTCACTTGCCAGAATGGAATTTCAGTTAAGAAGATAAGAATACAATAGATGATCACTTCAATGGAGTCTTCCTGGTCATTCATGGCTCTAAACAGGTGTTAGGGGTATAGTTAAAGAATAAATCAAAAATATTTCAGGCAGTTATACATTGGAGTTAAGGAAAAGGGGCTAAAGAGAAGATATAGAAGGGCTGGTTCATTCCATACTCAAATCTTAGCTACGATTCCCCATCTCATGACGTCACGCAGCACACAGATCTCAAAAATCACAATTAGAGGATATGAATACTTTCAGCTAAGAAATGAGTTGAATGTTCGACACTTTTGTGATAATAGCTATCAAACTTTACACTGCTAACAAATTATTTCTGTTCAAAAATATAGTATTCATACATTTTCTTAGTATTAAAAAAAAAAACATTTTAAAATTCGAGAAATCTCAGAAAGCATGTAACCTTACGGCAATTTTGTGTCGGAATTTTCTTTTTATTGTCACAAAAATGTTTGCACTAAAAACCTTTTTTCAGTAAAGCAAAAATATTGCAATTTCAAACCTTTCATCCTAAAAGGATTAAAAATTATTTTTTAAATATTTTTTAAAAAGTATTGTCACTTAGGTCCATAATGACGTTTTAGCTGACGTTACACTAGCGATAAGATCAAATTGCATCAAATCGTCCATTAAAATTTTGTGACATGGTGGATTTTAGCTGAGCATACCAGACGTTGCGAAAACAAAACCTTATAATTATCTAGATTTAAGATTATTTTCACCTTGAGACTAGCTTTAACAAAGGTTTTTTGTCACGCGTTAAAACCCTAAATCAACCTCGACTTCAGGTTTTTATATAAAAGATTGTTTTCCAAGGTTTTGGATTAGGATCATGTGCGTAGAATAGAGAGAATTGTCACAGATCTCGTTTTATGGATTGAAGGTTTACAAGTAAACCTCATTACAAACCTTTTTAGGTTCACATTAAAAGGTTTTTGCTGAGTGAAAATCAACCTTATTTTGTTCCGTATGGGAGCAAAGAATATATAAGTGAGAAGAAGTCCAGCTCATAGGCCCCCATTCCTCTCCGCTCCCAACAAACACCTTTCTCCTTGTCTCTTCCCACTCATGAAAACAGCTAATGAAACGTGACTCAAACCCTGTCTGCTTTTGTTCTTTACAGACTTATATGGTTTTGAAAAAGGTTTACTTATTAAACAAGGAAAATATTTACTTGTGACGAATTCATTAAAAAATAAATATAATTTATTATTTTACCATAGTATATAATTTAAATAGATATCGGTCTCTTAAAGATGTCATTTTAAACAGTCACTTTAAAGATGGCGAAAAATTTGTTGTTAAACAAATTTAGAGACGCTATGATGCATGAAAGATGTGCGCATGCGTCGGCTCAAAAACTTTTGGCGCTTTTCTTGTCATACAGATTGACCTTGCTGGCCCCTGCTACGTATCGGAGAAGCTAGACTTCTTCTTACATTATATATTCTTTGATGGGAGTGACCTGGGTTTTATTCCTCTTTGAATCATTTCACTTACGCATCATTTAGAATGTAAATAGGTAGAGTGATTTAATTCGCGAGCATAACTTGCAGTCCCCTTCTAGTACGCTATTACCTTCGATGAAAATCAGTTTCAAAAACTTGTGTACAAACTAGGGAATAGAGTGCCCTTCTCTAAAATACATTAACATTGCTTATTCAAGTGAATAACTCTTACAGTCCCTGGTCAAATTATTAGAAGCACTATTAGATTTAAAATCTTAATTATCAGGTGACACTATACAGTTTTTTTTATTTCTCCTTGTCAGGCTGACTTTGGAAGGTTTTAGTGGTTTTCGCATCCATGTAACGCAAATGAAGGTTAGTTCCATTAAAATGTCCCCCACATAGGCAAAAAATTTCCTCCGATACAGGAGTTTCCTTGTCTTCTGGAATGGGTTCAAAATCACAAAGCTACGGAGTTGAACATTGGTAGTCGAAAACCCAAGATTGGGTCACCTGTTCAACGACGGTTATAAAATAAAATTATCATTGATTTATTTTTTATATTACATTAAATGACATTTATATTTCATGATACTGACACTGATAGCTTTAACTACATTTGTTTATTGATCATAAAGTTTTGTTCATTTAATCAAAACATTTTACTATGCATTTTATATCATTAAAATTTTAATTTTCGTTAAATTTAAATATTCAAGATTAAATAATGAGCTCCTCTTTTAATCATATAACCCACTTAATTGAATAACTGACTGTATGTATGGGTTGACTGTATGTATGGGATATGGGGTTGACTGTGTGTATTTCTGTTCCAAAGGGATTGAAGGAAAGGTTATAGTCAATATCTCAACATGGCCCACTCTGGTAATAGGGAAAGACTGGAATTCACAGGGAAATTCATAACCCACTCAGAAAATTTTAAGAGTATTATCCATTAATATTAGAAATTTAACACCAATTATTATAGACATCACCGTATATGGGTGATTCTCACGAAATATGACAATTCACTGTCCCTTGCTCCAAGATTTAATACTATAATACTAAAAGAACGTTTTTTTTTTAAAGAAATTAATAAATAGCATTGCTGTTAGCATTTTAAAATGACTTTCTTATCTTTCATATTAGGTTATCTAAAATAAGGAAGAAATAATTTTAACTTAATTTTGCTGCTTTGTAAGCGTTTCGTATTTTTTATTCAAAATCAAAATCTTCGCCAGAATGGAAGGTCGTCAAAGATTAATCTTAGTTACTTAAAAAGTTTTTGAACACTAAAGTTAGAAACTTGTTGAAGAACACACCAATATCCAACAGATCCAAGGCTCCAAGCTTAAAAACATTTAAAAGAGAACAAAATAGCGGGATATAAAATAGCTTATCAAGCGTTTTAAAACCTTCAATTGCCAAAATTTACATTAACAGTAATACTAAAGATATCTTTTATTTAGCTACAAATATCAATGTTTCAATTATTTGAGATAAATTTAATACTTCTGAAGCTTAACACTTTATTTATTGGTAATAGTTTACAATAAATGGCCCCCCTAGTGGTAGGAAAATTAACCAATTTATATGAAAGTAATTCTAAAACCGATCACATAACGGTAGACTAAAGTTACGATAACCCGTAAGTAACATCAAAGAAAACGAAGATAGTAGTGAGATAATATTTATTCACATGAAAACGCAAAAAGAATTTTAAAAAATTTGCCTTGATTTTTCTAATTGACTCTTTTATAACCTTCTCTGGCGAAAAGGATAAGCACCGCTTATTTATTAATATGTATGCATTTTTGGCAATCAAAATGGTACACTTTTTGGAGGGTCAGATCATTAATAAGTTCAAATTATTTAATATTTTCTGTTTTTCATTTCAATATTTTACTAGATAAGAAAGATTTTGTAAAAACGTTACTACATCTGGTCGTTTGTTTTTAATCGCAAACGCAAAATAAATCCCGCGTTGCACTTTACAACACTTCCTCAATAAATTTGTCGAAAAATGCTTCCATCTTAAAATTTCGGTTCCTGCATATTTTTCCGTCGACTATTTCGCCAACGTAAAAGAGTCATTTTGGTATCTTTCAAATTTCATATATAGTATAGCTCATAAAAAATTGACGAATTACAAATATAATTTATTGAAAAAAAGCGATACAAAAAATTTGATAACTTAAATTCGAACCATTTCCAATTTTATTTCCAGATTTGACGCAAATAGTAGACGGAATAATACATAAATATGTATACACAAAGAGTACCACATCAATACCAAAATACGGATGAGTTTTTTGGTACCTATAAGTACCAAAATATTTATGCACCAGCGAGTTTATATTAAAATTAAATTGTTTAATGAAACAAAATTACTAAGCCAATAAAAATAATGAATTCAGTCGTAAAATTTCAACTCTATAAGTTGCTGAGTCTTTATTACAGCACTTTGCCTGCATAAAATTATTTTTTTCCCCTTTTCGTTGTTTTGCCTTTTTCGCCTATATCTGTATCTTCTGCTTATATTTTGTAGGTAAAAAAGAAAAGTCTCGTGCTTTAATGAAATTTTTTTATTTTTTTATTTAGTTTGCTTAAGTTAGTGAAAGTTTTATATAAAAATGCATCTATCCCCGAGGGAAATTAGCATTCGCGATCGCAACGAACTATAGGAGGCGTTGTTGTATGTGCCGAATCCCTGCGATTTCCATATGAACAGTCATTCAGTTACACTGGAGACGTCTTTAATGTAACATGTAGCATTGTAACGTTCCATCTTTATTGTGGCTGATTAAACTTAAAAAAGAAAAATGTTTGTTTTCTTTCTTATGCAAACGAAAACAAAATGGTATCTCTTTTTTTTTTAGAGAAGGAACATCCAGAACACATCGGAAAAATATTTGTAAATAAAGAGAAAAGAATAGGTATATTCTTATAAGAGTTCAAACCTAATGCCTGAGAAATAGTTTTACTAAATTTAATGGTATAACACGAAAGGCCCATTTAAATTTTAACGTAAAATAAAGAATGCTTACGAAACAAAAAAAAACAAAAAAGAACCATTCTTTTTTTTTGTCGCCATTTTTTAGTGTTACGAAAATGCGTCTTTGCGACTTGCCAAAAACAAAACAAAATGCAATTTTATAATTTTATATTTTATTTCAAAATGCAATAGAAGCGAAATATTTTATGGAGTGAAATATAACGAAAATGTACCAATGTCCATAACATGAAACTTTATCTTAGTAAACATCCGTTTTGGAAATGTTATTTCATTTTGAATCTTATTTATTAGAGTTCATAATGGCTATAGAATCAGGTGAGAGAAAAGTTTGTTTTGAATCTATGCTAAACTCTATATCGGCCCATTTTCCACTGAAATCCGATTGACTACTTTGATTTTAAACAAAGTGTTTCATTTTAAGATTTTTTTCGAAAAGTTTAAGTGTAGATTGGCGGCACTTAAAAATCTGCCAAATCTGTAGCTGTGGTTAATACGTAAGTACCGAATTTTTCTTCCATACTTTTCTGAATCATATTACTTCAAATATTAGAATATGCAAGGAGTATACATAAACACATAATTTAATACCATTTAATCTTTCAAAAAAGGTATTTTGACAACAATTTTATCAAAAAATTATAAACTAAAAAAAGTAAAATAGATTCTTAGGATAAAAACGATTTTAAAAATTCCTCATTTTTCAATAAAAACTTTCGTATTGTTTCTTTTTTTTTAATTCTTATAGTATTTAATCAGACGTAAAAAAACCATTCTGTAGAGAACTATCATCAAGTAAGAAAAAAAATTATTTACAAGCAATTTTTTTATTATAAAATTCATAACACTTACCTGATTTATAAGTCCGGAGAATTCCAAAATGATATGTTCTTTGTTTGAAAACTTTATTCTCAAATAATATACACATAGTTTATCCCTTCATTACTTTTAGGTAACATACCACACATCAAAATTTTATAATTGTAAGATCTCGATATGAATTTTAATATGTAGCTTAAAAACAGAATAGCTGAATTCTATTTGAAATTCTTTCAAAACTAAAAAACACATACCAAGAAAACGATAAAAAATTTATTTATAATCAGCACAAAAGATACTTTTTCAAGTAATTCGGTTTATTCTTTATTGTTGTTTTCTGAATTATGTAGATACAGAAATATATACTATTCTATGAAGAATAAGAATATTCTATAACTATTACAGTTCTGTATGGAATTCATTGGAACACATTTATTCATTGGAATGACGAAAGCAATGTTGACTTCATTTTAACTTGTAATGAATTGAAGACAGAAAAATTATTTTACCGCAATACACACATCTGTAACAGCAAGTGATCATGAAATCATGTTATGTTGTTGGTAATAGAAAGGTAAAAATTATTGAGAAGTTGCTCTTCAAATGCTTGGCGTGTTCTGCTTCAATGTTTGGCATGTTCTGATTAGTTTTTTCAAGAAGTTTTACCTTTTCTTTAGGGAAATTTTGCTTCTTTTTTGATGCTAAGAAAATGGCGTCCATCATTGCCAATGGTTATGTGGGAACTAATGCCCGATATTTACAGTCTCCCGCTAGATGGCGTATCGAGTGTTGCGATCGCGAATTCAGAATTTAATTTTCCTAATACAAATTTGCTGGTTCGTTTAACGAGTGCCAGTTTGCCCTGCACTATAATTCATGAAGAGTTATTTATTTATTTATTTATTTATTTATTATAAACGTTTCCCACTGAAAAATATTTAAGTATTATCGCTCGTATTACCGAAACAAAAAGAAGGAGTCAATTATTTTAACTTGATTTTTGTTGCGTTTAGTACAAAACAAAATCACTATGATCCCCAGAATGGAAAGTCGCGAAATTTAAACTTGACTACTTAAAAAGTTGCCGAAACCCACATTATATTTCTTAAAGACTACGCCAATACGCAACAGTTCCAATACTAAAAGCTTAGGAACTTCAAAAAAAGATAAAATAGTGGGGTGTAAAATTGTTTTTTAAACGTTTTAAAACCTCCAATCACCAAAAGAGCAACATTTACAGTAATGCTAAACATGCCTTTTATTTAGTTTCAAATAGTTGAGGTAAATTTAATACTTCTGAAGCTTAACACTTTATTTATTGGTAATAGTTTACATTTGTTGGGTTTCAATTATGCTTGGCGATTTGAAATTTATCCCATTTTTATGAAATAACAGATAACCAAACACCTAACGGTAAACAAAAGTAGTGGTAAACCGAAGGTTTTATTGAAAGCAAAGACAGCAAAGAATACCAATGGAAACCAATGTATATTCATTTTGTTAGCGTAAGTAAATTGAGCTATTTTATTTATTTATTTAATTGTCCTCAATTTTTATTTTCTTAAAAAAAAAAAAAAAAAACGAAAAAAAAAATATTTGAAAAAAAAAAAAAAAAAAAAAAAAAAAAAACAGTTTTACTGTTTTTTTTCTTTTCTTCTTCTTAATTAACATTTTATGGCTTTGACTGACGAAAAGTCAAGGTACCGTTTATTTATCAGTAAGCAAGCATTTTTTGGCAATCAAAACTATTCTCTTTATTAGGAAGTCAGATTATCACAAAAAATATCCCTCGCGTCCCTTAGAGTTCGAAAGAAGCATTTAAAGTATTTCATTTGATTACTCGCAGTGGAACAAGGCCTAGAGTCTATTCCCCGCGTCGAACTCTTAACTCCTAATCAGCTAAAATTTCCTGCTCTGCACCTCTTCGCGGTGCAAGGGAGTACGTCTCTGCGTAGACAGAGGGGGCGGTGGACTAGAAAGCTAATTGAAAGGTCGATCTGATTGATTGAGACAAAAATGATCGAGAGCTCGGATGAAGACGACTTGGGCCCGCCTGAGGGTTTTGAAACCTCTTTTGAGGAGAAACAAAAAGAGTGGTCGGCCACGGCTCAATGCTTGCTTGAAAAAATGAGTCGAACACTTGGTGAGTTAACGGGGAAATCCTTAACAGCACCTGCAGTCTTAAAAATAATGAACATCACGCAAGAGTTGGTCCTAATATGTCAAATCAAAACGGACTTTCATCCTACAAAGGTGCGCAAATCGAGGCCGAAAGAGCTCTGACTGAAATGATCAAGCACAACAGCAGAAGAAAGAAAGAGAAAACGTATGCAGACGTGATCAGATTGGGCCGAGATGCACATTAACATAAGAGCTAAAAAACACACACTAATGATCAAGTCAAAGGAAAACTCTTCTCCTGAGGTAATGGAAGAGGCTTTACAGGAAAAGATCGATCCTGAAAAAATTGAGCTAAAGGTCAAAGAGCTTAGAAAGGCAAAAAAAAGGCGAACTCATGATTGATGTAGAAAGCAGACAAGACCTTGCAGCGTTGAAAGAGAAAATAGAAGAGGACCAAAGCAAACAAATGTTTTATGAAGTGCCGGTAAGACGCAAACCGCGCATTATAATATTCGAGCTACCAGAGGAGATCCCAAAGGAAAGCCTCACCAGAAGCCTGAAAAACAACAATTTTGACATTAAAGAAGGTGACTTTGATGTCGCTTTCCCCATTAAAGCAAAGAAAGGTGTGCACTGGGTTGTTGAAATGAAAGCAAAGAGCTTTAAGATGACTCTGGAGAAAGAGGGTGTCTAGGTTGGCTGGAGAAACTACCGAGTAAAAGAGTACTTAAGACCGCTCTGATGCTACAGTTGCAACAGGCCCGGTCATATGGCAAAAGACTGCGGCCACACCGAGACTTGTTCCATATGTGATGAAGCAGGACACCATGCGGCATCATGCAAAAATAAACAAAAGTGCATTAACTGTTATGAGACGAACAAACAATACGGCTACAACTTGAGGACCAACCATAGTGCTCTGAGTAGAAACTGCACATCACAGAAGCGAGCCATCCAGAGACACAAAAGAACAATCGATGACTGGAGCTGAAATAATAACAGCTGTTGTAAGCCTGTTGGCGTCACTCAATCTGCTGTTATATCAGTTATATCTGTTTTGTGTTTTACTTTTTTTGAATGTTTGTATTTTTAACAATAAAGTTTATGGTTTAGGACCTTCCAGGCTTGGGGCTGCTCGGTGGACCGCGGTGTGGTGGCTGGCTGTCTGCTGTCGGCCCAGTTTTGACTACGTCTGCAGAGGGTTCGGCGCTGCCGCTCACCAGGTTTTGGGCTCGTTGTTTGCTCTGGTTTTTGCGGTCCCTGCTTGACCTCTTTTGCTCTCGATCGTGACTATGGTGCTCTTCTTCTTACGTGACTCGGGGCCTTGTCCGGTGTCCACGTATTGCTCGGTTCTCGGGTTGAGCTGGGTTCTGTCTTGGCGATGAGGCATCAAATTTTGGCGTATGGGCTCATTGGCCTAGGTCACGACATCAAATTCCTTATCAAAAAAGTATAAATTATTTAATATTTTCTCTTTTTCCTTTTAATATTCTACAGGATGAGAAAGAGTTTGTTAAAACTTTGCATCCGGCCTTTTGCTTTTAAGCAAAATCACAAACTAACTCGAGCTGAGCTTTGCATCCCTTCTTTAGTAAATTTCACTTGTTTATCTTGAAACAAAATTTCCAAATAAAAGTATCAATAAACAATGGAATTTATGTTAAGATTAAATTACTTAATGAAATATCTACGTCATATAAAAAGAATCACATATCCTCACATTTTATGTAATGCTCTTTTATTAAAAAGTGTTTTAATTCCCACGCGTTTTAAAAATAAAACTTTTTTAGTTTTTATTTCATGTGTTTCTTATTTGACATTGAAGTTTCTTCAAGAAAGATTTTTTATCTGTCGTCAAAATACAATTTTTTAAAATAAATAACATTGCAACCAAAAATTAAATGACATATTTTAAGTTGTCTATTAACGTCAGTGATGTTTTATTAACATTAAGGTGCCTAAGGAAGTCATTTTGACTGCTTTTATTTTAAATTAGAGAAACAATGAAGATGATGATGATATAATGACACAATTTCTTAGAATTTTGTTCAACATATATTTTTTTTATTATTAGTATTTACTAATAACTTGTTATATAACTGTAAATAATATAAAAAATGTTAAAAGTTAATTTTAAACAAATTTATTTACGCATTCACAATTCAGTCATTTTGACTGCTTTTGGGCAATATAGGTATACACTAATTTTCCGTCTTTCTAGTGTTAACTAAAGTCATCGGTACTACTGGTATTGTGCTTAAAGGTACCTAATATATTAATATAGGTATTTAATATGCATACTGCGGTAATATCCCCTTTTTGCGAGCCCCTGAAATAGTTCAATATTTTGGAAATCAATGTTGCACTAAATCACCTTAATTCATGTGTTTTCACTAAATATTAATAATAAATAATATTGTACAGTGTGCCAAAAAAAAAAAAAAAAAAGGGACTAACCTGAAAATAACTTTCGATCTAATGATTTGAACTTCATGTTCGAGGACTCAAGTAAGCTAATCAGTGCAGACGATATTTTAGTTTACGGAACCAGACAAAAAAAAAACGTACTTTCTCAGAATAAACATGCTCTTTTTTAACGGATTCTAATTTCTGAAACTCAAAATGTAGGGTTAGTCTGGAAAATGTGGCCCAATATTTTGATCAGGATAGCGATTCAAAGTTCGAACATCCTAATGTTAATATTATTTGTTGCATATTTCGTCATATCTCAAATTTTTTTTTAGCGAATTACAAAAAATTTTGCACACACTTAAAAAATTCGTTTATCCAATTATAATTCCAAGCAATATTTAAATTTTAATAAATATTTAATACTTTTTATTATTATATTAAATAATAGTAGTTAAAATTTTGAATAGTATAATATTAAATTTTTTTGCATTATTTTAAAGTATGCAGAAATCGGTTGAATAAATCCTGAAGAATTGAGTTTGTTCACAATCTGTACTTTGCTAAGAAAAATTGTCTTTTGTAAAATGATGCAAAAAATTGTATATACCTTAGAATTCAAAATTTTTCAGATGATTATTAAATAATTACTAGATCAAAACTGAAATCACTAGATCAAAACTAGATAAGAACCACTAGATAAGATCTTTAGATCAAAACTTATTCAGGATGTTCCTTTTTTTTCTTTTTTTTTTTTTGGTTCATTATTACATGATCAGTGAAATATCAGCATGCATGGCTTAATTTGAAGATAATGATGAGGCTTAATTTGATATATATCTGTTATACCGACCAATCAAAATTTATTTCAAATTATCAATATTTTTATACTTAAATAGTACGCAATGGAGTCATACAATGCAACTGCAAAGTCCGGTAAAATCTTAGAATAGCCCACCTCTTGGTGACTTTTTGAAATCATGCCAAGTTGGTGATTATTACTAGGATGATCAACGTTGCTATTCGATTATTAAAAATATATATATATATATATATATTTATAAATTATTACAAATTTATGAAAATGTTTTTAATAGAATAAAAAATAACTAACTTTAATATTTTCAACCAGTATTGCACACAAAAAATTAAAAAATGAAATAATAACGATGACTGTAACAGCAAGAGATCAGAATAAAATACAAATAACGTTAATGCTAAATATAATAATAATAATAAATAACGTTCAAAATAATCTCCCCGAAAATGGTTTGGCAAGATTTCAAAAACTTGCCTGACGATATTAAAAAAAAAAAATTTAAAAAAAAGCACCATATGGCGGCCTATTCTAGGATCTACCCCTAAGTCCGATCAATTGCTCTGAAATTCTTACGAGTGTTCAAATACTAATTAACTTTTTCGCAATATTATTTAAACAAGCATGTTTAAAGCGGTGAAGACTGTGTAAGTTTTATTCAAACTAAAGTATAGATATTTCAATCACATTTTACTATTTTCCTTAAAGTATTTAAAATAATTTCCATTTAATAAAACTATGTGTATAATAAATAAATCTAAGAAAATTTGATGAATACAATTTTAAAAATCAAAATCGTGATACATTTTAAATTTTTAATTCCTTACGTACAATACATTTTCAGCTGTTTAGCATCTTTTTAACTTTGAGAACGTTTGAGTAAAACTTTAGCAAATTTAAGTTTCGTTGTCACACTTCTATCAGTATGTGTTTCGTGTAATTTGATAACACAATTCTTAAACCAATCATAAATCTTCATAAGATTATTTTTATGTATAGTATGCGTTATCCATTTGTATGCAATAGCTTTTAGTTTCATCTGGTGTTTATATTTTAAGAATAAAATTAAAAAAAAGGCTCGTGCTATTCATCAAAATTTCTTCTTTTTACATAATCTGCTTAGGTTAATGAATCATTTAACTATAAATGCATTTATCCCCACGTGAAATAAGATATCAGATTTTAATTTTCCAAATTCAAATTTGTTGGTTCCCAGATCTAGTACCAGTTTGTTCAGCACTGCACTCAAAGTTGTTTATTTACAAATTTAAATAATTTTTATAACTTCACTTGACCTACATCTTAAATCGTTCATTGCTTAAAAAGTTACTTAGACCAACGATAGGAATTAGTTAAATAACACGTAAATATCCAACAGAGCCTATACTTCAAGCTTAGAGACATTTAAAGGAACAAAATAGTGGGAAATAAAATAGTTTTTCAAATGTTTTAAAACCTTCAATCGCCAAAAGAGCAACATTAACAGTAATGCCATACATGCTTTTTATTTAGTTTCAAATATCTATGTTTCAAATATTTGAGATAAATTTAGTAGATTTGAAGCTTAACAATTTCTTTTATTGGTAATGGTTAATAATCGGTGAGCCCCTCTTATGTTTGGCTATTGGAAAATTAACTAATTCCTACGAAAATAAACATATAACCAAACATCTAACTGTAAACAAAAGTTGCGGTAGGATGGTGGAGGATAGAAGAGGAGAGTTTTGCTACCAGAATGAGACGCTGGGCACACCGGAAATTTGGCGGCAAGTCAAGCAAGGAAAAGGATTCAGAAGATTCAGAGAAGGAACCTTTCTTCAAGGAAGGTTGAAAGCGAAGCAATATACTGATTAATGTCCAACATTTAAAAGTGAATTGTGATTCTCAAATAATATTCATGATATTTTTTTGAATAGTTTAAAGTAATGTTGATTTTACTTTAGAACGGGGCATATTCACTTATTCTTTTATCTTTCGACGAGCATCCTTCAATTGACGCAAACAAAAACAGATCTTTCTGAAACAGAAAAAAATAAAATAAAATTTGAGATAAATTTAAAATCTTAAAAAATGATTGCAAAACAGGTAAATGGTATCTAGGCATACAACCATAAGCTGGAAGAATTTCTGAGTTTCACTCATTTAGCTTTCAGAATCATTATTAAGGGAGTAGGAACGGATGAAATTTTTTTAATGGATTAAAAAAAAGCTCGGATTAGTTTTTCCACTTTAAATAGCTTCTGGAAGAATAAAATATCTCATTAAATTAATAATAAAATAAATGTTAAATTTCTTCAAGCAGATTCATTAGACGGCGCAAGTTTACTAAATCCTTCGTGTACTGATTGGTACTCTTCAAGATATCAAATAAATACAGACATTTTGAATGCAGAATAAAAGAAAATGAAATTAAAGATAAATTAAAGCAAGATTAAAATTGACAAAAGTGATTGCAAAACAGGTAAATGATAGTCAGGTATAGTTCGTTCACCGGGCACTTAGTTTCGCCTTCCTCACGTGGAATCGGACGATACTATTTCGCTATTTTTGTGAGAAGGATGTTAACAATCCTCAAGGCTGCAATTTGGCGATCGTATGAATAAAATATTTATTTCACCATATTTATGTGCATTTTTTTAACACTAAATATTTAATAAATTTGATGATATTTCTCTTATTTGAGTGTCTTATTCTCTTATTCGAAGACTGAAAAAGCTCGTTAGGCACGCATTATTTGTTAAACTCCCGGCTTGGAAACTTTGACCATGAATCGAAAAGAGTATTCTTTATTATTTTTTGACGGCCAGTTTCGTAACTGCCGGTTGCCTTAACTCGCTGTTAACTTGCATCCCGGAGGAAGATTTATAGCCTTATTAACAGTGTTTGTTTTCAATTTTCGTTGCTATTTTAAAAACAATTTTTTTTTCTATTGAAAGAAGAAGAAAAAAGATTGCATTGAGTAATTAAATTTGAATCCCTCTTTTACTGGACAAATGAAAAAAAAATTTAAGTTTCATTTTCCTAACTGACTTGTATTGATGAGCCGAGCTTTATTATTATGAATTTAAATATTTTATTATTATTATGGATATCATAAGTTACACGCAACCATAGAAATATAACTGAAATTCAATTAAAAATACTTTTATTTCTCACAATTATTTAATACTTTTCTTTTACACAATGATCATGGGGATTATGCTAACATCATTCTCATCCTTATTTGCATTTTTAATCTTTTTTTTTTCCCTTCATAACATATTAGCGATAACTTAAACCATTGAGAAGAATTATCTTTTTTAAAAATTTTTAAATGAAATTGTATAAAATTAACTTCTCGGCTCAGACAAGCATAAATCAACACATTCATATTTCAGAAGTTATAAATGACTATTATTGTGCTGCCATCTGCCGAGAATCGCCGTCGGGGATATGGAGAGTAACAATTGTTTTTCAAAGGAAAATGTCATAATCGGAACAAATATTCCGAAACTTTTAAAATTAAAAAAAAAAATGCCTTTAAAAATTTAATTATTTAAATAGTTTTAAATGGAAATATATGAGTTGTGTATATGCCCCATATGTCATAAAGTATATATTAAAAAAGACAACTAAAGATGGGCATTTTAACTTGAGATAGTTTTAAGTAATTAATGTCTTCCAAATTTTCTTATTTTTTCCAATTATTCAGTAGATTATTTTATGGTTATAAAATTCTAAATTTCCTGATTTGCAAAGTTATTTGATGCAGATTATTGTGTAGTTTAAATGATCAAAAATTTTTATTGATTACATAATATTTATTTCAGCATACTTTTTAATATATAATGAAATAATGAAATTTCTTTTAACTTTATTAATAGTTTTATTTTATGGATTGAAAAAATTTAAAATTCTTTTCGTCATCTTCATATCTAAATATTGCACATTATTTTGCCAGTTCATCTCTAAGCTATTTTAATTTTTGGGCAAGATTCATCATCTCGATAGATATTATCAAAATCTATAATCATTGTCATATTTATAATCATTTCTATCTATAATCATTTAATTTATAATCATTTCTATCTATAATCATTTAATTTATAATCATTAATTCTATTTTAAATTTTATATTTCTTTCAAGTATCGATTGTTGTTTTTCCTTTAAAAAATAAATTAAAGTTAGTTGAATTATTTAGAATCTTCTTACTTACACTATTCATTTGAATTATTGTAGCCACAATTTGTATTATCTACGATTTTTTTTTCTATCGAAAAATTATTCAAGTGCTGCAACGACTATTAATAATAATTTGAGAAATATATATAGTATCTTCTATAGAAGACATTAACTGGGAAAATTTAATTTTCATTTAATTAATAAGCATTTATTCGATATAAATTAATTATAGTTACATGTAGTAAAATAATTGATCTCAATGAACATTAAAAAAAAGCAACCGTACACCAAAGGTGTTATTTAATTTTCACTTCATTAATAAGCATTTATAAGATATAAATCAGTTATAGTTACATCAAGATAAAAAATTAACCTCATTGAACACAAGCAACCGAACATCAAAAATGTTTTTTTTAAAGCATAAATAAATAAAAAATCTGCTTCTTCGGGTCCGAGGTTGCTCAAACCGGAGAAATCTTCAGGTTAAAAATACAAAAAAAAAAAAAAAAAAAAAAAAAAAACGAATCGAAATTTAAAACAATATAAATTTAGAAACAAAGAAGAACAGAAATAAAAAAAAAATGCCGAAGAAGAAAATGAAGTAAATACGCATACACTAGTTTACTGCACATGCGTGGTTATGTGGGTTTAACCCGCAAAGCAGAGTACGCTAAAAATGATGAAAACACAAGTAAACTGGAACACAACATTTATTACAACTTTAAATGTTAAACTGAAATCTAAAATTCGTAATGTTAAACAAAAGAATCATTATTATCATCTACAATCTTAATCCTATGACGGATATCTGGCCATCGGCCAAAGACTAAAAAGAAGGGTGGGCTGTTCATCCATCTGACCTGAAAAAAGGAATCTCGAAAAAAGGAAAAAAGGAATCACAACAGTTCAGGAATCTCGAACCCAGCTTCTTTAATCTGTGCACTTTTATCTCGAACACGTTGACAGAATAATCCAATCACCTCTTCATTAGGCTGAAATTTCAATTCGTAAAATTCATCAACCAGGCCAGCTATTCTTGCTCTTGATTTAGGTTCAAAATTTTCTTTTAGAATATCCCAAGCTTTCTTTCCATCTGTTGTAGACTGAATCAACATCAAAAATTGACGTTCAACACCTTGATATATTGTAGAATAAGCTCTAGCTTTCCTTATCTCGAAATTCTGTTTAACTGATTCTGGGGCAGTGTCTGAAGGTGGTGATGGTGGTTCAGCCCCACCGACGAATTCCCAACTTCCACGATCCATCAGAGCTACTCTCATGTCACACTTCCAACTATCGTAGTTGAATGCTCCCAGTTTGGGAAAAGCTAAATTCGTTGATTCTAAGTTTCCTTCCATATTCAAAACTTGGCTTCTTTCTGCTATTAAAATAAATATTTCAACTCCCAGATTGAATTTCTTCTGAATCTATATCGTTGACGTGGGCAAAGGCGTTGACGTGGGCAAGAGGCCCATAACCTTTGTGGGTTTAACCCGCAAAGCAGAGTACGCTAAAAATGATGAAAACACAAGTAAACTGGAACACATCATTTATTACAACTTTAAATGTTTAACTGAAATCTAAAATTCGTAATGTTAAACAAAAGAATCATTATTATCATCTACAACAGCGATTCTCAGCCTGTGGGGCGCGCCCCCCTAGGGGGCGCGAGCACACTGGAGGGGTGGCGTGAGAATGCCCAAGAGAAAATATTCTTTAAAAAAATTGATTAACTGGATGAAAAGAAATCCCACATATACAAAGAAAACAAAATACATTTCGACATATTTAATAACTTATTAAAGTAAAACAACTTATTAAATACTTAACTTAAGGCGTGGAGCCAAAGGGGGCTTCGCTTTGAGGATTTTTCCTAATTTTCTGGTTAAGTCTGTGTGGCTGGAATTTTTTGTAACATCTTACAGCTATCTCTAATACATACCACGTATACTTTCAATTATAAAATAAAATTTCATATATTTCATAGTACAATTTCAAAATTGTAGCTTCTACGCCTAAGGTTTCCCAAGGGTTTCAAAGGTGAGCCATACATAGAAATCCTTTACTCAAATTATCTTTAGAAAAGACACTTGAACTGGCAAACGTCTTTTAGAAAGGTACTTTAAGTGTCTTTTGCTGGTGGGGACAAGTTTTCCGGACTTTAAAAAAAGATATTTGATTTTTGAGTGCATAATTTGTTTATAAATATTTTACAGTGATATAGTTCTTGTGTGAAGTCACTAGCGATTCTTTTGAGTTAACTTATTAGAATAAATCAAGAATTACTGATTTCATTCTTTCAAAAGGGTTAACTAACCATAACTAATAAGTAAGAGTTAAATACCCATAACTAGAATAAAAAATACCCAAATTTACAAGAAGATACCAGAATCTACCACAAAAACACTCATAACTATCACAAAAATTCTAAAAAATCACTTTAAAATGCAAATAAAACAAAAAAAAACTTGAAGCAAAATATCGCAAACTCTAATAAAGTGCAGAATGCCAAAATATTATAAAAATTTAAAAAATACCTAAGTTCCACATTTGCTTGAAATGAAATAAATCAATTGGTATTCAATTAAATCATTCCTTTTTGGTAAATAATATGCTACGTAATAATTTATAATTAACTCTTTTATAGATTTCACGTTTGTTTCCGAAGGTGGCCCACATATCCCCAAGGCGGCACCGTTGTCGGGCCCCCTTGGGAACATGCATATGGTCACCATTTGCACTACTTAAAACTATTAATCTGATAGATTAATTAGACTGAAAGTAATGTGGCTAAATAAAAAGAAATAAACTTTCAAAAAACATATTATGACTCAAAGTTCTAAGAATTTAAACACATATAAATTACAATATCTTCTTATACCTGGAAATTAGAACGACAATTGCAAAAAATAAAATCATTTCATGCAATGGAGGCCATTCAAGGAAATATCTTCCAATTCACCTTAGATACAAGATTTACAATGCAGCAAGGCCATCTTGTGATTCAAAATAAATTTAGTTCTACTTTTGGAGGGTGGGCTACGTTAGGAGCACTAACCACCTTTGGTTAACCCACCCTACTTAATCAAAACATAATAAATTAAAAACAAATTTAATACTTATTAGTGACTTCTTTGGGCCTGTCTTGCAATGCAAAGTTTTTCTAGGTAAGGCTTAATATTAGAAATAGCCACTCTCAGTTCTGTTTCTATATTTAGCCGAGATGTATATTTTGTCTACAAAGAAGCCACAGCAGAAAATCCTGTTTCCCAAAGGTAGGATGTTAAAAATGGTAATAGAATGCGAAATGCCCTTATTTTTAGTGCAGAAAATCATTCTCTACTCCTGCCCAAAATTCAGACAGTGATTTATTACTGAATCGTATTTTGGTTTCGTCACTTGTCGTGAAGTCTCTGAATTTTTCTTCCTCATCAATTGAAAGTCCTTCGGGAGTCTCATGAGATGGATCCCTAACTCACTCGTAACTTGCTATCAGTTTGTTAACTTTATCACTCGTATCCAACATATGCGTGTTTACACCTTGGAGTAGAAGATTCAAGTTATTTAATTTCTTGAATATGACAACCAAGAAGCTCAATTTCATCACAAATAAACAATCGCGAAAATTCTCGGCTTCCGGTCTGTTATCTTCTTCTAGGAAAAGGGCGATTTCTTCTCTTAATTCATAAACACGTTGCAAAAATTTTTCATAAGATAAATATCTTGCCTCGCAATTAAATAGTAACGCTGAATGTACTGAACCCATGTCTTTACAAAGTGCGGAAAAGATTCTAGATTCGCTATGGTTACAACCGTAATTAACATAATATTCAAACCAAGACTCATTTCTTTTGAAGCCAAAGCTTCTCTGTGGATCATGCAATGTGTCCAGACGCATTGAGGCGATTTTTGTTTTACAAGCTCTTGTATACTTTCGAATATTCCGAACATTGAACGAGCACCATCGGTGTATATTCTGACGCAATTTTTGTATTCTATGTTTTCCTCATTCATAAAACCATTTAAAATAGCAGATAATGCGTTGTTTTGAGTTCGATTGATTTGCAGAAAAGTAGTTTTACTACTGACATATTATCACAAAATCAAATATAGGCAATTAAAAACGCATCTATATTAATATCTGTTGCTTCATCAAGCTGTATTGAAAACATTTTGACACGCAATGTTGAGAAAAGCTGTCATTTTACAACTATATCACCAATTCGACGAGCAGAAGTATCATTTGAAAGAGGTATGGACTGTAATTGTTTTGAGAAATTATCTCCAAACATAGTTTCTACAATCTAAATTGCTGCTGGCTTTTATTTTGTTTTGGCAGTTAAAAACAAATTAAAGACAGAATTCAAATTACTCAATACACATTATTGTTGTATACATTTTACTGTAAGCGGGGGGCGCGATGAAAATTTTGATTAAAAACTGGGCCGCGAAGACTAAAAGGTTGAGAAACGCTGATCTACAATCTTAATCCTATGACGGATATCAGGCCATAGGCCAAAGACTAAAAAGAAGGGTGGGCTGTTCATCCATCTGACCTGAAAAAAGAAATTGTTCGTTCTTTTATAGAACACGATGTCTTACGTCACATTGATTAATTGGTTATTTCTTGACTTCTCTTCACTTCCATACTGGAGACGAATCTGTAAATGACTAAAACACTAAAGTTTATAACTTGAAATTACTTATTTCCACAGGTTACTCTAACCAGGAATATCTGCGAGTTACTCTGAGTTAGAGTAACTCGCAGTTACGTACACCGTGAAATGAAATTTTGGACTCTCTCCCGTATTCAACATATTCCCGGTTCGAGTAACCGCCATGCGCAGTAAACGAGTGATTGCTTATTTACTTCGTTTTCTTCGTCGGTATTTTTTTTAATTCTGCTTTTTTTGTTTCAAAATTTTAATTGTTTTGAATTTCGATTTTTTTTTTTTTTTTTTTTTTTTTTTTAAATTTTATTTATAACCTGATGATTTCCCGGTATGAGCAACCGCGGATTCGAAGAAGGAGATATTTTATTTATTTATGTTTTCAAAAATAACACTTTTGATGTTTGGTTGCTTAGGTTCAATGAGGTCAATTTTTTCACTTGATGCAGCTATAATTAATTTATATCTTTGCCTTGCCTTCAAAAAAAAAATAAATATAGCATGCCATAATATTAATAAAATGAAAATATATTAATAAAATGAAAATTAAGTAACACTTTTGTTATTCAGTTGCTCTTTTTTATGTTTAATAAGATCAATTTTTTTACTAGATGTTACTATAATTAATTTATTTCAAATAAGTGCTTATTAATAAAGTCAAAATTAAATAACACCTTTGATGTTCGGTTGTTTTTTTATGTTCAGTGAGATCAATTTTTTTACTAGATGTAACTATAATTAATATATATCAAATAAATGCTTATTAATGAAATGAAAATTAAATTTTCCTGAGTTAATATCTTCTATAGAAGATGCTATATACATTTCTCGAATTATTATTAGCAGTCGTTACAGCACTTAAATAATTTTTTCACTCGAAAAGAATATCGTGGATAATAAAGATTGCGGCTACAATAATTCAAATGAATAGTGTAAATAAGAAGATTCTAAATAATTTAATTAACTATTGTTTATTTTTTTAAAAGAAAAGAAAACAATCGATACTTGAAAGAAATATAAATTTAAAAAACAAAATAAAAAATAATAATAAAATAAAAATAAAAATACTATGCAAATTATTACATTTATTGTCACTCTAAAATGAGGCCTTTCTTTCCTTAGTACAAAAACTAACTTAAGGTAACGTAATTTAGCACGATTCATCTATTTGAATAGAACGATTCAGAGAAAAGCAGGATAAAAAAAAGTGAGATGTATATTTTAATTTATATTCTGTTTCAAAAAGGAGACAGAAAACTTTTTTTTTATTATTTTTGAAGTATTCATTAGACTTAAAAATTTCAAAAGAATTTTTGAGTTGCTCGAATCATATAATAGTCTCATTTGTAACAACTTGTTTTTTTATTTTTAATTTATTTACGCAATAGTTTTTATTGTTTGTGATTTGCTTAAAAAGTTCAAACATTTGTTCTTAGATTGTCATGCATTCTGTGTGTCTGAAAACTGTATGACCTATTTTTCTTCTGTCCCTTGCAGAATGGTAATAATTATTTCTTATTTGGTAATAAAAATCTTACTTTTGCTGTGATAACTGATCGTAAGAGTTTTTTTTTATCATGATAACATCGATTAATTGTTTTAGAGAAAAGTGTAAGTTCTCAGCCTTTCTACCTAATTGCTTTAAAACTACTATCTTTATTTAAAGTAAACTATTAAATATAAAAATTGTTAAGATTCTCTTATTTGACTCAATATCTTGACATACATGAAGTCTTTCCAGAATCAGGAATAAAGAAATAGATGTTCTGTAAGTTGTTATATAGTTATGATATGAGAATGTCAAAGTAGATGCTTACTGTTTAAATTATTCAAGCATTATATTTTTTATTTTACAAATCATAAAAAGTTTTCTTCTATCAAAATTGTGTTTACCTAATAAATTTACTTTAACTGCTACACAGTATTAATCCTTGACGCTCAAAGCTGTGGAATTGGCTAACACTCATAAAAGAATTTATCGTTTGGGACATAACATTTACAAAAAAGTGTCAAAGCGATTGTTTGGACGTAAATACTATTGGCTCAAAAACTGCAAATGGGAATCATTACATCCAATTTAATAATAGATACCAGTTTCAAAAAAGGAAAAAAGAATAAATTTAGGTATAAAGCTAACAGCAACAGTCTCCACATCATTACACACATACAAAAAGAAAATGCTTGAAACTCATAAATTGTGCAGTTACTTAAATTAAAGGGTTTAAAAACTAAACAATAAGGTACAAAAGCCTGCTGCATTATTAAATATGGCTGCCACATATTTTTTAAAGACACCATAAATTATTCGAAATAAATTTATAAAAATAATTAAAAAGCTATATCCTTCTCACAGAAGAGAAAAAAAAAGTTCAGATATAAACAAACTAAATATTTTCGGAAGGGAGATAAGAATTATAAAACAAGTTTAAAACTTAAACGGAAACAAAAACTTAGAAATGAAGAGGTGTTTCAGAAAGAAATGAAAAGTCCGATTATAAAGAGACTGATAATACACAAACACTTATGAAGCAGCTAAATTTATTCACACCTCATGTTCACTCATGCGTTTTTTAAATCGTATGTTCCAAGTGAAACATGCGCGAAATAGTATTCGAAGATTTTCGCGAGAAAATGTTAAACCCGACTTGGCGAATTTCAAAATGCCGTGCCAAAGAGCTGCCCGGGAGTCGACAATGTGGAAAGTCACATCCAGTAAAGTTAAGCGACCGAGAAGGGCAACAAATAATAATAAATAAAAAAACTGGAATCATTTTAACTTTATTATTTGCATCGGTATTTGTCTGAAAGTTTAGTGCAGGACTTTGTTATGATGTTCAATGCTGATTAGTTGATGAATTTTTTTACGAAGAACGGGTATTCAGCTAGTAATATAATAATAATTTTATCCATTTCAGTAAGAAATATTTACAATTTTAGTTATATTATTTTAAACAATATTAAACATTATTAAATCTTTTATCAGATACTTTGGATGGTAAATTTTAAAAAATCCAAAAAATCTGATTTAAATCAAATGTATATGATTTTGTGATTTAAATATCATGATTTTTGCCAACCATGGCTTTTGGTCAGTATTGTAGTTATTAACTTCTCAGTAGATGAACGCTCAAAATTCAAACATTTTGTGCGCATCTTTTTTTTAAAAATAATATGCAGAAATTTGGTTAATATAGATTGGTTAAAATTGGTTTAAAATTCACTAAAATGTAACCACCTTAGTAAGTTTTTTTCTTCAATTCGGTATTTCACCCAAAACTTTTACTTTTTAACCAACTTAAAGCGACAGGAGGGCATCAAAAAATTTTTTTAGTTTGTTTTTTTACTTGTTTGCCAATATTCTTAAAAAATCACATTTGTCTAATTAAAATTTTAAAAAATTTTCAAAACATTGAAAGCCCTTTGTCACCTTAAAATGAAAATTTTTTTTTCATTGTTTAAATATATTTTGCATTTTGAAATTTCAGAATTAAAAAAGAAATTTCCAACGTATAAAAAATTTTTAATAAATGAAAATTGCATAATTGACCAAAAATTCGAGAAACACTAATTGACACCTCCCCCCTTCTTGCACACTTGCATCTGACGAACTTTATTTTTTTATTTTTTTATAACCGTCGTTGAACAGCCGACCCAATTTCATGGGTTTACGACTACTAATGTTAAATTCCGTAGCCTTGTAATTTTGAACCAATCCAGAAGACAAAGGAAACTCCTGGATCAGTACCCCCAGAGGTATTGATTTGTTATGGGAACATGGAGGACTTTGAAACTCGACAGATTTAACGTGCATCAGTCGCCATTTACTACACGGGGAGTCTTCGGCCGGCGAGGATCGAACCCACGACCTCTGGAACATGGGCCCAGCGCCCTACCGACAAGGCTATCCCGGCCTTGACGAACTTTATTGACGAGAAAATATTTTACTGCATGACGGTTACATGGACTTTTTGAGTGCAGTTCCCTTCTAAAGGGACGATAAGATGTTATCAGCGCAGTCCACTAGGTTTTAGAAAACCATTAGAGCAATCCGCTATCACCGTGACGATCCGATCTTTAAATCCAAAATTATTCAGGGTGGCCCTTTTTTTTGGCGCACTGTGCCTTTTGCATGTGATTAGATACTAATTTCTTATTAAAAAGTAATCTACATATCAATATCTTGGGATTATTAGATGAAATCCATTCTACACAAATGAATATAAGTAGTTAAATTTTAAAGTATTTTTAATTTTAAAGGTTTAAATTTGTGCGTAAAAGACGGTTATCAATCTTGTTCTTTTCCCGCTTTATTGACGTGAGGAGAGAAAGCAGGTGGATCCACAAAGTACTGAGTTTGTGTTGTCGGCTGGATTGCATTTCATTAATAAATTATCTTAAGGAACCCCGAAGCATTGAGTTCGTGCTCTATTCCTTTTGTCTGTATAATATTTTAGGGAACTTCAAAGCGGCTACTTCATGAAAAGTTTCTACGGCTTCAGTTTGCACTTAAAATAATAATGCCGTGTATTCAGAGAACAATGCTGCCGAAGGCAACACATACATATATCTAGTGGAGTGACAACTGCCGTTATGATAACCCATTTCTACAATCACAACGTACTATAATGGCACATACCTTTTGAAGAAGAGATGAGGTGGCTTTCGTAACTAAAGAGTCATCCTTAATACCTAACTGAAAAGAAGTTCCAATAAGACAGTCAAGAAAAACTAGTCTCTAGATCGTGAACACTCTTTATTATTTTTTTTTGAAGACTTTACAGGATCCAGGGCACAACATCCTTTAAAAAGTGGGAGACACCAAAGATTCGCGATGGGTATCACAGGATAGAGCTGGTGAGATTTGGCAGACTCGAGATGACTGGCACTTAACAATGAAATTGAAGGGATTGTCTGAAAATCTCTTGGTAAATGGCAAGACGTCCACAACTAGATCATCAACAACATCAGCTGATCCAGTAGGCGGGAAAAATAAATAATGTTGGATGAAGATGAATCAAAAGTGTTGATTTTAAATTAAATAAGATGCCGGGACGACAACCAGCCATGGCGTACACCATATTCCGACCTCGGGGGTGCGGAGGGAGAAAAATGAAATCCCCGTTAGGCGGAGAGAAATATATGAAAATATTTTGATGACTAGAACTCGAATGCTGGCGATCTATTTTAGCGCACGATATTTATATATACTGGAAAAAGTCGAAGTTAAATTACTTAAAAATTGCAAGTTAAAGTTGAATTTCCTACAATTACTGAGTTGAGGAGTTACGCTTAACGTTTACAAAAGGGTTCTCAATTGAAAGTGAAGAAACAAGATGCAGATTACTTTGCACCGGCGTGGACATGAAACGGGCCGACAAGCAGGTGCTTAAAAATTCTAGAAAAAGGGAGGGGTCAAAAGAATGGAAAAGGAATTTTATGGGGAGAGTGTCACAATTGCCTAAAGCAATAAGGGGAGAGAGGAAACGGGTGAAGAACTAAGGATTTATATCAGAAATTAACTAAAAATTAGGATTTGGATGTAAAAAACATGAAATTTAATTGAAAATTGTGACTCAATGTCACACAGATACCTAGAAAATAGGTGAAAACTTCGTAGAAAACAAAAGGACCGAGAGAGTAGCCGTCCTTAACCTCCCTCAACAATCCCACTACTTATGCAAATGACAAAATAGACCCAGTGATACTTAAAACTAATACAAACATTAGAACACTTTGGACTGCCATCTACAAGGTGGTCAATAAGGACTATATTCAGTTCAAAGTGCCAGGCTATGACATAAAAGCCTATGTAAAAACCATAGAGCACCATAGAATATTAACAAAGTTCTTAACTGAAAACAAAATTGATTATGTGCTGATTCCGCAATTCAATGAGAGACCATTTAAAGTGGTCGTCAAAGTGTTCCTATAAACACCGTCCTCCCTGGAAGACTTAACAAACCTTAACTTTGTTGGTTAATCAACTTAGGTCATTAATCAATTTAATTATTAATTATGAACTTAAGTTGGTTAGTGAATTTAATCAATTTCAACTTTGTTAGTCAGATCCTCAGATCAATTACCTACCTTCCAGAGACATATTGATAAAACAGAAAACATAGAGAATATATATAAATAAAGTAACTGAATTATGTTGTGTTTAAGTTACAGTTGTTCAAAGCAAGGGATAAACCCCAACAGTGCCAATTGCCATGTAAAACAAGGTGCGTAAAATGTGCAGGCTAACACACCACCAAAGACTGTATAAAAAGTTATGAAGAACCAACCAAGTGTGCTTACTGTGGTGGCCCGCACACAACAAATTACTCTAAATGTCCAAGAGACTGAACAAACAACCAGCTAAAATTAATAAAATCATCATTAAGCCAAAACAGTTCTCCGCTAAAATGACAATCCCCTCTCAATTGGCTCAGATAGCAGTAGGACTCCCATAAGACACCCTCATCATAAAATAAACAAATAGTAAAATACTAAGTGAAGAGCAAAGCAATAAAGCCTTAGATCAAATATCCGAATTAGTAAGGTTTGTTAAAAACCCTGAAAACATATTCAGTCAAGACTTAAAAACCATAAATTATAAAATAGAAAAAAGCAGAAAATCTCCTCAACCAGTTATTCTCCATAATGAATCAATTTTTTCAGACTAAGTAATTAAGTAAACCAAATAAACGATAAGGATACAGCAAAACCAGTGGAATAAACTAACTATATGCCACAGGAATGCTGATGGCATCAAAACAAAATTAATGTTATAAAATTTTTTTCTCAACAATAGAGGCTGGAAATTATTTTAATGCAAGAAGCAAAACTTAAGATTAGTGATTCAATTAAAATTGGCAATTATTATTTTTATCATACCCCCAGTTGCAAAAGAGGACAATAAGGCGGTACCGGTATGTTTATTAACATTTCAAACAGGAGTTTCACCCCTCCCTTACTCAGGCAGTGCGACGCCACTGCAATCGAAATTAATTTAAACTACCTCATAACTTCAATTTATATAAACCCAAATGCCGATATCACATTAACATTAGATTTAGAAAAACTTTTAAGTCTCAATAGCAATATTCTATGAGCCGGTAACTTCAACTTCAAGTACCGTGACTGGTATTGTCCATTATCAAACAGAAATGATAAAAGATTCCAAGACTTTATAGCCAAAGTAACGCTTGGCATGATTTATCTTGTTACCCCAACCAGGTTTGGTCCAAATCTAGCAAACACCATTGATTTCGGAATCCATAGAAATCTAAATTTAAAAGTCCATTCAAAAGCAATTAATGAACTAGCATCTGACCAGTCATAATACACTTTAAACTTCTGCCTGAAAATAAAAATATAACGAACTGGAAAAACTTCCAGGAAATCCTAATTAATACAGAAATAAATTTTAACCCTATGAACACAACAGAAGAAATTGATAGCAATGTAAAAGATTTCGCTGCAATTAATGATGCCCACCCTAAATACTCAAAAGAAATTAGTAATGCAAGAAACAGACTCACACCGAAAGAAATAACAGCTATAATTAAAAATAGAAGCAGAGCCCGGAAAAATAGGCATTATTAATAAAATCGACATCAAAAATAGGAATAATAAGCATCAAAAATCAGAATAATAGGCATCAAAAATAAGCAGCGCACCCGGCGCCCGGAAGACCCGAAGAACCTTCAGCGCACTCAACAGCAAAGTAAAAACAGAAAATAATAAATTACAGCAGGAAAAATGGAAAGAATTTATCAAAACCCTCAACCCAGAAGACGGGTCAACATGACGAGCTTTTAATACATTTAAAAAAAAGAAAAGCTATTTACCCCCACTAATAGAACAAAAGCGTAATAACCAAATCATCGATCAAGACAAGGTTAACTTTATTGCAGATAACCTAATAGATCAACTAAGTAAGACTAAAGAAGGGACACAGAAGACTAACTCTGTAGTCCAAATAACCAATGAACTTATTACTAATACTCCCCACTGATCACCCGCCCGATGATATAATGCCCAACGGCATTATAATGACTATTAAAAAATTAAAAAGTTCCCGAAAAAAGACGCAAATTACAATAATATGGTTAAGAAACTTCCGTTAGTTTTATTTTCCTCCCTACGCGTATATTATTTCCTCTCTACGCACCTTTTATTTTTTTAATAACCGTCGTTGAACAGCAGACCGAATTTTTCAGTTTGCGATTACCAAGGTTCAACTCCATATCCTTGTAATTTTGAGCAGAATCCAGAAGATCCAAGGAAACTCTTGGACCAAGTATTGGGAGAAACTTGCCTTCGTGGAGGCTTTTCATGAAGGAACTTAGCCGCATTTGCGTTACTTGGAGAGGAAAACCACGGAAACCTCCCACGGGTCGCCTGATGGCAAAGGGACACTAGCCCATGATCCGTCTACCACTGAGGATATTTTGCATCAGCACTGTGGTCTTGCGAGCCGGGTGCGAAATTCGCATCGACCTGCCATCGCTGAGATTCGAATCCGGTTCACCTCATTGGAAGGCGAACGTTCTATCTCCTGAGCCCCCACAGCTCCCACATCTTTAATTTAATTTTATATTTTATAACCATCGTTACGACTTCAATGTTCAACTCCGTAGCCTCGTAAATTTGAACCTAATCCAGAAGACAAGGGAGCTCTTTGATCAGGTATTGGGAGAAATCCTGGATCTGGTATTGGAAGAAATTTGCCTTTATGGAGGACTTTTTGATGTAACTAAGCCGTATTTGCGTTACATAGTGAGGAAAACCACAAGAACCTCCCACGGTAAGCCTGGTGTCAAAGGGACTCTAACCCCTGATCCGTCTGCCACTGAGGATATTTTACGTCAGCACTGTGGTCAGTGCAAGCCAGATGCGGGTTTGTATCGACCAGCCATTGCCTGGATTCGAACCCCGTTCATCTCTTTGGAAGACGAACTCTCTATCCCCGGAGCCATCACGGCTTTCACACCTTTAATTAAACTTATTTAATCTTATTCAACTAATAGAACTTACTTTGTGAAGGTCGATAATTTCTCGTCAAATAATAATAATATAAAAAGCTGCGTGGCACAAGACAGCAAGTTAGGACCAGTACTCTTTTTATTTATGATGTTCCCAAGCATCAAAACGTAATATTGGCTTTTTTTCCCAGACGATACTGCCGTACTCGCACAAGATCATAACAAGATCAGTAATCAATACTTTAAATTCTGATCTATTAGATATCAAAAAATGATTCTTAGACTGGATATTATCAGTCAACATAGATAAAACACAAGCCATGATGTTCTCTAAAAGCACGCCCTCTCCCTTTGATCAAGTTACACTCGACAACGCGAAAATTACATCGAAGGATAGCATACCTTGATACGGAACTGGATAAAAGATTAACTTTTAAGAAACATATCTTAAATATAACTTTAAAATATAAAGCCGACAGAGAAATTTTATACCTTTTTTTAAAAAAGGATCAAAATTAAGTATCAAAAAAAAATTCTCCATTACAAAATGATTTTAAGATCAATAGTTAGTTACACAAGCCCAATTTATGTTGGTGTAGCAAAAACTCTCCAATCTCTACAAAACACCAATTAAAAAATATTGTGAACGCTGCATGGTATTATCAGAATGTATACATAAGCAGAGACCTCAAAATTAAAAGCATTAATACATTTTTTCAAAAACTTTCCCTATAATAACCAAATCTACATCAATAATATTAAAATTCAAAACCTATCGAAATATGACAATTATAGCAGCAATAATAAATACAGAGCAATTATGAGAAATGACAACAAATAAGATGGACAATCTTAATAACAATTTTTTCATTGTCTTTTGCTATAAAATATTGAAAATATTTATACGTTTTTTTGCTTCAAGCATGGTTCTCAAGAAGACTATCAACTAACTTCTTGAGTCTCAAGAAAGGTTTATTTCGTTTTATTTTTAAATTTTTTATTTATTTCTAATCTTCTTTTCTCTTTCAATAGATTAAACATCATCTAGAATCCATTCCTAATTATAAATTGTAAATAAAATCCGCCAGATGAAAACACTTTCTGGCTACACTTTTGAAAAAAACAGAATTGTTAAAAAGAAACCTTTGCCCACTAGATAGAAGCACTATACGCTTCCAATTCCTGAACAGAAAAAAAAAAACTTTTGCTAATTGAATAATTAACCGCTAGATAGCAGCACTATTTAGCTTATTGTTCTGAGGAAAAATAGTATGTTTCTGATAAAGAAAAAGTAAGATGAGTTCTTTACGAGAAATGCTATTTGAACTTTCTTTGAACTACCATCATGTTTACATGTTTTTCAAGGAAATACGTGTTAATCTTTTTTTATTCTTATTTTCTTCATAAGTAATTTTTTTATACAAATATCCCCTTGTAAAAATTCTCATATAAACTTTTTATGTTAATACTCACATGTAAATATTCCCCTCTAAATTTGCCTTGTTAATTTACTTTTGTAAATAACCCATGTAAATGTTCCCTTCCTCAATTGCAAATAAACCCTGGTTGAATCAGGCATTAGCCTACATAACTTATGGCCAGATAGTTCGACCAGGATCTTTTAACTTATTTCTTCTTTTTTTTTTTTTTACGTAATTACTTAGAATGAGATTTAGCTTTATCTTTCTTTTTATCTCGCCAATCATCATGTAAACTTCCTACTTCAGGTATTTTATATTTTTGGGCAATAACAACTTTTCTACCGGAGATAAGCACCCCGGTGCAGGTGCCCCATAAACAATGTAGTGCCAGTTTCAGCCACCGCAAATAAAAAAGTTTGTCAAAAATTTCAAATTCACCGGTTACTTATGCTGTGAATTAAAATAGGGAACAGAGGTGATGCTAAAATGAAAGCCGTGAGTTTGTACACGTAAAGGAACTAGGTTAAGCAGCGACGCAATGATTACGTTTAGGAGGATTAGCAAGTCGCCGCAGGTGTCCAGTAACGTGTGTGTCTAGGGTCCGTGCGCTAGCTAGTTAGTATTCATGCATGTATCGGTGTCCTTAGAGTTGATTTCAGAGATTTAAAGGAACAATTCTCACTTTAATTAAGTAAAGTTTTTAACAATTCCAAAAGTTTAATAAGAAAATCAATTACACTTAAAAAAAAAAAAAAATTTTTTTGTGTAATTCACTCCTTCGTAAGCATATGATTTCCCTTTCGTAATCATTTTTAGTTTAGATATTTAAAAAGTAATACTTTTTCAAATTATGATTAATTTGAATTCGTCGTATCATTCACTTCTGTTTTTAAAGTTTTCAACTTAAAATTCTTTCTAAGTTACATTTTTTAATTTTTTTTTAACAAAAATCTGTTGACGCCGATTCCTTTTTTGATAATAAATGTCGCAGTGAAAAACATCTACTCAAATGATGACTTGAAAATATCGATACATTTTCTTATTTTTCCTGTGATTCGTTCCCGCACTTTTTTTGTTTTTTTTGTTTTACAAATATATTTTTCTTTTATTTTCCTTTCACTAGTGGCGGGACGTTTCAGTCTCTTTTTCAAGCTGGTGGAGAGAAGCGATATTTTGAAAGGTAACTTTTCTATTTCTCGAATTTAAATAAAATTGGAATGAGATTTTTTTATCTAAACTTATTCATTTATTTTTGTTTTCTGTATTTGATAACAAATGTTTGTTTTCAATTTTCTATTTCACTTTATTTTTTAGTTCTATTTTGGGTAATCAGCACACAGTGCGTGGAGTTTTTAAAAGATGCTTATTTTCGATTTCTGTTTTTTAAAAGGTGCTTTTTACAATGGGTGTTTTAAAAAAGTGCTTAATTTTCCCTTTTCCAAAATAATATATTTTTTCTTTACCGTGTTGATTTTCTCTACGAATTATGCAAAAAGACATTGTCCTATTCAACGTTTTCACAATTAATTCAACCCCAATTTATTTCAGTGTACCGTTGTTCCGTAGTGTATGTTTGATGAAATACTTGCGCATGCACGTATACTGAGCTGGATTCGGTGGGAAGGATTTTTGCCCTCTCGTGTGCAAATCTGCTGAAATTCGCAAGATATTCTCAATTTTAAACTTCAATTTCCACCCTATGTAATCGAGCCGTAAAAATCTCCCTAATATTTGCTGTATTCGGAGACCAACTAAACATTTTCAAATTTTTTTCCCTCATAGCGATAGAAAATTTTATTTCTCTTTTTAATTTCATCGTTGGTGACTAGCCTTCATCTTCGCAATTTCATTCAAGCAAATGGCCTTCTCGCCATATTCTATTTATAGTTCAGTACCATTACCTTTGAACTTGGGGATTATTCACTTATTACGTATTTTCATGTCTGTCTCCTGAGCAGCAAAAAATCCCGAAGCATCATCACCTCAAAATTTCCATCTTTCTTATATTCATTAAATTTAAGAATTTAGTGAGAATTTTAAGATTAATATTTTTACCTGAGGGACCGATTGCAGAAAATATTTATAAATTTTTATTGTACTTAATAACTTTTTATTAATTATGGTATTATTACTTTTAAAATTTTCAGTACTCATAAGTTGTTTTATGATTTGCAAGATTTTAAAAAGTATGAAGTAATATTTTAAATGCAGCAAAAAATCTTATATTCAGTTATGTAAAAAAAAATCAGATTTATCATTCTAAAAAACTTTAATTAATCTCCTAATTTTTTTTATTCGTAAACAATTGAAATCAAAAAACTCAATTATCTCAAATTTGTTAAATATTATGAATGTAGGGACCCTGTAATAATAATTTACTTCTGATAAAAATCTTTAGCTTCCAAATCCTTTGTATTTACATTTCAAAATTTGTAATAAAAATCATTTCATTAAAGAGATATTGAACCAAGTAAAAAATAGTAATAATAATAATAATAATAAAGATTTTAGGTATCATTTACTAATTTATATTTATAATAAGAGTTTTCTTAACTTGCTTAATTCTTTATATATCTTTATAAATTTAGTATGACCAATAATATTAATCTTGTTACTGTTTTGTTGAATATGTTTTTATAAATAAATTTTATTTAAATCTGAAAAATACACTCGATGACCGTTTTAAATTTCGATAACCTTTTTATAATTTTTAATTAATTTTTTCACATAATTAAATAAAGTAATTATTAATTAAATTTAAAAATAGAATGAGCCACTTTCTATTGAATATATTTAAAATTGTGCATGAATTGTTTTTGTGGTGATTAATATAATCAAGAAAAGAGTTCTTTGTCAGGCACTAGTTATTTTATCAGGATCATGTTAATGTTTTTATGACAAATTTTCAACAAAAAGAAGAAGAAAAATTACTTAATAGTGCGCATGTCCTAATAACAGGGTTGGAATTTGACGTCAAAAATTGGCTTTTGATTAGTCACGGGAAAATTCTGTCGAAAAGTGTCAGAAATTGTCGAAATCTGACAAAATACTGGAACAAGCTTTTTTGTTAACATTGGGGACATTTTATTCGACATTAAATCATGCAAAATACTTGCATTCTTCTATAATTAACGTTTATATTATATAATGAAAATTTTTATTCTATATCATTTTTTAAAAAATAACCAAAATCGTTTAATTATTAATTCGGTTTTCCAAAAACATGGTACTCTTTTATATATAAGTAATAACTATGAGTTGTTAATTATTATCAATATAAATATTGATTTTAATTATTTTATGCCACAATTTTGGCAGATTTTTAAGACTAAGTAAAAACTAAAGTAGACACCAATAATTGTCTAATCTCAATTTAATAAAAAATTTTTTTCTTGATTCTTAATATTTGTTGTTATGTGCAGGTTAGAAGAATTTGTCTAATCATGCGAACGGGGTTTTGAGGGAAATTCAGGCAGGCAAAGAATACTTTTCGGTCTAAAAAAGTTCCTACAAATTTTTTTATTGTTAAAAAAACATTAAATGTCAATTTGTGTATTTATTAGTTTGAATTCCTATTATAGTTTATGAGTGGGACGTTAAATTTAATAAACTATTACTGTTTCAAAATATTTTGATTTCTAATAATTTTTAACACATGCCCGTTTATTCAAGAATTGTGTAAAATCAAACGAATTTCTTTTCTTGTATAAATTTTACTTTCCAAAAATATTTATAAAAAGTTATTGTACAAAGGGAAGAGAAATATTAAAATTTTTAAACTAATTATGATTTACAAAATATATAACTGTTATGCAAAATGAGTTAATAATTTCTTTAGTCAATCAATTTAAGGGTTTAGTTCAGTTACTATCAATATTTCTGTACAGTTATTAAAATTAATTTCATAGTTATAGCTATAAAAGATAAGTAGCTCAACATTCTTGTCTATACAGCTGAACATCAATTAAAAGAACAGTCTCGATATTATTCATATAAAACTGAAAAATGAACTTGGAGTACAGTAAGCTTCAAAAAAATTTTTTTTTTTGTAATCGTTTGCTTTGGGGGAAGAGTTAAAATGAAAATAAATGAAAACTGATTTTACGTATTAAGAATACAATGATTGTTATGTGTTTTATAAGGTAATTGCTTTTGTATTTTTATTTTCAATAGTTAAGCAAATTAACGGCTTGGCTAAATTGCAGTTTGACATATTTTTATTTCTAATTAATCATGTTATCTTTTATTTTTAACACCACAATTTGGGTTTTTGGCAGCAATTTTCTATACAAAATAGCTTTATGTTAAAATAACTCAAGAACATAATTGATGAAACACTTGTAATTTTACGTGTATGCCAATTTAAAAATACTTCATATTTATAATAGCTAGTAATTATCCTTACGTAAAATGTTGAGTTTTTGACATTTGTCGAAAACTATGTCAGAAGGGTTTTTTAATATGACGGTTAAAACCAGATAAAACCATCAATTGTCAAAAACTAAATCCCTCTAAAACTAACTCATTTAAGACTAATTACGATATTTTTTTTAAGTGCTAAAAAATATTTTTGAGTTTTTAAAAGGTGCTTATTTTTTGTTGAAAAATTTGACTACGCACCCTGTCAGCATTAATAAAAAGTGCAAGTGTGTATCATTTTTAGTTTCATTTCTTTGCATTATTAACTTTTTTTGGAATTGTACTAAAATCACTATCCTTTCCAAAAATAGCATATGTATTCATATCAAAATATTATCGAGTTTCAAATGCTCTTTTGTATAATTTTATTTCATCACAGTATTTTAATTTTGTTGAAACTCATTCATATTTTAATGATAGTAATGAGTTTCCAGCTTTCTACAGTAGTATTTCAGTAATTAAGTTTAGTAATTAGTATTTCATATGTGAACAAATCGAAATGCCAAAGAGTTTAAATTATTCATATTTTTTTTATTCACGTGCGCATTCTTTTTAGTTTCGTTTTGCTATTTACAGATCTTGGCTCTGTTGAAAGTGACTTTAATTCAGGTACTTAACCATTTTTAATGTAATAAAATCATAACGCAATTCATTAGCTTTGAAAACGTAAATATAGCGAAATAAATGCACTTGAATTTCATTTTTTTTTAAACATAGACATCTTTATTTAGATTTGTTTAAACATACTACGTATTGCTCGAAAAAAATATACTACGAAATAACAATCAGAATTCTTATTTTTCTGCCTAGTGTTCATATTTTTTATTTTGGAGCGGAAACGGAAGTCCCATTTAATAATAACTTAGTAGTAATAACTACTAATAAACTCATTTTCGTTTTAACAAATAGTTTTGAATATTTTTTTTTTTTTTTAATTTTTTTTCCTCACAAACACTTAATTTTACTAAACATAGATTAAACGCGATAAGTTTTGATCCTTTTCATGAAAAGAAAATTATCATAAATTATTTTAGAAAATTTCTTTCAGGGGGAATTCAAATTAAAAAAAAAAAAAACTGTTATCAAATGTAATAAAAATATCTGTTCTTTTATAGTGTTCTTTCCTGAATCATCTAAGATGATGTACTCTTTCATATCGTATTTACTGAATTCATCAGAAATTTTTATGGGTGAGTTTTATTAATATATAATGTTGTTTTTTCTCACTTTGATATTTTTTGCGTAAATTTTTTAAGAAACTGTAATGTATACATATGCTAAACGGAAAGATAGATCTATAACATTTTATTACTTTTAGCTCCTATTTCTACTTTTTTTTCTTACTTATGAATGTTATGAAGTGAAATTAACATTCCTTAAAATAAACCTATTTCTTAGTGAGAAAATTTTCACGGATTCATTCAAATATTATGTAAGCACGTAAAGGTAGAAGAGATTTCCCTTGCATTTTTTTTTCTTTTTGCTGACAATGTGTATAAGCAGAGCTGTGACCGCTCCGGGGATAGAACATTCGCCATCCAATGAGGTGAACCAGGTTCGAGTCCCAGCGATGGCTGGTCGATACGAATTCCGCACCTGGCTCGCACCGACCACATTGCTGACTTAAAATATCCTTAGTGGTAGACGAATCATGGGTTAGAGTCCGTTTGCCGCCAGGCTTATCGTGGGAGGTTTTCGTGCTTCTCCTCTCCATATCACGCAAATGCGGGTTAGTTCCACCAGGAAGCCGCCCACAAAGGCGAATTTCTCCCAATACTTATCCAGGAGTTCTCTCGTCTTCTGGATTAGGATCAAAATTACAAGGCTGCCAAGTTGAATATGAGCAGTCGAAAACCGAAAAATTGGCTCAATTGTTCAACGACGGTTATAAAATATAAAAAAATAACAAAAAACAAATGTGAATGACCAATGCAGACCCCACTTCCAATTTTTTCAATTCAATAAAATTATGTCTAACAAAAGTATTTCAAAATTTTACAATTTGGAATATTTCAAATTTGAAATGAAAGCTAACTTAAGAAAAAGAAAATTTTTCTTCGATGAATCTCACAATTTTGTAAAATGAAATAAAAGTAAAATTTTGTTTTATGCAAAATTGAATATTTTATTTAATCTTAAAATTAGGTAATTTCAGAATAAGTTTAAGTAATGGAAAGAGTGTTTAGTAGGACAGGGCGATGTAAGAAATTTTATACCATGATACATCGTCTGTTAGACATCGCGATACAGCGATGTATCAAGATTTAACATATGTTCGAAAATTATGAATTAGAAATCTTTAAATCAATTAAAATTAAATAATTAAGGAATAAATCCATCACAAAAGAAAATGCTAATTCTACAAAAAATGCTTCGATAACATCAATAGCATTGTTAAATTTTTTGACTAAAATAATAAAGATGGATTGGTTTAAAAATAATAATAGAACTATAACAAAATGTTTTACATACAGGCATTTAAAATTTAAAAATAAATAAATAAATAAAGTAAGAAACAAACCAAAAAAATTTTCCCTTTAGTAATACTTTTTTTAAATTATTTGTTAAAAAAAAACGGGCTTTTGAAACACCGCTAGACCTTTTATTTATTTATTTAAATTAATAAAGTTATATAGACTAATGGTCAAATTGGTCAATTCATTTTTACATTGATAAATCTAAAAATGAATGTAAGTTTTTTTTTTATTTAATTATTTTTTTTCTTCTGAAAATAAAATCGACTAAAGAGTTTTTGGTTTAAAAATGATACTGATTATCTAGCAAATTATCAAACGAACACGTATAGAAAGAATTTTAAGGTAAAAAAATACTGTAATTATTATTGTTAAATTATTAGAAAGCGTCGAAATATTGTTGAACTTTTTATTTCATTAAAAAAAATTTGTCGTTATAACTAGTAGTCAAATTTTTTTAAAAACAATAACGTAAACTTCATTTTTATTTTCTCAAAAATAAAAGCAAATTAAATAAATGTGGGCTTTGTTTTAATTTTTTTATAATTAAAAACGACAGACGATTTATTGGTCTAAAAATAATTAAATTCTATCTAATTATTACACTTACGTGCATTAAATTAATTTTTTAAAAAAAACTAACTTTTTATAAGATTACTTAATTATTACTTCAAAACAAAATACTCCTATTGAATTGTATCGCTTGAAATCAGAGTTAGCAAGTTTTTGACAGTTTTATTCGGTTTTATCCGTCTTGTCAAAAACCCTCTTTGAAATTGTTTTTGAGAAGTGACAAAAACCCAAAATTTTAGTGTGAGGAAAATTATGAGGTACTATAAATAAAAGTTGTTCATTAATAAATATACGTATAAAATTATAAATGATCAATCAATTATGTTCAGTTATCGATAATTTTGATATGAAACTCTCCTTTTGCCTATTACTGTCAATAACCCAAATTTTTGTGTTGAAAATATTAGATAATTATAATAAAAAATGTGTAAAATTGAATTTTATCTAATCTGTTCATTTGTAAAATTATTTGAAATTAAAATACATAAACAATCAGCTTAGTTAAAAAAAACACTTAACCATCTTATTGATTATATCTAAAATCATTTTCATTTCCAGCCTTGGACGTCACGAGGGAAGGACCAGCTGTTTTCTGTGTGTTGTGCGGGTTCCACAAGAAGCGATCCGGTATCCTCTTCCTCTTATCCTCTTCTTGTTTATATTTTTTAGTATTCTCCTCTGGTTAAGTACTGTTTGTCTAAGGTAGGTACTCTGACCGCCACTAAGTCTGCGACAGTCTGGTGCTATGGAAACAAGGAGAGGGCATTTTAGGGAGGGTAGCTTCGATGAAGAGGTCTTCTTTTCTCTCGCCGAAACCAGTCCTAAAGAGGGGCCCCGCACCCCTACTTGAAATAATCATACCTCGTTACCATAGTCACCGCCACAGCTCCAGACGAATGTCTGGCAGAGTACCCATCTTAGACAAGCAGTATTGGCTGGCACGTGGTGGAAACCTTAAAACCAAATTACTACCCGGTGTCAAAAAAGCCACGTGCCGGCGTTTGTTTCCTTCTGGACGGGACCGCGGTTTGCTTGACTCCTGTTAGGTACTGCTAGGATGTGTTAGGCTCCTCTTTCTTCGTTATCCGTTTCCTTTTTTTTTTCCCGATAACTACTGACTTGTTTGACTTTTAATCGATTTTTCAGTCTCGATTTTTCACTACGATTAATTCACTGATTTTTAATTTTTTATTATCAAAGTTTAAGCCCTTCCCGCCCCTGTTAGGGGGCATCCGGAGAAATTTTATTAATTTTTTGTTATGTCAGACATCGCTTATAACGATTATTATCAGGATATTTCTGATTTCGAAATGAGTCGAAACCTAGATCTAAAGCACCTTCATATCGTTTTTTAATAATTGCTTAAATTTTATCGCAACTCAATTAAATTCAACAAATCATTACGCTTAGTCAAAATTTAAACTTTCTAACTGGGTTACTTGACAGCACCGGCTCAAGAGATGACGAATCAGATATGTTGAAACGTTCAAGACTCACATGCTACATTCAACTCCTTTTGTAAAGATTACGACTATCAGTTGGACAGAGATAACTGCTGTAAACGATCGCAATCCAAGTCTCTCAGTAGATAGAGATATTGAACAATTCAGTTCCACATTCTCAGACAAACAGGCTGTGGTCAGCCCACCCCCTCAAGGTTTTTTTTTTGCATAAGGATGAAGATATGGACAATGATAATGGATTTCAGCTGGCTAATAAAGTGCCCCCTATCATTAATAAAAACAATGACACCTTTTCATGAAAAAATCTAAACGAAATACTTAAACAGAAGAATATTTTCGGATACACTGGTTAATTAAGGGCCATCGGAGATGTCTTTATTGTTAGAGTAAAGACTCCATGAACATAAAGAACCATCCGAAAAGCTAATGTAATTGAGTACCACACTTACTCTCTTTGTGATGAAAGACAGGTTGTCTGTGAGTACATAGAAGAAGTTAGAAGAAGTTACCGAACTCAGACATCGCTTACAATTTCACCGTCATTAACGTTAAGCAGATGACAAGAAAAAGAGATGTCGTTACTATTTATTATTAGCCTACAAAGAACAACGCGCGATGCGGGAATTTACAAGTCAAATTTGAAGAATTTATAAGTCAGAAAAGCGTCGCAATGCCATCGCTGTCAGGGATACTTTCATTGACAGTCTTAATGTTTCATCTCTCCCAAGTGTATAAAATGCGCAGGAAATCATTTGAATGCTAACTGTACTAAGGTTCCCGAACAGCACGTAAGTGCTGTATTTGTAAAGGTGACCATCCTGCAAATAATTGTCAATGTAGCAAATATCTAGAGATCAAAACCGAAATTGAGTTAAGGAACAACCAATGCTTGAACAGACGAGATATTTTAACTCTGATGTTGCTGCTCCCTCTGGATACCAATGGGCTCCATAGATTTGAGCCACCATCTTAGAGACCCTCCTACACACAATTCGCAAGCCGAAACGTGGCAATGAGCTCAATTCCAACGAGTTACTCACTTAAAATGAAGGAGTTAAAATAGCTCAACTTGAGTGAAATTTCACTTATTTATCAGGAAAAAAGGAGCCTCCTCATCTTGAGTTAAATTCACTCAAGTCAAAGAGTCAACTGAAATAACTCGTTGAGAATTTTAAATGGAACTTGAGTGAATTTCAATCATTTTTGATTGACTATCGGTATCATTTGATCGGATCATTTTAACTCGAATTTGAGTGAATTTCAATCATTTTTCATTCCTAATTAGCATCATTTAAGTGAATATATTTGAATATTACTTGTGTTTTTTTCGATCATTTTGGATTCTTTTCGCTAGAATGTCTTTTAAACCACAGTTAAATTGTTCCTTTTCAGACTATTCATTGAATCTATTACTGCCTATAAAGAAAGGTTCAAAAAGAAAATATTTTAACCATGTGTCACTGAAATAATTTCTTTTAAATATTATTGATAACATGTTTGGTAAGTTTTTTTTTTTTAAATTTTTTTAATTATAAGACTAAGATTAAGTGTGAATGTCAAAAAGGAAAATAAAAGCTCTGTTATTCATCTGTATTTTACAATTACTATATTGAATATAAGAGCAAGATAAGGTATTTTAGATTTAGAAAGTTTTGTGACAGACCTATGCACAAAAATTTAGGGATTTTTAACTTTTTTGTCACAAAACAAATTTGTAATTAACAGTTTTTTTTAAAATTTTTTTAATTATAAGACTAAGATTAAGTGTACAAGTCAAAAAGGAAAGTAAAAGCTCAGTTATTAATCTGTATTTTACAATTAATATATTGAGTATAATCGCAAGATAAGGTATTTTAGATTTAGAAAGTTTTGTGACAGACCTATGCACAAAAATGTAGGGATTTTTAACTTTTTGTCACAAAACAAATTTGTAATTAACAGTTTTTTTATTATTTTTTTCATATAGGCAAACAAATAATAATTAAAAGATTTCATTAGTACATTAAATAGTACTTAACCATTTCAATCCTAATTCTTGGGAACATAACTTTAATAATTTTTTTACATTCTTATTTCTATGGATCCAAATGTTTCTAGTTATGACTTTATTTGTAAAAGGTTTGCTAATACATACTTATAAAATACGTCTAGATATTGGTAAAAAGAAACAGCAGAAATTCTTTTTAATCGTTCATTTTTTTCCTATTGGGTTTTATAAACGAGCTGAATGTAATTTAAATACAATTATAAAACATGTTTGGTAATTTTTTTGCTTTTATATGAAATTAAATGCATGTGCACTCTTAAAATCACACTAAGTCATCAATGATAATTATTGAAAATATATAATTTTCAAGTCAGGCTTGTTTCATGTATAACGCTTTGTTTCATAATTTATCAATACTCAAAAGCAAAGATACTAACTTGCTTCGCATTGTGGATTTTATTAATAGTTGTGTTGCCCACCACTGCATTTAAATAATTTAAATATATCACTTTGTTCAAATTATTTTATGGGGAGCCTTCTAAAGCATTGACGAAGGAAAACAAAATTATGCATGTCTTAGTTTTTTTTTTAATTCATTACCTTTTTATAAAATCTTTTACTGAAAGTGGAGCAGTCAGCATCTCAGCAAAAATAATTAGTGTCAGAGAGCTACGAGGCATCTGCAAATATGTTCTTATATTTTAACCTAAAATATAAGAATACAATTGTGAATAAGACAAAAAATTACAAGAAAAGAGTGCATTTTATTTCATACATTTATTAAAAGCAGAATAACCAAATTTTTGATAGTGCTGCTAAACGCACATTTCTTTTAGCTCATAGAGCATGAACTCAATGAAGGAATAGAATTCAGCTTGCTTTATTGTAGAGGACATTAAGAACAAATATGAATCAATGGCTGTTAAACAGCAAGAGCCTACATCAATAATCACCTTGTCCAGAGCCATTGTGGCATAGGGGATAAAGCTCTCGCCTTCCAATGATTCCACCGATGGTTGTCGATTCGAATACCGCACCCGGCTCAGACCAAACACTATGTTGACGTGAAATATCGTCAGAGGTAGACAGATCATGGGTTAGAGTCTCCTTGTCGTCAGTCTTACTGTGGGAGATTTTCGTAGTTTTTCTCTCCATCGGGTTAGTTCATCATGGAGTCCTCCACGTAGACAAATTTCTTCCTATACTTGATTCAGGAGTTTCTTTGTCTTCTGAATTGGGTTCAAAATTCCAAGTGTACGGAGTTAACATTAATAGTCGTAAATCCAAATTTGGATAGGCTGTTCAATGACGGTTATAAAGTCACTTTGTCCAATATGGAAAAACTTTAAGTCTTGCGTTCTCCTGTCCAATTCACAGATGAAAAACATCTGTGGAATGCCCATTTTACTGAATTTTTTTTCAAAATTAATATCTTCTTGGAAAAAAAAAGTCATTACTAAGACCAGATTTCTAATTAGAATGTTACTTAAACAAGAACCATAAAATTTACATACATTTGGACGGGTACAGGTTAGCTTACGATTTAAAATAGACTCCAGTTTTGTAGAACTGTTATATATACATTTGAAATCATAAATATGTCATAAAATTCAAATGCATTCCTTAGTTTGCAGTTTTCTACTAAAAAACTGTTTTGGGGTTTAAACCAATAAAAAAAATCTTTAATTTGAAAAACAGAAATGTAATAATTATGTTAAAATGAATAATATTGTTTTAAATGTTAGTCTTTTAAAAAGTAGTGTTAAAAATAAAAAAAATTCGTTGCAAGGCAACTAGGAGTCCAGCTATATTGTGATAGATTTTATCAAATCCACAACTTTGTAAACTACTTGGATGAATTACAAATCCATACTTTATTATATTTTTTAATTTAGTTAGTTATTAAATACTCTAAGCAGTAAAAATTAAATACGTATATTCCAAATATATTTAAGAGAACATGTAATAATTTAAAAACTCTCAAAGTACTAATTGCCACTTTTTTTTCTGAAATGATAAATTTGTAATAAAATGCATATAAAACATCTTATTATGTAGATTTAAATGGATGAATCTTGCAAATACAAACTTTTCATAAATTAAAGACAAGAAACTTAGTTTATATATAGTAATATAAATAACAGCAAGTCTGCATAAAAATCAATTATTTCGAAAATAATTTTTTATATAATAAAAAAAAAGATTCTTGAATGATGTAAAATCAATTTTTCAAAAACGTCTTGTACTAAAATGTGTTAATCCAACCAAAAACATAGGGACACTGATATAAATCCATTATATTAAAATAAAATAATGAAAATTTTAAGCTATAATTAATGAGCTTTAAAAGAAATCGCAGAAAACTTTACAGATCTAATTTATTAACACATACTTCAACAAAGATTCCGTCGCGGAACCAGATTTTTGAACATATCATAATCATCCACATCTAATACTTTCATTCTTAATAAATTTATCTTGAAAAAGAAATTAAATGACTAATATTTTATATAAAAAAGCTGATAACAGCTGATTTAAATTTATAGTGTATATAGCAAATTGTAAATCATAGTATTTTAAAAATAAGAACAACACTATATAACCAAAAAGTAAAATAGCGTCTTCACCAGAAATTCTACTCCTAATAAAATGATCTTTTAATTCTTATTTATTCAAAAAATTATGAAAGACATAACAGACAGCTATTGGAAAATTTGTTCCACCATATCGTCATAAAAAAACAGAAATCCACGTCGGTTTCTTTTTAAAACAAAACAATACAAATTCCAAACAATACAAATCGCTTAAATATCTGCCACTCAAGTTCGATTTATCGCAAAACAAGTATTTCACTCAAACATAGGTGTATTCAACTCAAGTTGAGTTTTAAAAAAGCCCACTTTTTTGAGTAAAGAATTCATTCTTTCATTTTAAGAGAGTAGAAGAAGCTAAAATCATCATCAAAGAAGCACGAAACAATACCACTACACTTGTAAAATCCTTAAATGAGCACTTACTATTCACCCTCCTGAAAGATTAGGCAGACAGAAATCTCAATATGTTAATGCAACCTATCTTCTTCCCAATTAAAATCATAATGTGCAACAGCAATGGAATTATCAACAAACCTACCGAATTCAAAGACTTTGTCGGAAGACACGAGCCTGATATCATAACTCTGACGGAAACGGATACTAAACCCTATGATAAACTAAGAATTACCAATTACAATACTTTTAAATGCTACTGAATTGACAGAAGAGGCGGCGATAGTGCCATACTCATCAATAGCAAATACAAAGCCTCACTTTTTAAATCTGCCACCCACAATAAAGCAGAAGAAGTCTTCATCCTTCAATTAAACAACATTAATATCAAGATCATCTCTCTTTATAGCCCCTCCCCCGCAAAAAAGAATTACCTTACTTGTATAGTAATGATATTTCTGGTAAATAATAATTTTGGTGATAAAAACAAAGTTACGGTATTTAAGCCATTCATCTGCTAATTTTTCCGATTTTTAAAATTATAGTTCTTATTACCACACATTTACTAAAAGTACAAAAAAATATATATATATTAAACCGAATAATTGTTTTTATGCCATGCTCTAAGGAGACATCATAAAATTATCCAAATTTTTACCACAATTAATATAAAACAGCATGATATTAAAATTATTTATTGTTAACTTAACAACAAGTCATTACCAAAGCTCTTAGATAAAAACTACCTCTACAACCAGAAACACGATAAATTTTACCCTATTCTGGTAGCCCTATCCTATTTCTGGCTATACTTTTTTCAGTTTAGTAATTGCAAGATAAATTTTTATAACACAAGTAGGATTCTTTGTTATTACTTTTACTTAATGAAAATTCTTAATAGATATCTTAAATTGTTTCCCTTTTTAATTTATATAATATATTTAATAATATTTGATTTTATATGTGATCATTAAAACATTTATGTATGCATATTTTTTGCTTCATAATTTATAATTGTAAGTTCATTAATAATTTAAAATATAACTAAAATTTTGTGTTATTTCTAGTGAAATGTTTAATTTTTATTATAAGTGTTTAATTTTTATTTTAAGATCTAAAATATTTATTTTCTTTTGCAGTTAAACTTGTGTTTAATAAGCATAAACTTAAACATCTCGTCTGCAAAAAGATAATCAAGGTATTTAGTATATTTTATTATTAAGTATGAAAAGTTATTAAAATATTTCATTAACATTAAAATCACAACCCATGGATATTATTTTTTCTTCAAAATGGTAAATTTAAATTTCATTGTGTAATTTATCTAGTATCTCAGTCATCTCAGCATCATAAATATGTGGTTTTAAAATTTTGTGGTGATTAAAAATTGAAACTTAGTATTTTTGTCAATTTGACATCTAATATTTATGGACTACTATTTTTTATAAACTATTATAAAAAAAGTAAAAAAAAAATTCGATTCTGTAGTCTAACATTCAATTGTTGTATTAAAAAACTAAATCCAATAAAAAATACGGTTGAAAAGAATTACTAAATAATATAAAATAATATCATTGTAAATAGATAAAGGATTAAATCAATCAATGAACTCCGATTATTCAAACGCTGATTTACCGGATTGCCCACTTTTCCGCATCGTACAAGGACCATATATTTTCACATCTTTACCACATTGTTAGAAATTTTTCGAAAAACTGGTTAATTAATAATTTATGTAATTGTTGTTTAACCAAACCATATTCAAGCAAAACCGTCAAATAACCATAAATAAGATGGTATTCAAACTGTTAACTGTGAATAAAACCGTTTATGAGCTACTTTCGCCTAATACGGTTAAGCAACCAGAATTTCATCGCACCAACTAAGTCCAATTAATAATGCCACTCAGTTCCTTGCAGATGGGTAATTATTATAGCCGAGAGGGCTAATCTGTCAATCTGATGTTCCAGTCCCAGATTTGATAACACAATATTTCTTCTATTCTTTTCAGTGCTTAGAGTTCCCCGTGTCTTGCACTCCCCAATTCGTGACCCTGGGCTGTCAGAATACGAATCAGCTGTCAGAATAATCTCCCTGAAATGGCAGCACCATAAAGCTGCTAACTTATCTCTAATGTCCAGTTAAATTTCTTATTTATGGTTTCGAAACTATGCTACTTGTAAAAAGATTTTTTTTAAAAAACTTATAATTTTGCATTCATGGCTTCTTAACCATACTTGTTGTCAACGGAAAAAAACTTACCGAAGATTATATTAATTCTCTATTTAACAATCATCTAAACACTGTTTTACTGGGCGACTTCAATTCCAAGCAGAAGGACTGGAGATGTAGACGCAGCTACACAGAGAGCATCACTCTACGAAATAACTGACTGTTAACCCCAAGAACATACCTACGTACCCTTTCAAACGACACACCAATCGGATATTCTTGATCTTATGAACACACCTTTTTTCTTTGATGTTATCAATGACCTCTCAAGCTACCATCTCTCTATTTTAGCTATACTACCCTCCAAGGTCTCAATAAAACTACTTATAAATTCATCACTGACTGGACACTGTACGAAAATGGGCTCACCACCACTTTTTGTTCTTTTTTTTTTTTTCCGGGGAGGGGTGTGTGTGTGTGTGTGTGATAAATCAACCCTCTCAACCTAGTCGAGACATACTTTTGGGAACTGTAGTATTGTCGAACAATGTAAAGGCCAATCAATTATAAAGTGTCATTGTTGGTTAATGAAATGCAATTTAAAAAATACATTGTTCGTTTGCATAACTTTTCAAAGGTATTATTTTTAATGTATGCTTCTTTTTCGGTCTTCTCGTGGAGGAGGAGGAGTAGGAGAACGGCTTGGATGCAAAGCACCCTGCCTGGCGATATGACAGGTGAGTACTTACTTTCTTCGTTTCGAAAGGGCGCTATAAGGTTGGTCATCGGCGGTGTCCAATTGGCCCACTTTTTGTAAAGGGAAGGGGGGATATGTAGCATTCGCAAACGCGCTCTTCGGACGGTCGCTTAAGGGGGGGCCACGCTTCGATCCGGCCACTTCGGGCCGGATCGAGCAGGGTGTTGCAGAAGCTCCCTGCCTCGCGCGTTGGCGATTCCTAATAGTCACTTCTGGTAGCTAGACTGGAGTGCAAAGGTAGGTAGGTACTACTCGATTAAAATGGTGTACGTCAACGGCCATACCGTGATGAAAGCACCGGTTCTCGTCCGATCACCGAAGTCAAGCATCATCGGGCGTGGTCAGTACTTGGGAGGGTGACCACCTGGGAACACCACGTGTCGTTGGCTACTTTTTTTTTAAAAATTTCTACAAGCAAAACATACCAATTTAGCATCATAATATACTATTTTAATGCTTCAATTAGCTTCTTTTTCGAATTAGCAGTAGTAAAAAGTGGTGTCAAATCTGCCTTTTTTTCATAGTAATTTTAAGGTTAAGAAATTCTCTGCCACCACTTTTTGTTCTTTTTTTTTTTTTTTTTTTTTTTTGTCGGGGGAGGGGGGGGGTGATAAATCAACCCTCTCAACCTAGTCGAGACATACTTTTGGGTACTGTAGTATTGTTGAACAATGTAAAGGTCAATCAATTATAAAGTGTCATTGTTGGTTAATGAAATGCAATTTAAAAAATACATTGTTCGTTCACTTGCATAACTTTTCAAAGGTATTATTTTTAATGTATGCTTCTTTTTCGGTCTTCTCGTGGAGGAGGAGGAGTAGGAGAACGGCTTGGATGCAAAGCACCCTGCCTGGCGATATGACAGGTGAGTACTTACTTTCTTCGTTTCGAAAGGGCGCTATAAGGTTGGTCATCGGCGGTGTCCAATTGGCCCACTTTTTGTAAAGGGAAGGGGGGATATGTAGCATTCGCAAACGCGCTCTTCGGACGGTCGCTTAAGGGGGGGCCACGCTTCGATCCGGCCACTTCGGGCCGGATCGAGCAGGGTGTTGCAGAAGCTCCCTGCCTCGCGCGTTGGCGATTCCTAATAGTCACTTCTGGTAGCTAGACTGGAGTGCAAAGGTAGGTAGGTACTACTCGATTAAAATGGTGTACGTCAACGGCCATACCGTGATGAAAGCACCGGTTCTCGTCCGATCACCGAAGTCAAGCATCATCGGGCGTGGTCAGTACTTGGGAGGGTGACCACCTGGGAACACCACGTGTCGTTGGCTACTTTTTTTTTAAAAATTTCTACAAGCAAAACATACCAATTTAGCATCATAATATACTATTTTAATGCTTCAATTAGCTTCTTTTTCGAATTAGCAGTAGTAAAAAGTGGTGTCAAATCTGCCTTTTTTTCATAGTAATTTTAAGGTTAAGAAATTCTCTGCCACCACTTTTTGTTCTTTTTTTTTTTTTTTTTTTTTTTTGTCGGGGGAGGGGGGGGTGATAAATCAACCCTCTCAACCTAGTCGAGACATACTTTTGGGTACTGTAGTATTGTTGAACAATGTAAAGGTCAATCAATTATAAAGTGTCATTGTTGGTTAATGAAATGCAATTTAAAAAATACATTGTTCGTTCACTTGCATAACTTTTCAAAGGTATTATTTTTAATGTATGCTTCTTTTTCGGTCTTCTCGTGGAGGAGGAGGAGTAGGAGAACGGCTTGGATGCAAAGCACCCTGCCTGGCGATATGACAGGTGAGTACTTACTTTCTTCGTTTCGAAAGGGCGCTATAAGGTTGGTCATCGGCGGTGTCCAATTGGCCCACTTTTTGTAAAGGGAAGGGGGGATATGTAGCATTCGCAAACGCGCTCTTCGGACGGTCGCTTAAGGGGGGGCCACGCTTCGATCCGGCCACTTCGGGCCGGATCGAGCAGGGTGTTGCAGAAGCTCCCTGCCTCGCGCGTTGGCGATTCCTAATAGTCACTTCTGGTAGCTAGACTGGAGTGCAAAGGTAGGTAGGTACTACTCGATTAAAATGGTGTACGTCAACGGCCATACCGTGATGAAAGCACCGGTTCTCGTCCGATCACCGAAGTCAAGCATCATCGGGCGTGGTCAGTACTTGGGAGGGTGACCACCTGGGAACACCACGTGTCGTTGGCTACTTTTTTTTTAAAAATTTCTACAAGCAAAACATACCAATTTAGCATCATAATATACTATTTTAATGCTTCAATTAGCTTCTTTTTCGAATTAGCAGTAGTAAAAAGTGGTGTCAAATCTGCCTTTTTTTCATAGTAATTTTAAGGTTAAGAAATTCTCTGCCACCACTTTTTGTTCTTTTTTTTTTTTTTTTTTTTTTTTTGTCGGGGGAGGGGGGGGGGGGTGATAAATCAACCCTCTCAACCTAGTCGAGACATACTTTTGGGTACTGTAGTATTGTTGAACAATGTAAAGGTCAATCAATTATAAAGTGTCATTGTTGGTTAATGAAATGCAATTTAAAAAATACATTGTTCGTTCACTTGCATAACTTTTCAAAGGTATTATTTTTAATGTATGCTTCTTTTTCGGTCTTCTCGTGGAGGAGGAGGAGTAGGAGAACGGCTTGGATGCAAAGCACCCTGCCTGGCGATATGACAGGTGAGTACTTACTTTCTTCGTTTCGAAAGGGCGCTATAAGGTTGGTCATCGGCGGTGTCCAATTGGCCCACTTTTTGTAAAGGGAAGGGGGGATATGTAGCATTCGCAAACGCGCTCTTCGGACGGTCGCTTAAGGGGGGGCCACGCTTCGATCCGGCCACTTCGGGCCGGATCGAGCAGGGTGTTGCAGAAGCTCCCTGCCTCGCGCGTTGGCGATTCCTAATAGTCACTTCTGGTAGCTAGACTGGAGTGCAAAGGTAGGTAGGTACTACTCGATTAAAATGGTGTACGTCAACGGCCATACCGTGATGAAAGCACCGGTTCTCGTCCGATCACCGAAGTCAAGCATCATCGGGCGTGGTCAGTACTTGGGAGGGTGACCACCTGGGAACACCACGTGTCGTTGGCTACTTTTTTTTTAAAAATTTCTACAAGCAAAACATACCAATTTAGCATCATAATATACTATTTTAATGCTTCAATTAGCTTCTTTTTCGAATTAGCAGTAGTAAAAAGTGGTGTCAAATCTGCCTTTTTTTCATAGTAATTTTAAGGTTAAGAAATTCTCTGCCACCACTTTTTGTTCTTTTTTTTTTTTTTTTTTTTGTCGGGGGAGGGGGGGGGTGATAAATCAACCCTCTCAACCTAGTCGAGACATACTTTTGGGTACTGTAGTATTGTTGAACAATGTAAAGGTCAATCAATTATAAAGTGTCATTGTTGGTTAATGAAATGCAATTTAAAAAATACATTGTTCGTTCACTTGCATAACTTTTCAAAGGTATTATTTTTAATGTATGCTTCTTTTTCGGTCTTCTCGTGGAGGAGGAGGAGTAGGAGAACGGCTTGGATGCAAAGCACCCTGCCTGGCGATATGACAGGTGAGTACTTACTTTCTTCGTTTCGAAAGGGCGCTATAAGGTTGGTCATCGGCGGTGTCCAATTGGCCCACTTTTTGTAAAGGGAAGGGGGGATATGTAGCATTCGCAAACGCGCTCTTCGGACGGTCGCTTAAGGGGGGGCCACGCTTCGATCCGGCCACTTCGGGCCGGATCGAGCAGGGTGTTGCAGAAGCTCCCTGCCTCGCGCGTTGGCGATTCCTAATAGTCACTTCTGGTAGCTAGACTGGAGTGCAAAGGTAGGTAGGTACTACTCGATTAAAATGGTGTACGTCAACGGCCATACCGTGATGAAAGCACCGGTTCTCGTCCGATCACCGAAGTCAAGCATCATCGGGCGTGGTCAGTACTTGGGAGGGTGACCACCTGGGAACACCACGTGTCGTTGGCTACTTTTTTTTTAAAAATTTCTACAAGCAAAACATACCAATTTAGCATCATAATATACTATTTTAATGCTTCAATTAGCTTCTTTTTCGAATTAGCAGTAGTAAAAAGTGGTGTCAAATCTGCCTTTTTTTCATAGTAATTTTAAGGTTAAGAAATTCTCTGCCACCACTTTTTGTTCTTTTTTTTTTTTTTTTTTTTTTTTGTCGGGGGAGGGGGGGGGTGATAAATCAACCCTCTCAACCTAGTCGAGACATACTTTTGGGTACTGTAGTATTGTTGAACAATGTAAAGGTCAATCAATTATAAAGTGTCATTGTTGGTTAATGAAATGCAATTTAAAAAATACATTGTTCGTTCACTTGCATAACTTTTCAAAGGTATTATTTTTAATGTATGCTTCTTTTTCGGTCTTCTCGTGGAGGAGGAGGAGTAGGAGAACGGCTTGGATGCAAAGCACCCTGCCTGGCGATATGACAGGTGAGTACTTACTTTCTTCGTTTCGAAAGGGCGCTATAAGGTTGGTCATCGGCGGTGTCCAATTGGCCCACTTTTTGTAAAGGGAAGGGGGGATATGTAGCATTCGCAAACGCGCTCTTCGGACGGTCGCTTAAGGGGGGGCCACGCTTCGATCCGGCCACTTCGGGCCGGATCGAGCAGGGTGTTGCAGAAGCTCCCTGCCTCGCGCGTTGGCGATTCCTAATAGTCACTTCTGGTAGCTAGACTGGAGTGCAAAGGTAGGTAGGTACTACTCGATTAAAATGGTGTACGTCAACGGCCATACCGTGATGAAAGCACCGGTTCTCGTCCGATCACCGAAGTCAAGCATCATCGGGCGTGGTCAGTACTTGGGAGGGTGACCACCTGGGAACACCACGTGTCGTTGGCTACTTTTTTTTTAAAAATTTCTACAAGCAAAACATACCAATTTAGCATCATAATATACTATTTTAATGCTTCAATTAGCTTCTTTTTCGAATTAGCAGTAGTAAAAAGTGGTGTCAAATCTGCCTTTTTTTCATAGTAATTTTAAGGTTAAGAAATTCTCTGCCACCACTTTTTGTTCTTTTTTTTTTTTTTTTTTTTGTCGGGGGAGGGGGGGGGTGATAAATCAACCCTCTCAACCTAGTCGAGACATACTTTTGGGTACTGTAGTATTGTTGAACAATGTAAAGGTCAATCAATTATAAAGTGTCATTGTTGGTTAATGAAATGCAATTTAAAAAATACATTGTTCGTTCACTTGCATAACTTTTCAAAGGTATTATTTTTAATGTATGCTTCTTTTTCGGTCTTCTCGTGGAGGAGGAGGAGTAGGAGAACGGCTTGGATGCAAAGCACCCTGCCTGGCGATATGACAGGTGAGTACTTACTTTCTTCGTTTCGAAAGGGCGCTATAAGGTTGGTCATCGGCGGTGTCCAATTGGCCCACTTTTTGTAAAGGGAAGGGGGGATATGTAGCATTCGCAAACGCGCTCTTCGGACGGTCGCTTAAGGGGGGGCCACGCTTCGATCCGGCCACTTCGGGCCGGATCGAGCAGGGTGTTGCAGAAGCTCCCTGCCTCGCGCGTTGGCGATTCCTAATAGTCACTTCTGGTAGCTAGACTGGAGTGCAAAGGTAGGTAGGTACTACTCGATTAAAATGGTGTACGTCAACGGCCATACCGTGATGAAAGCACCGGTTCTCGTCCGATCACCGAAGTCAAGCATCATCGGGCGTGGTCAGTACTTGGGAGGGTGACCACCTGGGAACACCACGTGTCGTTGGCTACTTTTTTTTTAAAAATTTCTACAAGCAAAACATACCAATTTAGCATCATAATATACTATTTTAATGCTTCAATTAGCTTCTTTTTCGAATTAGCAGTAGTAAAAAGTGGTGTCAAATCTGCCTTTTTTTCATAGTAATTTTAAGGTTAAGAAATTCTCTGCCACCACTTTTTGTTCTTTTTTTTTTTTTTTTTTTTTTTTTGTCGGGGGAGGGGGGGGGGGTGATAAATCAACCCTCTCAACCTAGTCGAGACATACTTTTGGGTACTGTAGTATTGTTGAACAATGTAAAGGTCAATCAATTATAAAGTGTCATTGTTGGTTAATGAAATGCAATTTAAAAAATACATTGTTCGTTCACTTGCATAACTTTTCAAAGGTATTATTTTTAATGTATGCTTCTTTTTCGGTCTTCTCGTGGAGGAGGAGGAGTAGGAGAACGGCTTGGATGCAAAGCACCCTGCCTGGCGATATGACAGGTGAGTACTTACTTTCTTCGTTTCGAAAGGGCGCTATAAGGTTGGTCATCGGCGGTGTCCAATTGGCCCACTTTTTGTAAAGGGAAGGGGGGATATGTAGCATTCGCAAACGCGCTCTTCGGACGGTCGCTTAAGGGGGGGCCACGCTTCGATCCGGCCACTTCGGGCCGGATCGAGCAGGGTGTTGCAGAAGCTCCCTGCCTCGCGCGTTGGCGATTCCTAATAGTCACTTCTGGTAGCTAGACTGGAGTGCAAAGGTAGGTAGGTACTACTCGATTAAAATGGTGTACGTCAACGGCCATACCGTGATGAAAGCACCGGTTCTCGTCCGATCACCGAAGTCAAGCATCATCGGGCGTGGTCAGTACTTGGGAGGGTGACCACCTGGGAACACCACGTGTCGTTGGCTACTTTTTTTTTAAAAATTTCTACAAGCAAAACATACCAATTTAGCATCATAATATACTATTTTAATGCTTCAATTAGCTTCTTTTTCGAATTAGCAGTAGTAAAAAGTGGTGTCAAATCTGCCTTTTTTTCATAGTAATTTTAAGGTTAAGAAATTCTCTGCCACCACTTTTTGTTCTTTTTTTTTTTTTTTTTTTTGTCGGGGGAGGGGGGGGGTGATAAATCAACCCTCTCAACCTAGTCGAGACATACTTTTGGGTACTGTAGTATTGTTGAACAATGTAAAGGTCAATCAATTATAAAGTGTCATTGTTGGTTAATGAAATGCAATTTAAAAAATACATTGTTCGTTCACTTGCATAACTTTTCAAAGGTATTATTTTTAATGTATGCTTCTTTTTCGGTCTTCTCGTGGAGGAGGAGGAGTAGGAGAACGGCTTGGATGCAAAGCACCCTGCCTGGCGATATGACAGGTGAGTACTTACTTTCTTCGTTTCGAAAGGGCGCTATAAGGTTGGTCATCGGCGGTGTCCAATTGGCCCACTTTTTGTAAAGGGAAGGGGGGATATGTAGCATTCGCAAACGCGCTCTTCGGACGGTCGCTTAAGGGGGGGCCACGCTTCGATCCGGCCACTTCGGGCCGGATCGAGCAGGGTGTTGCAGAAGCTCCCTGCCTCGCGCGTTGGCGATTCCTAATAGTCACTTCTGGTAGCTAGACTGGAGTGCAAAGGTAGGTAGGTACTACTCGATTAAAATGGTGTACGTCAACGGCCATACCGTGATGAAAGCACCGGTTCTCGTCCGATCACCGAAGTCAAGCATCATCGGGCGTGGTCAGTACTTGGGAGGGTGACCACCTGGGAACACCACGTGTCGTTGGCTACTTTTTTTTTAAAAATTTCTACAAGCAAAACATACCAATTTAGCATCATAATATACTATTTTAATGCTTCAATTAGCTTCTTTTTCGAATTAGCAGTAGTAAAAAGTGGTGTCAAATCTGCCTTTTTTTCATAGTAATTTTAAGGTTAAGAAATTCTCTGCCACCACTTTTTGTTCTTTTTTTTTTTTTTTTTTTTTTTGTCGGGGGAGGGGGGGGGGTGATAAATCAACCCTCTCAACCTAGTCGAGACATACTTTTGGGTACTGTAGTATTGTTGAACAATGTAAAGGTCAATCAATTATAAAGTGTCATTGTTGGTTAATGAAATGCAATTTAAAAAATACATTGTTCGTTCACTTGCATAACTTTTCAAAGGTATTATTTTTAATGTATGCTTCTTTTTCGGTCTTCTCGTGGAGGAGGAGGAGTAGGAGAACGGCTTGGATGCAAAGCACCCTGCCTGGCGATATGACAGGTGAGTACTTACTTTCTTCGTTTCGAAAGGGCGCTATAAGGTTGGTCATCGGCGGTGTCCAATTGGCCCACTTTTTGTAAAGGGAAGGGGGGATATGTAGCATTCGCAAACGCGCTCTTCGGACGGTCGCTTAAGGGGGGGCCACGCTTCGATCCGGCCACTTCGGGCCGGATCGAGCAGGGTGTTGCAGAAGCTCCCTGCCTCGCGCGTTGGCGATTCCTAATAGTCACTTCTGGTAGCTAGACTGGAGTGCAAAGGTAGGTAGGTACTACTCGATTAAAATGGTGTACGTCAACGGCCATACCGTGATGAAAGCACCGGTTCTCGTCCGATCACCGAAGTCAAGCATCATCGGGCGTGGTCAGTACTTGGGAGGGTGACCACCTGGGAACACCACGTGTCGTTGGCTACTTTTTTTTTAAAAATTTCTACAAGCAAAACATACCAATTTAGCATCATAATATACTATTTTAATGCTTCAATTAGCTTCTTTTTCGAATTAGCAGTAGTAAAAAGTGGTGTCAAATCTGCCTTTTTTTCATAGTAATTTTAAGGTTAAGAAATTCTCTGCCACCACTTTTTGTTCTTTTTTTTTTTTTTTTTTTTTTTTTGTCGGGGGAGGGGGGGGGGGTGATAAATCAACCCTCTCAACCTAGTCGAGACATACTTTTGGGTACTGTAGTATTGTTGAACAATGTAAAGGTCAATCAATTATAAAGTGTCATTGTTGGTTAATGAAATGCAATTTAAAAAATACATTGTTCGTTCACTTGCATAACTTTTCAAAGGTATTATTTTTAATGTATGCTTCTTTTTCGGTCTTCTCGTGGAGGAGGAGGAGTAGGAGAACGGCTTGGATGCAAAGCACCCTGCCTGGCGATATGACAGGTGAGTACTTACTTTCTTCGTTTCGAAAGGGCGCTATAAGGTTGGTCATCGGCGGTGTCCAATTGGCCCACTTTTTGTAAAGGGAAGGGGGGATATGTAGCATTCGCAAACGCGCTCTTCGGACGGTCGCTTAAGGGGGGGCCACGCTTCGATCCGGCCACTTCGGGCCGGATCGAGCAGGGTGTTGCAGAAGCTCCCTGCCTCGCGCGTTGGCGATTCCTAATAGTCACTTCTGGTAGCTAGACTGGAGTGCAAAGGTAGGTAGGTACTACTCGATTAAAATGGTGTACGTCAACGGCCATACCGTGATGAAAGCACCGGTTCTCGTCCGATCACCGAAGTCAAGCATCATCGGGCGTGGTCAGTACTTGGGAGGGTGACCACCTGGGAACACCACGTGTCGTTGGCTACTTTTTTTTTAAAAATTTCTACAAGCAAAACATACCAATTTAGCATCATAATATACTATTTTAATGCTTCAATTAGCTTCTTTTTCGAATTAGCAGTAGTAAAAAGTGGTGTCAAATCTGCCTTTTTTTCATAGTAATTTTAAGGTTAAGAAATTCTCTGCCACCACTTTTTGTTCTTTTTTTTTTTTTTTTTTTTTTTTGTCGGGGGAGGGGGGGGGGTGATAAATCAACCCTCTCAACCTAGTCGAGACATACTTTTGGGTACTGTAGTATTGTTGAACAATGTAAAGGTCAATCAATTATAAAGTGTCATTGTTGGTTAATGAAATGCAATTTAAAAAATACATTGTTCGTTCACTTGCATAACTTTTCAAAGGTATTATTTTTAATGTATGCTTCTTTTTCGGTCTTCTCGTGGAGGAGGAGGAGTAGGAGAACGGCTTGGATGCAAAGCACCCTGCCTGGCGATATGACAGGTGAGTACTTACTTTCTTCGTTTCGAAAGGGCGCTATAAGGTTGGTCATCGGCGGTGTCCAATTGGCCCACTTTTTGTAAAGGGAAGGGGGGATATGTAGCATTCGCAAACGCGCTCTTCGGACGGTCGCTTAAGGGGGGGCCACGCTTCGATCCGGCCACTTCGGGCCGGATCGAGCAGGGTGTTGCAGAAGCTCCCTGCCTCGCGCGTTGGCGATTCCTAATAGTCACTTCTGGTAGCTAGACTGGAGTGCAAAGGTAGGTAGGTACTACTCGATTAAAATGGTGTACGTCAACGGCCATACCGTGATGAAAGCACCGGTTCTCGTCCGATCACCGAAGTCAAGCATCATCGGGCGTGGTCAGTACTTGGGAGGGTGACCACCTGGGAACACCACGTGTCGTTGGCTACTTTTTTTTTAAAAATTTCTACAAGCAAAACATACCAATTTAGCATCATAATATACTATTTTAATGCTTCAATTAGCTTCTTTTTCGAATTAGCAGTAGTAAAAAGTGGTGTCAAATCTGCCTTTTTTTCATAGTAATTTTAAGGTTAAGAAATTCTCTGCCACCACTTTTTGTTCTTTTTTTTTTTTTTTTTTTTTTTTGTCGGGGGAGGGGGGGGGTGATAAATCAACCCTCTCAACCTAGTCGAGACATACTTTTGGGTACTGTAGTATTGTTGAACAATGTAAAGGTCAATCAATTATAAAGTGTCATTGTTGGTTAATGAAATGCAATTTAAAAAATACATTGTTCGTTCACTTGCATAACTTTTCAAAGGTATTATTTTTAATGTATGCTTCTTTTTCGGTCTTCTCGTGGAGGAGGAGGAGTAGGAGAACGGCTTGGATGCAAAGCACCCTGCCTGGCGATATGACAGGTGAGTACTTACTTTCTTCGTTTCGAAAGGGCGCTATAAGGTTGGTCATCGGCGGTGTCCAATTGGCCCACTTTTTGTAAAGGGAAGGGGGGATATGTAGCATTCGCAAACGCGCTCTTCGGACGGTCGCTTAAGGGGGGGCCACGCTTCGATCCGGCCACTTCGGGCCGGATCGAGCAGGGTGTTGCAGAAGCTCCCTGCCTCGCGCGTTGGCGATTCCTAATAGTCACTTCTGGTAGCTAGACTGGAGTGCAAAGGTAGGTAGGTACTACTCGATTAAAATGGTGTACGTCAACGGCCATACCGTGATGAAAGCACCGGTTCTCGTCCGATCACCGAAGTCAAGCATCATCGGGCGTGGTCAGTACTTGGGAGGGTGACCACCTGGGAACACCACGTGTCGTTGGCTACTTTTTTTTTAAAAATTTCTACAAGCAAAACATACCAATTTAGCATCATAATATACTATTTTAATGCTTCAATTAGCTTCTTTTTCGAATTAGCAGTAGTAAAAAGTGGTGTCAAATCTGCCTTTTTTTCATAGTAATTTTAAGGTTAAGAAATTCTCTGCCACCACTTTTTGTTCTTTTTTTTTTTTTTTTTTTTTTTTGTCGGGGGAGGGGGGGGTGATAAATCAACCCTCTCAACCTAGTCGAGACATACTTTTGGGTACTGTAGTATTGTTGAACAATGTAAAGGTCAATCAATTATAAAGTGTCATTGTTGGTTAATGAAATGCAATTTAAAAAATACATTGTTCGTTCACTTGCATAACTTTTCAAAGGTATTATTTTTAATGTATGCTTCTTTTTCGGTCTTCTCGTGGAGGAGGAGGAGTAGGAGAACGGCTTGGATGCAAAGCACCCTGCCTGGCGATATGACAGGTGAGTACTTACTTTCTTCGTTTCGAAAGGGCGCTATAAGGTTGGTCATCGGCGGTGTCCAATTGGCCCACTTTTTGTAAAGGGAAGGGGGGATATGTAGCATTCGCAAACGCGCTCTTCGGACGGTCGCTTAAGGGGGGGCCACGCTTCGATCCGGCCACTTCGGGCCGGATCGAGCAGGGTGTTGCAGAAGCTCCCTGCCTCGCGCGTTGGCGATTCCTAATAGTCACTTCTGGTAGCTAGACTGGAGTGCAAAGGTAGGTAGGTACTACTCGATTAAAATGGTGTACGTCAACGGCCATACCGTGATGAAAGCACCGGTTCTCGTCCGATCACCGAAGTCAAGCATCATCGGGCGTGGTCAGTACTTGGGAGGGTGACCACCTGGGAACACCACGTGTCGTTGGCTACTTTTTTTTTAAAAATTTCTACAAGCAAAACATACCAATTTAGCATCATAATATACTATTTTAATGCTTCAATTAGCTTCTTTTTCGAATTAGCAGTAGTAAAAAGTGGTGTCAAATCTGCCTTTTTTTCATAGTAATTTTAAGGTTAAGAAATTCTCTGCCACCACTTTTTGTTCTTTTTTTTTTTTTTTTTTTTTTTTGTCGGGGGAGGGGGGGGGGGGTGATAAATCAACCCTCTCAACCTAGTCGAGACATACTTTTGGGTACTGTAGTATTGTTGAACAATGTAAAGGTCAATCAATTATAAAGTGTCATTGTTGGTTAATGAAATGCAATTTAAAAAATACATTGTTCGTTCACTTGCATAACTTTTCAAAGGTATTATTTTTAATGTATGCTTCTTTTTCGGTCTTCTCGTGGAGGAGGAGGAGTAGGAGAACGGCTTGGATGCAAAGCACCCTGCCTGGCGATATGACAGGTGAGTACTTACTTTCTTCGTTTCGAAAGGGCGCTATAAGGTTGGTCATCGGCGGTGTCCAATTGGCCCACTTTTTGTAAAGGGAAGGGGGGATATGTAGCATTCGCAAACGCGCTCTTCGGACGGTCGCTTAAGGGGGGGCCACGCTTCGATCCGGCCACTTCGGGCCGGATCGAGCAGGGTGTTGCAGAAGCTCCCTGCCTCGCGCGTTGGCGATTCCTAATAGTCACTTCTGGTAGCTAGACTGGAGTGCAAAGGTAGGTAGGTACTACTCGATTAAAATGGTGTACGTCAACGGCCATACCGTGATGAAAGCACCGGTTCTCGTCCGATCACCGAAGTCAAGCATCATCGGGCGTGGTCAGTACTTGGGAGGGTGACCACCTGGGAACACCACGTGTCGTTGGCTACTTTTTTTTTAAAAATTTCTACAAGCAAAACATACCAATTTAGCATCATAATATACTATTTTAATGCTTCAATTAGCTTCTTTTTCGAATTAGCAGTAGTAAAAAGTGGTGTCAAATCTGCCTTTTTTTCATAGTAATTTTAAGGTTAAGAAATTCTCTGCCACCACTTTTTGTTCTTTTTTTTTTTTTTTTTTTTGTCGGGGGAGGGGGGGGGTGATAAATCAACCCTCTCAACCTAGTCGAGACATACTTTTGGGTACTGTAGTATTGTTGAACAATGTAAAGGTCAATCAATTATAAAGTGTCATTGTTGGTTAATGAAATGCAATTTAAAAAATACATTGTTCGTTCACTTGCATAACTTTTCAAAGGTATTATTTTTAATGTATGCTTCTTTTTCGGTCTTCTCGTGGAGGAGGAGGAGTAGGAGAACGGCTTGGATGCAAAGCACCCTGCCTGGCGATATGACAGGTGAGTACTTACTTTCTTCGTTTCGAAAGGGCGCTATAAGGTTGGTCATCGGCGGTGTCCAATTGGCCCACTTTTTGTAAAGGGAAGGGGGGATATGTAGCATTCGCAAACGCGCTCTTCGGACGGTCGCTTAAGGGGGGGCCACGCTTCGATCCGGCCACTTCGGGCCGGATCGAGCAGGGTGTTGCAGAAGCTCCCTGCCTCGCGCGTTGGCGATTCCTAATAGTCACTTCTGGTAGCTAGACTGGAGTGCAAAGGTAGGTAGGTACTACTCGATTAAAATGGTGTACGTCAACGGCCATACCGTGATGAAAGCACCGGTTCTCGTCCGATCACCGAAGTCAAGCATCATCGGGCGTGGTCAGTACTTGGGAGGGTGACCACCTGGGAACACCACGTGTCGTTGGCTACTTTTTTTTTAAAAATTTCTACAAGCAAAACATACCAATTTAGCATCATAATATACTATTTTAATGCTTCAATTAGCTTCTTTTTCGAATTAGCAGTAGTAAAAAGTGGTGTCAAATCTGCCTTTTTTTCATAGTAATTTTAAGGTTAAGAAATTCTCTGCCACCACTTTTTGTTCTTTTTTTTTTTTTTTTTTTTTTTTGTCGGGGGAGGGGGGGGGTGATAAATCAACCCTCTCAACCTAGTCGAGACATACTTTTGGGTACTGTAGTATTGTTGAACAATGTAAAGGTCAATCAATTATAAAGTGTCATTGTTGGTTAATGAAATGCAATTTAAAAAATACATTGTTCGTTCACTTGCATAACTTTTCAAAGGTATTATTTTTAATGTATGCTTCTTTTTCGGTCTTCTCGTGGAGGAGGAGGAGTAGGAGAACGGCTTGGATGCAAAGCACCCTGCCTGGCGATATGACAGGTGAGTACTTACTTTCTTCGTTTCGAAAGGGCGCTATAAGGTTGGTCATCGGCGGTGTCCAATTGGCCCACTTTTTGTAAAGGGAAGGGGGGATATGTAGCATTCGCAAACGCGCTCTTCGGACGGTCGCTTAAGGGGGGGCCACGCTTCGATCCGGCCACTTCGGGCCGGATCGAGCAGGGTGTTGCAGAAGCTCCCTGCCTCGCGCGTTGGCGATTCCTAATAGTCACTTCTGGTAGCTAGACTGGAGTGCAAAGGTAGGTAGGTACTACTCGATTAAAATGGTGTACGTCAACGGCCATACCGTGATGAAAGCACCGGTTCTCGTCCGATCACCGAAGTCAAGCATCATCGGGCGTGGTCAGTACTTGGGAGGGTGACCACCTGGGAACACCACGTGTCGTTGGCTACTTTTTTTTTAAAAATTTCTACAAGCAAAACATACCAATTTAGCATCATAATATACTATTTTAATGCTTCAATTAGCTTCTTTTTCGAATTAGCAGTAGTAAAAAGTGGTGTCAAATCTGCCTTTTTTTCATAGTAATTTTAAGGTTAAGAAATTCTCTGCCACCACTTTTTGTTCTTTTTTTTTTTTTTTTTTTTTTTTGTCGGGGGAGGGGGGGGGGGTGATAAATCAACCCTCTCAACCTAGTCGAGACATACTTTTGGGTACTGTAGTATTGTTGAACAATGTAAAGGTCAATCAATTATAAAGTGTCATTGTTGGTTAATGAAATGCAATTTAAAAAATACATTGTTCGTTCACTTGCATAACTTTTCAAAGGTATTATTTTTAATGTATGCTTCTTTTTCGGTCTTCTCGTGGAGGAGGAGGAGTAGGAGAACGGCTTGGATGCAAAGCACCCTGCCTGGCGATATGACAGGTGAGTACTTACTTTCTTCGTTTCGAAAGGGCGCTATAAGGTTGGTCATCGGCGGTGTCCAATTGGCCCACTTTTTGTAAAGGGAAGGGGGGATATGTAGCATTCGCAAACGCGCTCTTCGGACGGTCGCTTAAGGGGGGGCCACGCTTCGATCCGGCCACTTCGGGCCGGATCGAGCAGGGTGTTGCAGAAGCTCCCTGCCTCGCGCGTTGGCGATTCCTAATAGTCACTTCTGGTAGCTAGACTGGAGTGCAAAGGTAGGTAGGTACTACTCGATTAAAATGGTGTACGTCAACGGCCATACCGTGATGAAAGCACCGGTTCTCGTCCGATCACCGAAGTCAAGCATCATCGGGCGTGGTCAGTACTTGGGAGGGTGACCACCTGGGAACACCACGTGTCGTTGGCTACTTTTTTTTTAAAAATTTCTACAAGCAAAACATACCAATTTAGCATCATAATATACTATTTTAATGCTTCAATTAGCTTCTTTTTCGAATTAGCAGTAGTAAAAAGTGGTGTCAAATCTGCCTTTTTTTCATAGTAATTTTAAGGTTAAGAAATTCTCTGCCACCACTTTTTGTTCTTTTTTTTTTTTTTTTTTTTTTTGTCGGGGGAGGGGGGGGGGTGATAAATCAACCCTCTCAACCTAGTCGAGACATACTTTTGGGTACTGTAGTATTGTTGAACAATGTAAAGGTCAATCAATTATAAAGTGTCATTGTTGGTTAATGAAATGCAATTTAAAAAATACATTGTTCGTTCACTTGCATAACTTTTCAAAGGTATTATTTTTAATGTATGCTTCTTTTTCGGTCTTCTCGTGGAGGAGGAGGAGTAGGAGAACGGCTTGGATGCAAAGCACCCTGCCTGGCGATATGACAGGTGAGTACTTACTTTCTTCGTTTCGAAAGGGCGCTATAAGGTTGGTCATCGGCGGTGTCCAATTGGCCCACTTTTTGTAAAGGGAAGGGGGGATATGTAGCATTCGCAAACGCGCTCTTCGGACGGTCGCTTAAGGGGGGGCCACGCTTCGATCCGGCCACTTCGGGCCGGATCGAGCAGGGTGTTGCAGAAGCTCCCTGCCTCGCGCGTTGGCGATTCCTAATAGTCACTTCTGGTAGCTAGACTGGAGTGCAAAGGTAGGTAGGTACTACTCGATTAAAATGGTGTACGTCAACGGCCATACCGTGATGAAAGCACCGGTTCTCGTCCGATCACCGAAGTCAAGCATCATCGGGCAGTGGTCAGTACTTGGGAGGGTGACCACCTGGGAACACCACGTGTCGTTGGCTACTTTTTTTTTAAAAATTTCTACAAGCAAAACATACCAATTTAGCATCATAATATACTATTTTAATGCTTCAATTAGCTTCTTTTTCGAATTAGCAGTAGTAAAAAGTGGTGTCAAATCTGCCTTTTTTTCATAGTAATTTTAAGGTTAAGAAATTCTCTGCCACCACTTTTTGTTCTTTTTTTTTTTTTTTTTTTTTTTTTGTCGGGGGAGGGGGGGGGGTGATAAATCAACCCTCTCAACCTAGTCGAGACATACTTTTGGGTACTGTAGTATTGTTGAACAATGTAAAGGTCAATCAATTATAAAGTGTCATTGTTGGTTAATGAAATGCAATTTAAAAAATACATTGTTCGTTCACTTGCATAACTTTTCAAAGGTATTATTTTTAATGTATGCTTCTTTTTCGGTCTTCTCGTGGAGGAGGAGGAGTAGGAGAACGGCTTGGATGCAAAGCACCCTGCCTGGCGATATGACAGGTGAGTACTTACTTTCTTCGTTTCGAAAGGGCGCTATAAGGTTGGTCATCGGCGGTGTCCAATTGGCCCACTTTTTGTAAAGGGAAGGGGGGATATGTAGCATTCGCAAACGCGCTCTTCGGACGGTCGCTTAAGGGGGGGCCACGCTTCGATCCGGCCACTTCGGGCCGGATCGAGCAGGGTGTTGCAGAAGCTCCCTGCCTCGCGCGTTGGCGATTCCTAATAGTCACTTCTGGTAGCTAGACTGGAGTGCAAAGGTAGGTAGGTACTACTCGATTAAAATGGTGTACGTCAACGGCCATACCGTGATGAAAGCACCGGTTCTCGTCCGATCACCGAAGTCAAGCATCATCGGGCGTGGTCAGTACTTGGGAGGGTGACCACCTGGGAACACCACGTGTCGTTGGCTACTTTTTTTTTAAAAATTTCTACAAGCAAAACATACCAATTTAGCATCATAATATACTATTTTAATGCTTCAATTAGCTTCTTTTTCGAATTAGCAGTAGTAAAAAGTGGTGTCAAATCTGCCTTTTTTTCATAGTAATTTTAAGGTTAAGAAATTCTCTGCCACCACTTTTTGTTCTTTTTTTTTTTTTTTTTTTTTTTTGTCGGGGGAGGGGGGGGGGTGATAAATCAACCCTCTCAACCTAGTCGAGACATACTTTTGGGTACTGTAGTATTGTTGAACAATGTAAAGGTCAATCAATTATAAAGTGTCATTGTTGGTTAATGAAATGCAATTTAAAAAATACATTGTTCGTTCACTTGCATAACTTTTCAAAGGTATTATTTTTAATGTATGCTTCTTTTTCGGTCTTCTCGTGGAGGAGGAGGAGTAGGAGAACGGCTTGGATGCAAAGCACCCTGCCTGGCGATATGACAGGTGAGTACTTACTTTCTTCGTTTCGAAAGGGCGCTATAAGGTTGGTCATCGGCGGTGTCCAATTGGCCCACTTTTTGTAAAGGGAAGGGGGGATATGTAGCATTCGCAAACGCGCTCTTCGGACGGTCGCTTAAGGGGGGGCCACGCTTCGATCCGGCCACTTCGGGCCGGATCGAGCAGGGTGTTGCAGAAGCTCCCTGCCTCGCGCGTTGGCGATTCCTAATAGTCACTTCTGGTAGCTAGACTGGAGTGCAAAGGTAGGTAGGTACTACTCGATTAAAATGGTGTACGTCAACGGCCATACCGTGATGAAAGCACCGGTTCTCGTCCGATCACCGAAGTCAAGCATCATCGGGCGTGGTCAGTACTTGGGAGGGTGACCACCTGGGAACACCACGTGTCGTTGGCTACTTTTTTTTTAAAAATTTCTACAAGCAAAACATACCAATTTAGCATCATAATATACTATTTTAATGCTTCAATTAGCTTCTTTTTCGAATTAGCAGTAGTAAAAAGTGGTGTCAAATCTGCCTTTTTTTCATAGTAATTTTAAGGTTAAGAAATTCTCTGCCACCACTTTTTGTTCTTTTTTTTTTTTTTTTTTTTTTTTGTCGGGGGAGGGGGGGGGGTGATAAATCAACCCTCTCAACCTAGTCGAGACATACTTTTGGGTACTGTAGTATTGTTGAACAATGTAAAGGTCAATCAATTATAAAGTGTCATTGTTGGTTAATGAAATGCAATTTAAAAAATACATTGTTCGTTCACTTGCATAACTTTTCAAAGGTATTATTTTTAATGTATGCTTCTTTTTCGGTCTTCTCGTGGAGGAGGAGGAGTAGGAGAACGGCTTGGATGCAAAGCACCCTGCCTGGCGATATGACAGGTGAGTACTTACTTTCTTCGTTTCGAAAGGGCGCTATAAGGTTGGTCATCGGCGGTGTCCAATTGGCCCACTTTTTGTAAAGGGAAGGGGGGATATGTAGCATTCGCAAACGCGCTCTTCGGACGGTCGCTTAAGGGGGGGCCACGCTTCGATCCGGCCACTTCGGGCCGGATCGAGCAGGGTGTTGCAGAAGCTCCCTGCCTCGCGCGTTGGCGATTCCTAATAGTCACTTCTGGTAGCTAGACTGGAGTGCAAAGGTAGGTAGGTACTACTCGATTAAAATGGTGTACGTCAACGGCCATACCGTGATGAAAGCACCGGTTCTCGTCCGATCACCGAAGTCAAGCATCATCGGGCGTGGTCAGTACTTGGGAGGGTGACCACCTGGGAACACCACGTGTCGTTGGCTACTTTTTTTTTAAAAATTTCTACAAGCAAAACATACCAATTTAGCATCATAATATACTATTTTAATGCTTCAATTAGCTTCTTTTTCGAATTAGCAGTAGTAAAAAGTGGTGTCAAATCTGCCTTTTTTTCATAGTAATTTTAAGGTTAAGAAATTCTCTGCCACCACTTTTTGTTCTTTTTTTTTTTTTTTTTTTTTTTTGTCGGGGGAGGGGGGGGGGTGATAAATCAACCCTCTCAACCTAGTCGAGACATACTTTTGGGTACTGTAGTATTGTTGAACAATGTAAAGGTCAATCAATTATAAAGTGTCATTGTTGGTTAATGAAATGCAATTTAAAAAATACATTGTTCGTTCACTTGCATAACTTTTCAAAGGTATTATTTTTAATGTATGCTTCTTTTTCGGTCTTCTCGTGGAGGAGGAGGAGTAGGAGAACGGCTTGGATGCAAAGCACCCTGCCTGGCGATATGACAGGTGAGTACTTACTTTCTTCGTTTCGAAAGGGCGCTATAAGGTTGGTCATCGGCGGTGTCCAATTGGCCCACTTTTTGTAAAGGGAAGGGGGGATATGTAGCATTCGCAAACGCGCTCTTCGGACGGTCGCTTAAGGGGGGGCCACGCTTCGATCCGGCCACTTCGGGCCGGATCGAGCAGGGTGTTGCAGAAGCTCCCTGCCTCGCGCGTTGGCGATTCCTAATAGTCACTTCTGGTAGCTAGACTGGAGTGCAAAGGTAGGTAGGTACTACTCGATTAAAATGGTGTACGTCAACGGCCATACCGTGATGAAAGCACCGGTTCTCGTCCGATCACCGAAGTCAAGCATCATCGGGCGTGGTCAGTACTTGGGAGGGTGACCACCTGGGAACACCACGTGTCGTTGGCTACTTTTTTTTTAAAATTTCTACAAGCAAAACATACCAATTTAGCATCATAATATACTATTTTAATGCTTCAATTAGCTTCTTTTTCGAATTAGCAGTAGTAAAAAGTGGTGTCAAATCTGCCTTTTTTTCATAGTAATTTTAAGGTTAAGAAATTCTCTGCCACCACTTTTTGTTCTTTTTTTTTTTTTTTTTTTTTTTTGTCGGGGGAGGGGGGGGGGTGATAAATCAACCCTCTCAACCTAGTCGAGACATACTTTTGGGTACTGTAGTATTGTTGAACAATGTAAAGGTCAATCAATTATAAAGTGTCATTGTTGGTTAATGAAATGCAATTTAAAAAATACATTGTTCGTTCACTTGCATAACTTTTCAAAGGTATTATTTTTAATGTATGCTTCTTTTTCGGTCTTCTCGTGGAGGAGGAGGAGTAGGAGAACGGCTTGGATGCAAAGCACCCTGCCTGGCGATATGACAGGTGAGTACTTACTTTCTTCGTTTCGAAAGGGCGCTATAAGGTTGGTCATCGGCGGTGTCCAATTGGCCCACTTTTTGTAAAGGGAAGGGGGGATATGTAGCATTCGCAAACGCGCTCTTCGGACGGTCGCTTAAGGGGGGGCCACGCTTCGATCCGGCCACTTCGGGCCGGATCGAGCAGGGTGTTGCAGAAGCTCCCTGCCTCGCGCGTTGGCGATTCCTAATAGTCACTTCTGGTAGCTAGACTGGAGTGCAAAGGTAGGTAGGTACTACTCGATTAAAATGGTGTACGTCAACGGCCATACCGTGATGAAAGCACCGGTTCTCGTCCGATCACCGAAGTCAAGCATCATCGGGCGTGGTCAGTACTTGGGAGGGTGACCACCTGGGAACACCACGTGTCGTTGGCTACTTTTTTTTAAAAATTTCTACAAGCAAAACATACCAATTTAGCATCATAATATACTATTTTAATGCTTCAATTAGCTTCTTTTTCGAATTAGCAGTAGTAAAAAGTGGTGTCAAATCTGCCTTTTTTTCATAGTAATTTTAAGGTTAAGAAATTCTCTGCCACCACTTTTTGTTCTTTTTTTTTTTTTTTTTTTTTTTTGTCGGGGGAGGGGGGGGGGTGATAAATCAACCCTCTCAACCTAGTCGAGACATACTTTTGGGTACTGTAGTATTGTTGAACAATGTAAAGGTCAATCAATTATAAAGTGTCATTGTTGGTTAATGAAATGCAATTTAAAAAATACATTGTTCGTTCACTTGCATAACTTTTCAAAGGTATTATTTTTAATGTATGCTTCTTTTTCGGTCTTCTCGTGGAGGAGGAGGAGTAGGAGAACGGCTTGGATGCAAAGCACCCTGCCTGGCGATATGACAGGTGAGTACTTACTTTCTTCGTTTCGAAAGGGCGCTATAAGGTTGGTCATCGGCGGTGTCCAATTGGCCCACTTTTTGTAAAGGGAAGGGGGGATATGTAGCATTCGCAAACGCGCTCTTCGGACGGTCGCTTAAGGGGGGGCCACGCTTCGATCCGGCCACTTCGGGCCGGATCGAGCAGGGTGTTGCAGAAGCTCCCTGCCTCGCGCGTTGGCGATTCCTAATAGTCACTTCTGGTAGCTAGACTGGAGTGCAAAGGTAGGTAGGTACTACTCGATTAAAATGGTGTACGTCAACGGCCATACCGTGATGAAAGCACCGGTTCTCGTCCGATCACCGAAGTCAAGCATCATCGGGCGTGGTCAGTACTTGGGAGGGTGACCACCTGGGAACACCACGTGTCGTTGGCTACTTTTTTTTTAAAAATTTCTACAAGCAAAACATACCAATTTAGCATCATAATATACTATTTTAATGCTTCAATTAGCTTCTTTTTCGAATTAGCAGTAGTAAAAAGTGGTGTCAAATCTGCCTTTTTTTCATAGTAATTTTAAGGTTAAGAAATTCTCTGCCACCACTTTTTGTTCTTTTTTTTTTTTTTTTTTTTTTTTTGTCGGGGGAGGGGGGGGGGGTGATAAATCAACCCTCTCAACCTAGTCGAGACATACTTTTGGGTACTGTAGTATTGTTGAACAATGTAAAGGTCAATCAATTATAAAGTGTCATTGTTGGTTAATGAAATGCAATTTAAAAAATACATTGTTCGTTCACTTGCATAACTTTTCAAAGGTATTATTTTTAATGTATGCTTCTTTTTCGGTCTTCTCGTGGAGGAGGAGGAGTAGGAGAACGGCTTGGATGCAAAGCACCCTGCCTGGCGATATGACAGGTGAGTACTTACTTTCTTCGTTTCGAAAGGGCGCTATAAGGTTGGTCATCGGCGGTCCACTTTTTGTAAAGGGAAGGGGGGATATGTAGCATTCGCAAACGCGCTCTTCGGACGGTCGCTTAAGGGGGGGCCACGCTTCGATCCGGCCACTTCGGGCCGGATCGAGCAGGGTGTTGCAGAAGCTCCCTGCCTCGCGCGTTGGCGATTCCTAATAGTCACTTCTGGTAGCTAGACTGGAGTGCAAAGGTAGGTAGGTACTACTCGATTAAAATGGTGTACGTCAACGGCCATACCGTGATGAAAGCACCGGTTCTCGTCCGATCACCGAAGTCAAGCATCATCGGGCGTGGTCAGTACTTGGGAGGGTGACCACCTGGGAACACCACGTGTCGTTGGCTACTTTTTTTTTAAAAATTTCTACAAGCAAAACATACCAATTTAGCATCATAATATACTATTTTAATGCTTCAATTAGCTTCTTTTTCGAATTAGCAGTAGTAAAAAGTGGTGTCAAATCTGCCTTTTTTTCATAGTAATTTTAAGGTTAAGAAATTCTCTGCCACCACTTTTTGTTCTTTTTTTTTTTTTTTTTTTTGTCGGGGAGGGGGGGGGGTGATAAATCAACCCTCTCAACCTAGTCGAGACATACTTTTGGGTACTGTAGTATTGTTGAACAATGTAAAGGTCAATCAATTATAAAGTGTCATTGTTGGTTAATGAAATGCAATTTAAAAAATACATTGTTCGTTCACTTGCATAACTTTTCAAAGGTATTATTTTTAATGTATGCTTCTTTTTCGGTCTTCTCGTGGAGGAGGAGGAGTAGGAGAACGGCTTGGATGCAAAGCACCCTGCCTGGCGATATGACAGGTGAGTACTTACTTTCTTCGTTTCGAAAGGGCGCTATAAGGTTGGTCATCGGCGGTGTCCAATTGGCCCACTTTTTGTAAAGGGAAGGGGGGATATGTAGCATTCGCAAACGCGCTCTTCGGACGGTCGCTTAAGGGGGGGCCACGCTTCGATCCGGCCACTTCGGGCCGGATCGAGCAGGGTGTTGCAGAAGCTCCCTGCCTCGCGCGTTGGCGATTCCTAATAGTCACTTCTGGTAGCTAGACTGGAGTGCAAAGGTAGGTAGGTACTACTCGATTAAAATGGTGTACGTCAACGGCCATACCGTGATGAAAGCACCGGTTCTCGTCCGATCACCGAAGTCAAGCATCATCGGGCGTGGTCAGTACTTGGGAGGGTGACCACCTGGGAACACCACGTGTCGTTGGCTACTTTTTTTTAAAAATTTCTACAAGCAAAACATACCAATTTAGCATCATAATATACTATTTTAATGCTTCAATTAGCTTCTTTTTCGAATTAGCAGTAGTAAAAAGTGGTGTCAAATCTGCCTTTTTTTCATAGTAATTTTAAGGTTAAGAAATTCTCTGCACCACTTTTTGTTCTTTTTTTTTTTTTTTTTTTTTTTTTGTCGGGGGAGGGGGGGGGGGTGATAAATCAACCCTCTCAACCTAGTCGAGACATACTTTTGGGTACTGTAGTATTGTTGAACAATGTAAAGGTCAATCAATTATAAAGTGTCATTGTTGGTTAATGAAATGCAATTTAAAAAATACATTGTTCGTTCACTTGCATAACTTTTCAAAGGTATTATTTTTAATGTATGCTTCTTTTTCGGTCTTCTCGTGGAGGAGGAGGAGTAGGAGAACGGCTTGGATGCAAAGCACCCTGCCTGGCGATATGACAGGTGAGTACTTACTTTCTTCGTTTCGAAAGGGCGCTATAAGGTTGGTCATCGGCGGTGTCCAATTGGCCCACTTTTTGTAAAGGAAGGGGGGATATGTAGCATTC